>VXBQ01003992.1:366311-513217 GCA_013400175.1 Phainopepla nitens | reverse complement strand
TTTTTTTTTTAGTGACCTCAAATGGACATGTGTTGCAGATCATGATTTTCTGGTCTGTAGTGCATTGCAGTTAATGGGTGTTTGTGAGAGCTCAGGACCGCCAGTGCTCTATAACAGTCTGCCACAAAGTAGGATGGAAATACTATTTTCCTACTTCTTTGGATGCCTCTCTATAGTTTCAGCCCAAGATTTTCCTTGAAGCTCAAACTAAAACACATGACTAACTCTTTTTCTCAAGAATAGACCAGGCTGCACCAACTCTGCCAGTTTTTCTAAAGCTATCTTGTAGGAGCCAGTCTGCCTTTTCAATACACACTTTTAAAGGATGCAAATTGCATCATTTTTAATATGCATGTATACACAAAGTACTTTGTGCTGAGTGTGAGTAAAGTTGCTTCAGCTGTAACAAATGGAGCTAAAGCCTAAGCAAGGGCACTGGAAGTTGAGCCCAACCAAAAGTTTATTCTTTTAAGATACTGCCTGCAAAGCTGTTCCGTAACATTACACCAAACTTCCCACACCAAAATGTGGGAACGCCTTCCCATAAAGCAGTTATTTACTCCCAGTTCTTCACATTCAGCACTAACAGATCAGAATGGCCAATGCACTTGATCTAATTTCATGGGTCAGTATTTTGAAGGACTGCTTTTGTCAACAGCAGATATCTCTTCTGTAGCAGAAATTGGGCTGTGAGCCTTTCTACAAGATGTATGCAGGGAAAGAGTACTTACCCAGCAGGCACTGCAGTCCTAAATGTTCAGCAAACCCATTATTCTTGTTGAATTCAAATAAACAGAAAATTGATAGTCAGAGCATAAGAACTGACAATATAATTAATGTTATTTTCTTCGTTCCAACCATACAGGTGCACCATAACTGTAACATTCCTTCTAATTTATGCTTCTTTAAATGGTATGTGCTGGTCAGCACACCCAGAAGTATTAGAAGCATGCCTGGAAGCTTAACCTAGTTTTGGCCATATCTTCCCTTTCATTTTCATAATCTGATGTTTTAAAAGCAATTATAAATGCTCTATTGAAATGCAACTGTCAGCAGGTACAAATGTCAACTAATATTTTCTTTTCAAAGTATCTGTTAGGAAAATATATAATACGGCCTACATCTTCTCATATAAATTTCTGGATCAGAGTTAAAACTGTCATAACAATGTTGGTTTCTTAGTGCTTGATAATAGTGATTTACTGTTTCATTTTAACATCTGTGATGTTTATTCATTATTATCCTCACTCTTGTGTGCTTTGTTCATGATGTGACAACAAAGAACTTGTTATTCAGCAGTCCCCATGGTTTAAAATACAGTTTATTTTATTGAAAGTTTGTTAATATTTTCTTTTGTTGGTATAAAGTTTAAAGAGACATAAATATTGAGAAATACTTATATTCTTTGCACATAATCTTCTTATAGTGGTTTCAAGGAAACCCTCAAACTATGTCAAACCATTAAATAAAAAAAGGCTCTCAGCAAATTGAAATAAATTATGATTTATTTTTAACTTTCTGTTATGCCTGATGTTGAAAAAAGCACCTTTGCTACAAATTCAAACCTTTTTGAGCTGGACAGAAAAAGTTACAGGTGAACACTTCTTGAGCTTGTTCAACTTCTTTTTCTGAATACACAAGTCTGTCTATAGAATAGATTGCAAGGGGATCAGGGGAATAGGTGGCTTTTCTTTGAAGCTCTAGAAGAATTGCATTAATCTGGGTCAAACAGAACACCTACTAGGTAGGACCACTTAAATGGACTAGGTATATGCACTGTGTGAAAGTAAATTGCTTTAGTTTGGGCTATCATATATATAAACTGAGTCATGTGTGTTGAATTCACAGAAAACCAAAAGTCATAATCTCAAACCCCATCTTTGTAGTACCATTTATGATAGAAGAGAGTAGCACTTTTTGAATTATCTGCATAACTGTTTCTTGCACTGCATCCTAAATTGATCATGTGCATGAGTAAAATAATAATATCATAAATTATTTGGTAAAGAGCAGCAGAGAGAAGTACTAATTAGAAATTACTGTAACACAGTGACAGTAACCTTTTAAAGGCTGCTTGATGACAGTGACGCTAGCTTTTATTTCTTAACAATTTCTGTGAATAGTAATAATTTGTACAGAGTAATTCAGATTCAATTGAATTAATCTGAAGATGACACAGAGGTCCTGATCTTGCATTTTTACACATGCAAACTTTTTTTTTAAGACTGAAAATAGTGTGGTGAGTTCAGTGGCCTACAGGCCTATGCAAAAAATTGATTCTATATATATATAAACCTAAAATGGTAAATCATGGAGCAACACTGAACTAACAGAGTAACTAGAAAGACTAGGAAGGTCATCAGGAGTTCATCAGAACAGAACTTATTTCAAAGAAGAGGGCAATTTCAGTGATATGGATATGATGGAAATAAATAGTTTCTAAAATATGCTTTAATTGGGGATTTTCCAGTCAGTAGGATCTATTGAGATAATCTGGTCTTATACAAGAATATATAAGAGGCTAAACAAAACTGGAGATGTTAACCTTCTATCAGGTTTCTCCTTCTATCAAGCTTCTCTATCAGGTGTGCTCCTTCGGTTTAACTAACTCCCTGCATACAGACTTGATGAGGAGGAATCTGATGAAATATTATACAGTATTTCTAGTCTGAGGTTCCTCTGGCTTCCAGGCAGTGGATCTCCTATTCCCAGGGTTACCTGCTACACCTGACTCAGCCACTAGATTCCCATGTCCATCTCTTTGTGGGGAAATCCAGGTCTTTGATACTTCTGGTTCTGCAGGGTAGCCTCAAGGTATAGACCAATGGCTGAAGCTGCTCTTCAGGAGCAGTGGGGTCTGCATCCATCTGCTCTTGAACAAGAAAACCAGTTATCAAAGCTCTTCCTTGTTCTGATTGCCTCTGCCAAGTTTTGCCCTGACAAGAACTCAGAGCATCTCAAATGAATCCTGAAAATTCTTAAAGAAGTCAGAATTTTTGTCAGAAAACATCCTGGTGCCTTTCTCTTTCCAGCCTAGTCTTTCATAATATGTTGTAGAAACCTCCTCACCTCTGGGTGAGAGGAAGCTCCAGTGTGGTTAAACTCCAAGCAGTTGTTGCAGGTTGAATGATCTGATCCAAAATGAAAGTTCTATACAGATATGTCTCAATTGGAGATACTCCTTGCAGTGTGGAAATTTCCACTGAGTTGGATTTACCCTTGCTAAAGTCATACAAGCTAATCTTCGAAGCACATCCCTGGTACACGTAATTTAAGAGACAACTTGATAGCTGCTTACATTTTCCTCTCACATAAGTAAACTGAGATACCTACATTTTTTTAGAAAATATTTAAATATTTGCTTAACCACTTTCAAGCCCTTCCCATTTTTTTGTCTGAAGAAGAGATACATACAGGATATTGCTTCACTATTACTTCATACTGCTCAGACACTCTCACAGGATTAGCTCCAATACTGTTCAGGTGTAACTCATGTTCTTTTTGCTTTCTGCCTTAGTTGTCAAATCCTTTTCTATGTCATATCTGGTAAGGTGTGAATGGGTTATTCTGTGTTTCTAAGTTTAGATGTAGCAATTTTTCTTTGTTTTCAGGAAGACAGACAGATATAGTGGATAGGAAAAATCTGAGGTAGAATGAGATACATCCCCTTTGGATTAAATTATTTGATGTCTCAAATAGATTGTTAGTCCTTTCCTTTAATACAGTTTTCTTCTTGTTTAAGGAAGTATACCATGAGAGATTAATTGATAAATGATTATTATAATGTAGTATTATTGTCCTATTTTTCATTCTGAATAAAGTTCAACTGGATAGAGTTTCTATTAGTAAAAATTTGTAGCATCAAGAGTCCATTTTTTAGGTGGTAAACTGTCAATGTAAGTCATGAATTTTTTTTATTTCATTGTCCAATGTTAAATTTGGATGGCAGAATAAATTATGCAGATGTTTTTTAAAATAAAGTGTCCTCAGTGTTTTATCTGGTGGAGAATAGTTCTTGATATCATCACCATACAGCAATTGGATATATATTGGGTTGTGTCAGACCTGCTGCAGCTGACCTATGGACCTGTACTTTACGTTCTTGTTTTGCCAGTGAGGGCCATCCAACTGATGGTCCATGGGTTGTGTCCAGCAGGGGACAACTCTGACTACCACAAATTTTAGTCACCATCTAATGAGAGGTATAATTCTCCTGTTTTAAAGATACGTGTTAGATGAAATACACAATAAGTCACATCAGAGAAGACATAAATTTGTGCATAGAGAGAGACAGCAAGCTTTTGATTACATGGTTTAGATATTTCCATTAGTCCTTACAGAGTATATTCACCTTTCTATACAATTATTCGTTAACTTAATTGACCTTTGGATTCATCCATAATGGCCTAATTTTACATTAAAATTTCAATAGATCCTATTCACTGCATTTCTACTGGGGACATGCTTTCATTGCCTAGTTATTGTAGTTGTATGGCTTTTTCTGTAATTTCAAGCCAGATTTACCTATACGCTGCAATTACAGTGTGCAATTCAATACAAATCTCTGGTTCTGTTGCTGCTTCAGTCTATGCATATTTCTTTTGCTCTTGTAGGAGGAGAATGGTACCTGCTCACATGCGTACCAGAATTTGGAACTATTTCAAATAAGTTCGGTTTTGTGAAGGGTTGTAGTAGATTTCTTGCCATCTGAAGATTTTGCAAGAAATATGTGATGAATTGTGTTAGAACAAATCTTCAAATGGATATGTTGAAATACCATCAGCTTCAATGACTGAAAATGCCTCATAAAGGATTGCTCATTTGATATATTCTTTGAGATGCTGATGATATTTTAAGGCAGAAAATTGACTTTGCAATTTGGTGAGTTTTATAGTAAGTTTGGGATGGCATTTAATTAGGTTAACTGCTTTTTATTGAGGTTATGTTTCTCAGCATTCATTTATCAAAGGTTTGTTTTAAGTGTAGTTTCACTATGGAAAGTGTATCTTGGATCAAAGCACTTAGTCCATCAACAGTGTATCTGTTCCTTTTGAACTTGATGGCAACTAACCTTTCATCAGGCAAGTGTATATAGTGTGTGAATGGTGCTCTGATATGTGGCACATGGATTTATGTGTGCCTGTCTTTGTGTGATGATCAGTCTGAAACTTCCAGGAGATATGGTACTCCCATGGTTAGTGCATGTTTCACATATCCAGAGAAGTTATCAACGTTGTGTCCTTCATTAGCAGTTCGGGGATATTTTGACCTTTGTTTAATACCTGTTGTCCCTCTTCAGTTATATCTACTTAGGTTCTGTAACTTGCTTTGGTTATCCTCTGACCTTCTGTTCAAGTCTTCATTTGTTTCCTGCTGTTTGGTCTAGATGAACAGTGGACTATGGCTGTATACATTTTAATTATTTGATTGCATGGTATGGCCAAAACCCACAAAGAAGGTAAAACTAGCCAGCCGAGAAAATAAGATTGCACATCAAGTCCTGTGTTTAGTTCTGGGCCCCTCATTGCGAGAAAAACATTGAGCTGTTGGAAAAACATTCAAGTGTTGGAGTGCATTGAAAGAAGGGCAATGGCGCTGGTGAAAGGTCTAGAGGTTAAATCCTGTGAGAAGTGGCTGAGGGAGCTGGGGGTATTTAGCCTGGAGAAAAGGATGCTCAGTGGGCCCCTTATCACTCTCTACAACTGCCTGAAAGGAGGTTGTAAGGGTGAGGGTCAGCCTCTTCTCTCAGACAACTAGAGACAGCACAAGAAGAAATGGCCTCAAACTGTACCAGGGGAAGTTCAGGTTGGATATCAGGATGAATTTGTTCCCAGAAAGGGTTGTTAAGCATTGGAAGGGACTGCACCAGGAGGCGATAGAGTCACCATCCCTGGAGGTGCTCAAGAAACAACTCTGTGGCACTTGGTGCCATGGTCTACTTGACAAAGTGATCAGTCAAAGGTTGAACTTGATGATCTCAGAGGCCTTTTCCAAATGGAATGGTTCCATGATTCTGTGAAAAGACATTATACAACATGTTCTGCAAGTTTGTGGTCAGAAGATGAAATAATTGCTGCAAGGAAAGAGAAGCGAGAAGTGTATCTATTTCCTACTTTGTCTAGGGTGGAGCAAGAACTGCTGAGAGCACCAGGAATAAAGATTTTAGCATAATGTTTCTTGAAGACAATTTTTTTCCGTCTTGAATATTGCTTTTTTACCAAGTTCATATGTTTGCAGACAGGACTGCTGTTCTGAGGGAACAGGAGAGCCTGGGGTATTGGGTTGACAGGAACATCATAAAATTCATCAAGGATGAGTGCCAAAGTCCTGCCTCTGAATGGAAAGTCCCCCTCAGCAGGACTGGAGCTAGTTGGTTGGGTAGCAGGTCTTCCAGAAGGACCTGGAGTTGCTGCTGGAGAGCGTGGCACCTTGGCAACAGAGAGGGCCAGCAGCCTCCTGGGCTGTGGGATCAGGTACACATTCAGGAAGTTGAGGGAAGTGACTGTCTCCCTCTGCCCAACAATAGTGAAACTGCATGTAGATACTGCATTCAGTTTGGGGTTTAAACTGGAGGGAGCTCAGGAGAGGGCTACCACACCGGTCAAGCAGGAGCACCTGTCCTAAGAGGCAAGGGCTGATCTGACTTCAGGAGAAAAGATGACTCTCTGTGGATTCAACATCAGACCCCAGCATTTACATGGAGACTATCCAGAAAACAGAGGTAGGTACTTCCTGGTGGCGCATGGTAAGAGAATGAGAAACATTGGTGATGAATTGCAACACGGAAATCTCAACTAGACATAAAGGAAAAAATCTCTAGAAGGATAATTAAACAGGAGAACAAGATGTTCAGTGAAGTTTTTTGGATATCTTTTAATGGAATTTTATATACCAGCTGGATTAGGCAAGCACCCTAGACTAAATTCAGTATTGGCCCTTCTTTGACTAGAAGTAAACTTCTCAAGATCCTTTCTAAATTTTATGTGGAAACTAATAATTTCTCTGGAAAATTTCAGAAATCAGCTTGTACTTTTTGTTACTTATGCAAAGTGCTTGCTCTCTATTGTGTAGCACAAAAAAGGAGGTTGTAAGAACAGGTAGTTTGATGCCTCAGGTCTACAAAATGAGTATTTTTCTCATCATATATGGAGGTAAAGACATGGTCAAAGTAAGATAGCTATACTAGTCAAGCTGAATATATTTGAGAATCCTGCAGCTCTGAAATGATGCAGAGAATTACCTGTACTTGGCTAGACAGATAAGATATGAGAAAAATTTTCAATTGATTTTGGACTGTGACTCAATAGGAGTAGAGGGGTAGTTATACTGGTCTCCCTATGTCTGTGTTTGGATTAACTTTCATAGAGAGAAGATAAACTTTGTATTATGTGAGAAGACTGATGGATAAAGACTATCTGAGATGCTTAGAGACTTCATGATAATTTTGTGAGATCTGTAAAATCTATTTGAATTAATAGCATTTGACCAGTGTAATTTCAAACATTATGCAGCACTATGTGAAAATTGACTTGGAGAAGAACAATTTGTGTAGATCTCAGAACAAAATTGTTCTCCTGGAAGATAGCTTTATTAGTATCTGTTGTTCTTCTTGTTAAAAATCCACATTTCTATAAATATTCTTTGCAGTGAGATTGTGTCCTTATTAAGTGCTCAGATTTAAATCTGGTTGTATTGTTCAGTAATTTTGGATTAGTCTTTAGTATAAAAGTATCACAAAGATGTTGAAGATTTTATGAGAACTATGATAATGCTTTTAATTGAAGATATTCCTGGGATTAAAATTAGTTGGACTGAAGTTATTGTGTGTTGCAGAAAATGTTTCATATCTTTC
This sequence comes from Phainopepla nitens, assembly GCA_013400175.1. Taxonomy (NCBI): domain Eukaryota; kingdom Metazoa; phylum Chordata; class Aves; order Passeriformes; family Bombycillidae; genus Phainopepla; species Phainopepla nitens. Next base: position 505,365 of record VXBQ01003992.1, on the reverse strand, counting down.
ACGGATGTGCTTCAAAGATGTAATGACTCAAAAGATCTTAATCACCTGATACTTGTGATGTGTATTAAGATATCATGAGGTTAATAGTCTAAACACTCAGATAGATAGGCAACACTTTGTTACAGGGAGTGAACACCAGAAGTAAATGTTATTATTCTGTTTTTGCTATGATTATTCATTTTTTTACAACAAAGCTTATTTAATACTGAGTTAACTTCCCTACGTATCTTATACTTCTAATCTAGTGTTCAAATATTTCTGGTTAGGAATTCCTAAAATTTTTTCCACACTTTTCCCTGATAATTAATGTCCAAATTAATCCCTTCACTAAACACTAAGGAAGAAGAAGGGAAAGAAGAAGCAGGGTAGGAAATTATAAACAGCCAGACAAATATGAAATAAGGCAAAGAGCACAAAATACTATGTGTATTCAGAAGAAGAATCAACCTAACATTATGTGGTAGGTGTACTGGAAAAAATATACAGGGGATAAATAAAACATACTTCAACGGGAGAGAGAAATACATTTTGACACACAAAAGAATATGCCCAAGTCTGGCAAGGCAGAAAGGGTGGGAAATTGATGAGAATGTCAGAGGTGGAATGGATGGGGGGAAAAGAGATTTTTATCAAGAGAATGTCTAAACCAGTTTAGAAAGGATAAAGAGGAAGAACTACAACATCAGTGGCTCCATATCCCACAGGATTAGGAGGTGTAAGTGATGCTTTTTGGATACCTATTTTCAGTAGTTGTATTTTTTTGGTTGCAGTTATGTTGATTTTCCCCGAAATATTCTGTGACACATAAAGCATATCACTGAAGATGCTGCTGATGAAATGCAAGAGCTCACTTCCATAGAGTTGTAACAGAACTGATGACTTTGAAGTCAGCCATAAAGTCTGAAAGATAAGTCTTGAGAGATGTTTAAGCCATTCACTACGGACAGCAAGCAACGATAGTGAGCTTTCAAGAAAGTCTTTTGTAGAAAAATGGAATTGAATTTTATTTCAACAGTCATGACTATGTGGTCCTACTTATTTTTGCTATTTGAGAGTAGTATTTCCATACATGAAGGAGTCCTAGTAATTTCTCAGCTTCTGAAGATGCTACAAGTCTATCTGACGTCCATGTTTTATCTTAAGAAGATTCAAGAATATATGAAAATGCGTAATTTGAATTGCTGACATGAGAGTAATTACTCATTCCTTCCATGTTGAAGTTGCATTTTTCTCCATATTTAAGGAATTTTGCTCTGTTTCAGGAATTTCTTAAACTTATCCTGCTAGAGTTCAGATTTTCATCCACACCTAGTCCTATGCCTTGGTCATTGACATGACACATAATTAAGTACTTGCATTTTTATGTTCTGAACTGGAATCATCACCAACCTCTGTAAAAATGTCTGACTCTGGACATAGGTGTGTCAGTGACCATGTTTAGCTTTTCAGTAGAGCTTTAAGTCTTTTTTAATATGTGGAATTTGGCCAGGTCAGGTGAGCTCTGACCTCTCATTGATGGGGGTGTGAAATATACTTCTTTACCAAATACAAGCATATAATGCTTGGTGTTCTGGAGCAAGCTGATATCTGGTTAGATGATCTGTTGGAAAATTTCCCTGGGAAACTTTCCTGTCTTGACTGACTTGTTATGAAGGCCAGTCTGGTTAAATGCACTCTTTTGACAAGCCTGTGAAGCAGCATTGTTGCTCACAAAGTAATCTGTCGTGTTTACAGTTGAAGAAATATTAGCATTTCTCTGAAAGTTGAGAGAAATAGTTTGGTTTGGTATCTTTTCTTTCTTTTTTTTAAGTAATAGAAAATAAAGATTAAATTGCATTATATTTAGATAAAAGATATATCCTGGGGAGCATAGCCGGTGAATAACAGCTGTCCTATGGCATGTTTCATAATTTAGGTAAGTATCACTGCGCCCTACCCCGTGTTGGTAAAACTCCTGAAGCAGCTGAAGATCCTCATGTAAATGAAGTAACTCAACAAGCCTTACTGTTTTCATTCACATATGTAAGGCAACGAAGAACGAAGTGCATTTGTTTTGGCTCTTTCAGCATAGAAATTATCTGAAACAATCACTTTCCTCCTTACTTATTTATTAAACAATCATCAGAGTATTCCTTGTACGGAAGGATCACTTTCTCCAAGTAGGCAAGGCCACTATGAAGGTTGTCTAAACCTCATGGATACCAAGAGCCTGAGTTGCTTGTGCACAGACTTGAAACTTCAGCAGAGATAACTCAGGTTCTCTGACAAGTCTCTACTTTTCCAGAGGTCAACAGGTTCTCTATAAATCAACCCATCGTGGAAGACTGGATATCCTTTTGTGTGTTGGATAGGAATAGGAGCCTGGGAATGGACAACTAAATTGATGCTTAGCTATGTTTTAATACTCTGACTTATGCTATATATGTACTTCCGTGTGTAATACTTTGACATGCATGATGCAAATAGCAGTCTGAACACTTCCACTATATTAATTTTTCTTCCAGTTCATTGCATAATTTGACAGATGTTAATTGCAACACAAAGTTCATCTGACTGATTCTTCTCATATTTTAAGGAGAACATAAACCTATGATATTAATATCAGAAGAGGAGCATGTTGCCTGATGTTGAAAATAATTATTTAGTCTGTAGTCACTTGTGTCCAGAGATTTATTAGTCATGGTAATGTCTCCAATTAGTTGAAGGACAGAGAACATAATGGGGGCACTTTTTGTCTAATGGCTGTTAGCTGTGTACATGCAGTTTACTGATGAGTTTATGAGGGTAGCTGAAGGGTTACAACAATAAGCATCTTAAGAAGTGAGGTCTCTATCTTATTTGTAAAATCATTAAAATCAGAATTAGCACCTGCATTAATAGATGTAAAGTATCACTGTGCAATGGAACAGAAATGTTTTAATGTTTGATGATGTGTTTTTGTTCTAAATCATAATCTCTCCAGACCTTCTGAAAAAGACAGTGAGTGAACCTAGCTGGAAAAAATATATTTTACAGTAAATGGAGAGATGATCAAGTATTATGTTCTGCGTATAGTGAAATAACCTTTAGATGAACTTGGAAAGCAAAAGAATTCCTCTTTAATTAAGTTTGCCTTTCTTCTTGGGGTTGTGAAAGAAACAGGAAAGTGCTACCATTAAATTGGGAGTGGAGTTAATTGACATTAATCTTCATAGGTTTCTTGGATTTATTTTAATGGCAAAGAAGTAAAAAGATCCTAAGCCCAAGTTAACTGTCGCTAAATAATTGAATGGCATACCTGAATTTAACATTTTATTTTTGGGTTTGGAATTAAGTTTCCTGCCTTCTGTCTTTCCTTCTATTCCATTCCAAACCCTGGTAAAATGCTGGAGATGCACAGAATCTTGGTAAAAGATTAACAGTTTTGATCCATTTTGTTTTTTAAAGTAAATGTTTCTTTATAGAATAGTTTATAGCAAGGTTGATTAGATTCCAATAACACCATCTCAACTGATCCTGCTGACTGTACATCTGAAGGGATTTCTATCTTTAAAACAAACTAATCCAAATCTGTTTAGCATGACAAATATTGGTAATTCAGATTCCTAGAAGTGATTATGTACACAGTGCCTGTCCTGTTGCCTTCACATGACTAGGTGCTCTTTTGAGGGAGCTTTGTGCAACTCCCCCTAAAACCAATTGGATTGACTATTCAAGTCGGCAGATGGTGTGCTCTGCCTCACGGGAGGATATACAAAAGGCTTTCTATATATTCTAGTCACTTCCTTCTTCCATCCAGCATCATTACTTCTTACCACAGTCTTGTAGCTGAGCATCAGTGGCTGTGGTTTAGGAATCAAAACTGTAGAACTGGGTGTCATCAGCATTTCAGAGATATTATCACACTTGGTGATCTTGGGCACATTTTAAAGAAGAGTTAAAAAGATGGTATTCATGTAGTGAGATGCGTTAATCTCAGTCAATCCCCTCTGAAAAGGCCAGTAAGATAGGAATAGAGTAATAATAGCTGTTTTCACCATGTAGAACAGCAATAATTCGGGTCTTCCACATTTGGTTACATTATTATCTGATTTCTGTTGGTTTCTTTGCTGCTTTAGCAAATGGGTTAGTGAGTCACAAGCTCTTGTTGGCCTCGTGTACTGGTATAGAAGTCAATTGTGTTTCCTTTCTAGCGGTTGGCACTTTTTGCAGTGTACAATATTTCCTAGATAAAATCAAATAGTTCAGTGTAATAGTCAGAAATGTGCATTTTGAATCAAGACTTTTCAGACACTACGTAAAGAAATGTTGCCTCTAATAAAACTATCTTCTTAAATGGATTTATTTACTAGTGTCTGGAAAATCACTCAGATGTTGGGATGGAATTTTCCCCTCTCCCCGTGGAATTATATTAATAGATTTCTGTAAGCTGTCATAGTATACCTATTTGTAGTTCAGAGTTTTAAAGTTGGAGGAGGACCAGAGGTCCTCCAATTAAATAAGACAAAAAGTGAAAAAATGAAAAGAGAAAATTTGAAATGTGTTTTTATTTACATTTTTCCTTCTTGTTAATTTCAAGTTTATTTAAATGTAGTAAGTTGTAGAAAAGAGTCAAGTGGAGATCAGGTTGCTCAGAGAGATTGTGCAGCTTCCATTTTTGGATGTCTGCAATATCCAACCTGATCAAGCCATGAGCAACCTGCTGTGACCTCAGAGCAAGCTCTGCTTTGAGCAGGAGGCTGGACTAGAGAGACCTCTGATCTCTTTCCAACGTGATTTGTCCTGTGAATCTATAAAAAAAATTAAGGACTCATTTAAATATCAAGATATTCAAGTGACTGTGAGTTGAGTTGTTGGTGGTTGTAACTCCTGTTTGGTTTAGGTGGTCATGGCATGACGTCTTGTGCTTTCCATTTTGGCTAAATCTCTGCTGTTCTTAATAGCATTGTGGAAAAAAACATCAAAGCAGAACAAAATAATGTCGTAATCACTTAAAATTCTCTGCAAATATCTGGGCTGATCCAGAGACTCGGGTGCCCTGTATCTGTAAGGAACGCTGTTGATTTCACTATAATTTCTGCTGTTTTGAGGTGGAAGACAAAAAGAAGAAGGTCCGTTTTGTTGTGGTTATGTCTCTTCCCTTAGAGAGCTACTTATAAATTACCTTTTAACTCCTCATCATCTTAATGGCTCTGGGAAAAGGCTGGGATTGCCTCTGCGCTCTGAGCAACTGTCAGCTAATTTATAAAGTAATTAGATGTCAAAAAGTGCAAGCAGACCATAAGTAGACGTAAAAAAACCTAACCAAACCAAACCAAACCAAACCAAACCAAACCAAACCAAACCAAACCAAACCAAACCAAACCAAACCAAAACACTGTTTTGCAACAAAACATGAAAGAGTTTTTACCTATGGCAATAGGTAGCTCTGAGGGAAAAAGAATGTACATTTGCAAAACTTATCTTTCTGGTTTTAGTGTTCCCATTAGTGGGATCCCGCTAATGGGAAATGTTAAATATTTAATATCTGACATTTCTCTAATGTCTATGTAGTGCGGTAAAGATTAGGTATTTTATGGTGCATTTCAATTTAAAAGAATGAAAGCACTTTCCAGGCTGTTATGGGGAAGCTGTCAGTGAGCCTCGCATTTAGACTGCATATTACTTTCCTCTATAATAGACTCTTTCAACTTGTTTGCAGCAAGCTAGGTATGAAAGCTCTGATATCCGAACAGTGCCTTTTGTTCATCCTCTGGGATGGGAACCTATTCAGCTGTGGCAAGGTTTGTGTCGCACTACGCAAATTAGGCAGGCATGCCACAACCACTAAGAGTTTCCACAGCCATGACAGTTTTGATTTTCAGTGAGACTTGCTAGTGTTATCCAAGAGGTGATGCAAGGCCTTTCTATTACAGACTGGTTTGAGGCATTCCCACAAAGGACTGCAATAAAAGGCAGGCATACCTCCTCTTATCCTGTCCTTTCCTGACTTTTTCTGTCCTTTCTTCACATAGAACCTACTGGTGGTCTTCTTTCCTGTAGTAAATTTGTTGAAAGTGTCCACTCTTAGTTTTGGGGGCAGCATATGTCTGTGCAATTTAGAAGCCCTTAATAAAACAGTAACATTTTTATTTTTGGTGTACAATGTGAATTGGCACAAGGATAGTAATTTAATTTCTTTCTTTTACTGGAATATTGTACTTGCGTTAACATTGGATCTGATTTATAGGGGCTTCATGTTTTTTGTAATTGCTAGCCAGTGACCATTTGTGAAGGTAGGTCGTGTGACTGTTAGTTACTGCTATCAGTCCCATGCACTTTGTTTGACCTCAAGCCCATAGCACTTCCTTGAAATAAACTGGATGAGTAATACAGATTGCAGTTTTTAGCACTAGAAGAATACTGAACTTCATATTCATTTGATTGAAATTGAAAGAAAACTATTTCCAGGCATTCTTTGACCTTTTGGTGACATGTGAGTGAATTTGCAGATGTAATGAAGGTATTGCAATTTTTTTTAATGATCTAGGGATTAACTGTCTATTGCTGCTTCTCTAATTAAAAGACAGGTAATAAATGAATGTGTAATTTTTTTCCTTGTACAATTGTTTAATCTTGATAAAATAGGTAGCTAATGAACGCTCTGAAAATGGTGTACCACTCCTTTCAGTTAACTATGCCATGTATACGTACAGATAAATAATTGAATAATTGACATATGTATGCAGTTTCTGCTTCTGCTAGTGCTTAGTTGTAGCACATGGATGTAATGTTTGGTTGCTTTAAATGTGAATGGAGTACACAAGTCTTATTTTTTTACATGATAAAACAGACTATTAGGAAGGAGATTCTGTTGATGCTCTTTTAAGTAGCATACAATAGGTATGCTATTATGATGATTAAGCATCTCTTAGAAATACTAGCAACAGGAATTGAAAAAGAACTGCATATGTAGCAAAGCTTTGGAATGACCCCTTTGTTTTAAAACAGGAAAAGGCTGATGGTAAGAAGATGCCTGCTGCCGCTTTTATGGGTTTGACTCCTGGCTTGAGTTTTTCCTATATGGGTGATTTGTAATTGCCCCTATTAACACTTACACTGCCCACTACCATAAAACAAAATGTTGGTAAATATACATATATTGTAAATAAGGGCCTGCTTCTTTCTTTTGGCACCAGAATACATTTGTGTTTTCACAAACTATTCTAAATAGTGTTCAATATTTTCTCTTTTTTTCCCAACTCTTGTGTATTCAGTTTCACTGTCTTGTGTTTTTCCCAATCTTGGTTGTTTTTTTTCTTTTTTAAATCATACGACATAGAGCTGATAAAGCAGATGATGAGGACGATGAAGATCTAACAGTGAATAAAACATGGGTCCTTGCACCAAAGATTCATGGTGGTGATGTAACTCATATACTGGACTCCTTACTTCAAGGATATGACAATAAGCTTCGGCCAGATATTGGAGGTAAGCTCATAAAATGATTCAGTGTAATAGAAAATGTGAACTATAGATGGTGTGCATTTTGTCAAAGATGGCAAAACTGTGCTTATTGCAAAATTTAAAACTCAATATAGCAAATTAAATATAAGAGTAATAAAATGCAGTAATTTTCTGGAAGTAGAAAAAACCTGTTCTATGCAAGATTAGACTTCATGTTCTATTTGCAATCTTTTTTTTCTTATGGAAAGTACTGGTTTTGGGGGATAGTGAGCAATCTGTAATAAATTACTAAAGGTGATTATAATTTGCTCTGTTTAACAAAGATCTTCTGTCAGAAAGATATGTAGATATAAACCAGCCATGGTCATTTCAAAAATTGATTTTAAGTCTGTAGGACTTCATTAAAGAATTATCTCTAGACATTTTAGTCTTACTGTAGAAAATGCATTTGTCTATTTTGAGCAAATATAACTCAACCCAATTGTCTTCGTTCCTTAGCTAAGATTTTGAAAAAAAAAATTCAAGAGTCTAAAAATATAACTTAGGACCCATTTTTTATAGTGGAATATAGGAAGAAAAACTGCATTGCTATAGATCAAACTTTGAAGCTAGTAGGAAGGCAGTTTAGTCTTTCAACAGTCAAAGCACCAATTTGCATATAACTATTAAGTGTAAACATTTGGAAGAATCTTGTTTTGAAAACATGTAGTACATGAAACCTTGCCAGCTCCTGTCTACCACTTGCATGCAGGATCAAATAAAAAAACAATATATTTTCTCTGAGTTTGTTTTCTGAAATGTGAAGGAAGAGGTGGAGGACATAAATATTTGTGATGCACCCGGCATTCCCTATCAAAGGAATGCCATGTAAGTCTGTAAGCTGCTTATACTTTAAACAGCACAACAATCTAGACCTGTGTTTTGGTTTTAGTTTCATTTATGTAAGGGAAGAAAAAGATGCAATCTCAAACTATGCATTTTCCTTCGAAAGCTTCTGACAAATTGTTTTCTTTCCCAAACTTCTTAGTTCTGTTTTATTGCTAACTGTTATCTTGGAGATGTTGAAAGGCAATAATTCTCTCCCTGTCATAATATAATCACATGTGAATCTCATGAAGTTTGGTTTAAGTCTTTTCCTTCATGTTCATTTAATTGAATTACTAAAAACATTTACACAACACAAAAAGTTCTCCAGCATGTTTTTCCTTAAATTCTCAATGCTTGACAAATGTATAGCTTACTGTTGGTTTTTCTCCCTGTTTGGTGCAACAGACAGAAAAATGATTATGAGGAAATAAACTGTCTCTTCTAGGATTGATTCTAATGATTAGCTTGTAGGTGGGAATGAAAGAAAAGAGAATTCTTTTTCTCTTCTCTCCCCATAAAACTTACTAGTAAATGGAACAAATATAGAGGAGGAATTTATTCTGACATGTCAAATACATTTAGATAGGCCTGGAAGAATTTTGATGTAATTCCTACCTTTATTTTTCTAGTTATATTCTGAGTCTTGATAGGACAAAAAACTCTATCTTCTTGTGACTAAATCAATGTGCAGCTTTTTAGGTTCAAAATATCAGCTCCCAAGAGAAGACACTTAGTTCTAGCTTCTCTTACCTGGATGTACCCTTTCTCTTCTCAAAAGTTCTGTACCAATATGACCTTTGCTATCTGGGGCCTGCCTGCATCCACTATACTAGAACAAAAAGTTCATGAATAATCAACCAGAGTAATGAAAAAAGGAAACATTCGAGAGTATTCACTTTGTTTTGAGGACTGCATATGTTAAGAATGATTTTGGCACAAGGAAGAAATTTTGGACAGCATGAGATGAAATTTCTGACTTCAGGTGAAGGCATTGCATTCTGTCCGGTTGTTTGGGAACTGCAGCAGATATTTGACAGGCATAAAACCAAAATCAGGCAATAGTTTATTCATCTTAATCTGTTTCAAATATGTGGATAAAATCTGGTGTCAGATTCCTTTCTTCAGAGTGTATGTCAGTTCTTGTACAACAAGGTTATTGAACTGGAACTTTCATTATCTTTCAAATCATTAGTATCCCACAGAACATTCTTATGATTAAATTACAAAGCTCATTTACAATAGCAACATTTTTTGTTTTGAACTTGCACTTTTTGGGTTTGAATCCCTAAGCAGAATTTTGTTTTCCTCCTGGTGTTGACACAGGATTTCAGCATCTCAGAGAGAGATAAGAGTTTCATTGTTAAACATGCAGTTAGTTGAGGGAGATGCTAAAGGAAAGCCAAATGAAAATTGAAGCTTTGGAGGCAATGCTGAAATTTAATAGGGGAAAACCACTCTGTCATTCTGTGTTTGTCTCATTCAAATATCCATGAGTTGTAGTAATTAAACCATTTGCTATGTTTAGTAATCTTACTAGTTTTTAACTCAATTCATGTAGTAGGCTTGACGTGTTTGGAGCATAAATGTTCTAGTATTAGTCTGCTCAGTATGAAGTAATATTAGTTATTAGATAAAGTCTCCATCTGTGGTATAAATACCTTAAATTACAGATACAAACTTGGAGTGTTGATATACTAATAAAACTGTATTATTCTCGCTGTAACATTACCTTTTGGCTGCAGGATTTTATAATCAAACTATTAGCTCTAGTCCTGCATCAAAGTAGCTATTATTTTAGAACTTTCCTTTTTAAAGGAAAGAATTCTGGCTGCTCATTTTTCACCTGTCTTATCTTAAGGACACTGATATATTAATATTATCGTATCAACGTAGAGATTTTTTCCAGCAGCGATGTGTGTATGGGTGAAACAAAACTGTGCTATCTGAAAATTTAATTAAAAATACGAAATAGTCATCACATATCTACAACTTTAGTGGGTGTTTTCAATTAACAGTGTAAGGCAAGTCATCATTGATGGAAATTTTAAGAATGGTGGGAATTAAGGATAATTGCTCATGGATGTAGAAAACTTGGATACCTAGAGAAATTTGGATAGTTGTCACTGCCCTATAAGCAGGGCATAGGTAAATAATTACATCGCTCAAGTGCACTGATGTGAATAGTAATGTTCTAAGAGATATAAAGGATACATGGAAAGTACATGACTTTCAAATAGAAGGGCTAATTATCAAAAAATAAAGGTATTAGAAGATATTCTATTGAACAGGTGCTTTTAGTGTAGCAGTGATATAGGTAGAAATGTAATAAGCTCATAAACTGATGCCTTAAGATTTTTAGATTTTTATATATTTTTCATATATTTGTAACTTTGCAAACTGTTAATACATAGGTATAGTTTCTAGTACTTTTCCTGACCTCTCCCATAGCTTAACAAGCTCTTACAAATCCATTCTTGAAATTCTGTTTATTAGTCTAGCAATGACACTTTGTTTTGCACCATACATTGACATAGTGGAGGGCTAAAAGATTGAGGGGGGTTGTAAGGGGGGGCGGGCTCCAATGGGGCAGAACCAAGGGGAAATTACCTAACCAACTGTTCCTGTAATTGGAAAATATTTGTTAGATATACTAGCTGAATAACCTTATAAAAATTGTAGAAATACTGTATCATGTGTGCATATTGCCATATGGTGCCACCATGAAAGCTTTCCATTAAAGACTTTTTTTTACATTATCATTTTAACACTGTTTGGAAAGGTTTTTACTTTTATTCCAGGCAGCAAAACAAGTAGGAAGATACCAAGGAAAGGTAGTGAGAGATGTATTTTGAGTTTAAGAATATTTTCCAAGAACTGATGAAAATCAAAATACAAGAGCAAGATGTAGAAGCACATATTCAGGGAACGTTGAAGATATTGGACTTGTGCACTGCATAGAAAATCATGGAAATAATGAAAGTGGTGTAGTAGTGTAGGATTTTAAAATTTCTTTTTTACATTCTGGGTTCCTGATGGGGAACCCCTCGGGTGTCCTGTGCCAGGGTTGAAAATGAGATAAGTGGGACTTGCTGGCTGTGGTCTTCAGTTGTTATTACTTTCTTATCACAATTCAGAGCCTTAGATGACAACAGGCTCGGCACACACAGAGAAACATGCACCGCAAGACCTGGGCACTTCAAGGCCATGTGCCAAAAAGACCCAAAATGGACAATTTCAAGGGTTCTTATACGGATACCTTATCCATTTAAGTTTTACAACGTATCTAACACGGTCTATGTTTTTTATTTTACTACCAGTTCCTAATTATTCTTCAGTCACATAACATCTGCATTGTGACTTTTTCTAACCAATCACTCTGCTACCAAAACTGCAGAAAATGGAGTAGATGAAAGGGAAGGAAGAAGACTAAGTTAACACCCCAAATCCTCCATCTTGTTCTTCACCCACCTTCCATACTAAAATCCCAAACCCTACTTTTTTAGCCTGTGATAAACTACAATATCATCTACTATACATTAACAAAAACTCAATTTCTCACAAAGTTCTGGAAGCTTTTTCCATGGCCAAAGACTAAAAGCTGTGCTCTCTGAGGAATAAAACCTCTCAGGACAGGCACAGGAGATATTCCTGTGTCCTGGATTCCCACAGAGTAGGAGTATCTGCCAAAGATGGATTTCTTTTAAATAGAAGGGTAAAAAGTTTAGAGAACAGAGCTCCTGAATTTTCAATATTAGTAGCCATGTAAGTAATAATCTTAGCTGATTGTGAGAATTATATTATTCCATTAAAACTACTACAAATGGAAGGACTCTGTTATTTCTGAATATGGTAGTCACCTAATTTATTTGCTGAATAACTGCTTTATCCCTATAGAGGATGCTTCTTTAGGCAAGTAATGTTTATAGAAAACATGCTCAAAGAAAATAAGCCTGGATGAAGTTACAAAATGGTTTTAAAGAGCATAATAAGTATTAATTAAAAATAAAAGTGATGTGACTTAGACCTTCATTAGAACATGAGGGATTTGTGGGAAACTATAGGGGCTGGTTAGTGAATTTAGATGGACTACCATGCTCTTGGTTAATGTATTGAAGTAATGGATTGGAGGAATGAAAATAGCAGTATGAAGCAATAAAAAGTGCAGTGTTCTGGACTTTTACAATAATGATAATTATTTCTGTCAGGAGATAGGTGTTTATAGAATGAGAATAGCTGATAAGAAGAGCTCTTAAGTGTAGCAGGAAGAGATATATCAAATATCAAAAGCTAAAAATTGAGCCCGCAAAAGTATAAGCTAAAACCCAGGCACTTTGAATGTCAGGGGCAGTTACTATAATTTGTCAATGGTTGAGGTAGATTTTTATCTCTATGATTTTTCCTATCAGGAATAAACATTTTTCAAAATTTTTAAAACCAGAAGTTTAGTCTAGTGAAAAAAAGTCAAAGCAGGAAATCAGAAAGTCGGTGTATCTCTCTAGATTTGGCTTACTACAGGTTCCCTGTGTGCTTCAGCTACATTAGAAGCTGACCTTGTGGTCAGCTGCTCCTTTGTGCTCTTCCTTCTGTCTCCCCCTCTCTCTTGACTATGCACTCTGTTGTCCTCTCACCTTCTTGCTTTACTCTAGCTTGCATCATACTGTCTTTCAGTGTAAATATTTAAATTGTTGAAGCCCTTTCTCCCCTTGTTTAGAACACTGCTGTTCTGCACGTCATACGGTATGGGTTAAGTAGTTCTTCCAACTTGCAGTGTTTTCAGGGCTGATACCAAGTTTTAAAGTAAAATAAGAAGCAGTTAGGGTGCGAAAATCTTCGCAATTTGTTCTTCTCAAAGTATCAAGAAGGAGTTTTCCTCCAGCATTTGTCATTTTCATGAACTCTTATCACTTCTAGTTCAAGAACACAAGAAGTATTGATTAATCCTTCTAATTCAGAAGTACATTTCTCTGTGTCATACAGAAGAAATAAGGTAACAAAGTAGCTTCTTCCAGTTCTCTTGAATTGTTTTTTTTTCTCTGGATCATTTATGTAAATTATAATAATTTCAACAGAGGCAGATTTTCAAACTGTTCACTGGCTCTAAATACCTCTAATAATCTTACTCAGAGCAGTAGGGAAAAGGCAAAACGAACCAAGGGGCTCACTACAGGAAAGTCCTTGTGGCAGATGAAGTACTGCATGATGCAAGTTGGAATTTCTTAAAATTGACACAGTTGCCATTAAAAACTGTGTCACTGATAGAGCTCGAAATTTAGTTGTTAATAAGGGATGTCAGTGGCTGGGATATCTATAGCGTGGTCTCATAGGAAAGTTTTGATCAAGAATAATGATATTTTGAATGATTTTAGCAATTCATTTTTGTAGTAAAGCTGGCAGATGACCCAAAGACTGTTGGAAAGGGAGTGGCTGCATCTGCAGAGTATTAAGCTCCTTCAGTATAACTGGAATAGAGAGGGGAAAAAAAAGAAGGTGGAGGGGGAAGAATCCTATGAGTTCTATTTCAAGGTGAGAGATTCTTCATAATGAAGTATTCAACATTACTTTAGGAATAAGGCAAGATATATTTTGATCCATCTCCTTGTGTTCTGGTCTAACAGTGGGGCTGCTGTTATAAGAACAAATAGGATTGCAAATTGAAGGAAGAGGATATCTGTTTGCAGAATGTGATGTATGTTAAAAGGATTATGTTATACATATGGCTATATACACACATTATAAACTTTTTCTTACTCTGATATTTCAGTCTGTGTATGAGTTCTTGTGCTGTCTCCCTTCTGTTATGAGCTCTGCAGAAATTGGAAACATTTGCAGCTCAGAATCAAAGAATAACAGAATTACAGAATATTTTGATTTGGAATGGACCCATAAGAATCATTGCAGGAAGTACTTATTTTTTCCCCCAGGAAATAAATTGGTTTCCAGAATTTGTTTAAACTTTCTGTGAAGCATGCTGGGAACAGGATGCTGATCAAGTGACCCTGTGCTCTGTGGTCATACAGAAAATCCTTTGCGCAGCCTCACTAATGTGTCTTTCTATCAGGCTTAGGTTCACACCATTAACCAGATTTGGAATCAGGGAGAATTTCCTCCCAGGTGAGCTTGGCAGGGAAAAGGTATCTTGGGATATTTATGAAATACATCTTGTCTGTCATTGTAGTTGGCAAGGGTGCCAATATTACAGTCTTCTTTCCGTATGTCTGTTCAAGTTTTCAGAAATTTGAAAAATCTTCTTACTTAAGATTTCAGGTTTGTTGTTAAACACTTGGGCGATCTCTGAATCTTTGGTGTATAAATAAATTCAATATGATGACCTAGGGTCCCTCTCCTATGAAATCAAAATATCTTTTTGTTTGTACCTTCGCACTATTTTATCTGCAGATTGAAAGAGATGTTTATTTTATTGTGTCATATCATAAAAGGACCAGCAGAGCTCGATTATTATTATCTCTCTTCATTCCATTGGGTATGAGGACATAGATCCTCTTGTGTCCATATTCTGCTTCTCCAGCACAAACGAGAAGAAAATTCTTGGTAAAATGATGAAATTAAATGCATCCTCTCCTCTTCCTTTTGTGCCTTTTTTTTTTTTTTCTGTATAAACCAGAGGAGGGAAAAATGAACTAGCAGAGCCTCCTGTACTTCAGGTGTGCCTTTCATGGACACTTTTAGACTTTGTATCTTTCTGTAAATGGACAAAGTAGAGAGTATATTCTGTAATCGAATATATTTTTAAATGTTTTTGGTCTTTTGTCTGCACAGTGTTTTCCCTGTTTGTTACACATTCTCAGTAGACATTGATAGAAGGCACTTCATATTGATTCTTTGCAGTTGATAAACACAATTGTCCGAGACCTCATGGTTTGTTGTAAGAAAAAAATGTTCAAAACTTGTTTTCTGTTTAGGATTGTATTTTTATGTTGGAAGACAGTTTTGGGTTGGTTTTTTTTTTATTTTTATTTGTTTTTCCTTCCTTTACCTTTTTTTATGTATCTTATATTTGATCAAAATGCACAGGTGGAGATTGCATTATGAACTAAAAAGTTCAAGTTGATAATTCTAAAAAGTCCTATGAAATAAGAGAGCCAAGTCAAACATGGTCCTTCACAAACTGAACAAACAAGAAATTTTATTATTCTGAATCTAATAAAATAATACCAGATATGATGGTTTTTTTGTTAAATAAATTAAATTGCACTAACAATGCACAGAGTTAATTAAATATGTAATTATTATGGTTACTGTTTTGTTTAGTGAGAACTACGGTAATTGAAACAGATGTCTATGTTAACAGCATTGGTCCAGTTGACCCAATCAATATGGTAAGTTCTGATTATTGACAGAAAACATCATCTGCATGTTACTATTTATTAAATAATTCTAATTTTATTCAAATAAGTCTCTTTATTTCTTACTGTGTTATTCTTATCCTGTTGGATATGATTGTAGTTATTGCAGAGGTACATTTAGTCTCTTTAGTTTGAAATTGTTGTAATATTAAAAATACAGTTCTTCTTTTAAAAATGTGAGGTCATACTGAGTACATTGTATGAGGTCCTGGTTTGAGTTTGTGTTGAACATTTCCATAATCCTTGTGTATACCTGCTTTATCTCTGGCCCCATTTGATTTCCTGAAGCTACTCTTCAGAGCCTAAGAAAAATAACAATTGACCCAGCAGTTGTGAACAAAACCATTTTCAGTGATCTATTGTTTGTTTGGTTTTTCTTTGGATTCATAGAAAGCAAAATTTGAAATTAACTCTTTTGTCCATCTTTTTCCATTTAGTCTTCTGTGTCCTTTTCAGTGTGTGTGTGTATACATGACTGGTTTCTTACAAATAAAGAAATACCTCTCACCTAGTTTGTGGTACACCTGTTTAGTACCAACACTAAAGTAACAGCATTTATGAGGAAGTTGAGGGTGTGGTATTTTCTTAGTTCTTTTAGATTGTGCATTGTATGAAATGGTGAAGGCTTTAGAAAGGCCTTTTGGCATGACTTCTGCCCAGGACTAAGATGGGGATGCGCCCTCAGGTGATTTTGAGTTTACCTCCTTTACTTCCTCCCTACAAAATTGCTGACAGTATTGAATTTGCATGGCAGAGAACAGCTTTGTGCAGAGGCCGGAGCGTGCCAGTGCAGGGGGCTTCTGAGCATTTTCTAAGAGTGCAGTAACTCTTAATTATTATTAAGGATCTTGTGGTTTAGATGTGTTATCATGTGGGGGTGGAGAACAGTGACTTTCAGTGATAAGAAGCCAACCAAGAAAAACCAGTGGTACTTAGACATCGTGGAAAAAGATGCAGATCTGTGGCAAAGAATATTCCTTCTAGCATAATGGTCTAACCAGCTGACGGTCATCATTACCTGGGGCTGCGGCACGGAAGTCCATGTCTCAGGCCAGGACTGTATGTGATGAAATGTGTGAGAGAGCATAAGAGTGACCAAGTGGGGAACACTCTCCAGCTTCCATGTCCGGTGTAAATGGTGTCTTTGGTTTTGTCCATCTCCCTTCTGCAGTCTTTTTCTTTTGCTTCTGTCTGAACAGTTCTCTTCTGAAGGAACTTACTGTGGAAGCAAACTGTGAGGATGTGTAAGGAGGATCTAGCAAGTGGTAGAGACTTCTTTTTCCAGTAATCTATGTAAGCTCTTCAGCCTGTGGCCAGTAGGTATTGTACACACTGGAACTGAACATGAGAAATTCTTGCAGCTTCAATTTTCTAGTTTTAAAGAACCAGCTCATGGCTGGCTTTGCACCATAACCCTGCCCAATCTCCCATGCCCTCCTCTTGTCTCTGCAGCCACTAGGCAGTCTTCCAGCTATGGTTCAGCTATGACCCATGATCTCTCATGCGCCCACAGCTTCCTTCTGCTTACTCAGCCCAGGGCCTGGGAGTATCAGCCATGGAACTATTGCATGTCAGTTTAGAGGTCTCTCCACGTCTGCTAGAGCTATGCTAGAGCTGGATGGTGATGTCCTTGCCATGCCACTAGTAAAACCAGTCATACTGGCTTATAGTCCGAGATAAGGATTGGCATCCTACTGAAAAAGCATTTTACTTCACTAGAGAGCAGGATCCTAATAGTTAATAATGGGTGTTTCTCTCCAACCTTTGGATTTTTCTTTAAAGAAAAAAAACAATGAAGCATGAAACTGAAGGGTAATGATGTAAATATTACATATATATATAACTTTAAAAACTATTCTATGCTTTTAAAAAATGGACAGAAAACTACTTAGCAATTTAAACTACAGTCTAAAACTACTGTGGCCATCATAAAAGGGCAATTGCTTTCACTGGGCTTGCACTTCAAGAACATGGCTGGTATGAGCATCTAACCTCAGTACAGAGATTAAACCTTTGTAAAAATAAGTAAAACCATATACTTGAAAAGAATTTGATTAAGGTTTCCAAAAACAAACAAACAAAAATATTCTGGGAAACAAAATTCTCAGCAAAATAAATAATAACAAATTTTACCCTGTAAGCTCCTTTTATGGGAGCTGTTGATTTCTTTAGGAAGACATTTTCCCTGGAGTCAATATTGTCTGAGATTTTTAACCAATAATCCAAAATCTGCTTCCATTTCAAGGGCTGTCCTTAACGCCTAATGTGATCACTTAAAAAGAGAATACATTTTCTGGAATTTCCAATCCCCATTGGATTACTCATTTGTGGGCAGCTATACCATCATCCTTAATAGGTCACAGCTGTAACCAATAGGGATGAGTGTTATAAAAGAGGGGGTTAGCTGCCCCAGAGTCTGCCAGCTGTGCTGTGAGGAGGAAGGGTCAGGTAACTGGGTGAGAGACAGAAAAGATGAGATATATGAGGGACAGACAGGGTTAGGCAGCTTTGTGAAGGGATGAGAAGGAACTAGCTGATCATGCAGAAGCAGGAAGGAACAAGAACACTGTGTATTGTGGCCTGAGGGTAGAGTCTGAACTTAATGCGTGTTTTATTCTCCTGGGCCTGGGGAATCTCTAACTAAAGAGAAAGTTTTAGTCCCATAAAGAAGGAGTCATGAAGAAAATTTAGCTCTTTAAAGAGTATTTTGACTGTCTCAACTATGACATATGCTGCGACGCTTAGTTGCCAGATATTTTAATTCACTCTGGCAAATGATGTCCTTTAACTATCAAGTTTGGATACAATATGGCATGATATATGTCATATTGTATTGGTATTTCAGCATCTGAAAGTGATGCTGAAACAGCATATCAAAGGAATGTGTTTGTCTAAAAGCTTTAGAAAACACATACTATGAGAAAAACAGACTTGTTTTTGTAATTATTTTCCTCTTGCTATTTGATAAACTTCCACTTTTGTAATTGAGGTCTATGCATGACATTCATTAGAGCTTGTTTTTGAAGACTGTTGTATTTTGGCTTTTACTATTTAACAAGGTCTACGAAACATTTTAGATTCTATAGTCACCCCACGGTTAAGATACATTTTCCTAGAGCTTGTGATCTCTTCAGGCATCTGCATCCTGAGTAAACACTTTAAACAAGTGTCTAAATATCAGTAGAGTATTTAGGCTTATAATACTAAGCCTAAAATACTAGGTCTAAACATTTTTGAATCTGTATTTTAGAGCTAATCTGTGCTATGCATGGTGGAACAACCACGTAAAATACAGCCAAGTGCCATTACGTGGTACATTCAGGACTACCAGGGTATCAAGCCCACCCAACATGGACTTGTGAAAGTAAGGTCCTGCTTGACAAACCTGATCTCCCTCTCTTACAAACTAGCCAGCTTAGTGGATGAGGGAAGGGCTATGTTCTATCTATGCTAAAGTAAAATATTTGACACCATCTTCAAGCTGTCCAGGGGAGAACCAAGTCAGCACTACAACTTTTGTGGCTTGACAAGGCTGTTCAAATGCACGATTCAGTTGGCTGGGAGTGGCATGGCACCCCTCCAAGACATTTCTGCCTTCCTTTAACTAAGAGATGACCTTTTCTTGTAATTTCTGTTTTGATCAAAACTCTTATGACAATAAAAGACTGAAACCACAAATGAGAGGAATTTTTTGAGAAAGAATGCAGATGCAGCTCCTTAAGTAAGAAGGAGAATTGGATCATTCTGTCAAAAATGAAGAGCAAAGAGAAAAGTTTATACTTCCCCTGTATTTGATATATATTTACTCAAGTTTCATATAGTAAACCGTTGGAAAAAAGCAGATTGCTTCTATAGAGATGCACAGACATCGTGACTGATAGACTAAAATGTAAAAGAAAGTGCTCTACCAGACATATCTGTCTGTATAAAACTGAATACATATATAGATATATAGGTTTACAGAAACAAAATTATGCTTTTAAGTTTCTTTGCTTTTAAATGAGTTTCTAAATCATGATTTAACAGTTTTGAAGTATTCTGATATCATTGCCATTTTAGTGTGTTTGAGTGCTACTATTTTTTATTTCCCTTCCTGTGGATGAGATGATGCTCTGTATTCCTTTTTTGTATTTATTGGACCTTTCTGTTAGAAGGCCAAATCTGAAAATTCCAGAATAAATTTTTAGGACTGCATTTCACTAGAGCAGTTCAGTTTCCTTGTTATTCTCCAGCATTTCTCTTGTGTGGATATTTTAGCTTGTGTCACATGATCTTTGCTCATTAACTATTGATGGCTTCTCTGATCACAGGTTGAAGCCATACTTTGAAACCTACCACTCTTATTTTTAACAAGAGAGCTAAACCACTAACAAATCAGATACTCACAGAGTAAACAATATGTTACTTTGGTAAGCAGACTGCATGGCCTGGACTTTGGTAGGATACAATTTTTCTGGTCATATTGTACCATTTATGACTTTATGTAGAATGTGCTGGTGAATTTTAAGTATCCTTTGACTTCTAAATTCCAATTCATTCTCTAGTTGCAGTAACTAGCTGCAGATTTTTTATTTTTTCAAGGTATCCTAATACAGATTGCTCACCATTATTGCCCTTGTGGAGGATACTTTGTGGCCAGGTGCACAACCTGCACTTATTCCACAGGACACTAAATTTGTATTGAGGGTTTGAAGGTTTGTGCTCTTACCTTACAATGCAATTTAATTTACATGAAGTACACTAGAATATAATTGAAGATATATTACTTGAAGGTACCCTGAAATCCAGTACTTAAAGATACACTGTGCATTATTCTGTAAAACAACATAGTTTAAACTGTGGTTTTGAATTATATTAAATGTTGTGTTACTCAATGATACTGGATTTAGCAAGGCCCTGATCCTGCTGCTACCTAGTCAGTTTACATGTGTGAACATTTACTTGAGGATTTAACAAATGCTATAGAAAAAATCCAGAGTAGGAATGGCCTAAAAGGAAAGATAGGATTTTGCTCTCTCTCCCTCCTTGTCTGTCTGTTACAGAGCTGTGTATCTAAATGAACATAGTTCCATATGAGAAATCAAAACAGTCTTCTTCAAAAATGAAAGCAATTCTAACCTCTAGGATAAGCTTCAGGTGCATTTCACAAACCACAGCAAGACTTATCAAGCAGTGTTCACCCAGTCCTGAAATATTACTGTTATTGCAGCATTTGTGTAGCACTTATTTGTTGTGCTTAGAGGAGAACCACTGTCCCTATGATCTTTATACAGACTGACTGAAAGAAAGATCATGAGGGATGCCCTTTGGGCCAAATTCTAGAATTTGAGGTTTCTTAAAGGTTGTGTGGATTCAGTGTGCAAGCAATGGAAATTTTTGGAACGTCAAGTATATGCACTTTGTGCAAATTTGTTTAATTCTCTTTCAAATGGCAGGAATTCTGTGATCAATTTGTTCATAAAACAGGACAAAAGTACCAATGGGTCTTTGAATATTACCCGTTTCTTATTGTGCAATATCTTCCATGAATGAAGTTAAAACTATATTTTTTTTTTTTCCAATGAACACCTTTGTTTCTGTTAGGGAAGACAAATTCCAATCATTGTGGTGCCTGTCAGCACTGCAAGTGATCATGGTTAATTGGCTTACTCAGATGACTGAGATTGATGGATGTTGTAATGTACAGCAGCTGAGTAAATATTTTTTCAGTAGCCTTGAGCATTGTGGTTTTTTTAATGAAATATACTTAGAAGTCAAACCCCATATTTCTGCTGGCATTTCTTATGTTATAATCTCTAGAAACTGAGTAATACTTCACAAGTAAATTTCATGGTTGTTCTCCTTCTTTATTCCCCCAAAATATTAGCTTTAATTGATTAATTTGGTTCTTGCAGTTTGAAAGTTTCTTTACTGCTATTTGAAAATAGCTCTAAGCCTGTCTTTTTCAGGGAGAACTGGACAAATAATGCAGTATTCTGCTCATACTGGGACAGCATAGCAGTTCCTTTGTTGGTCCCAATTTCAGTGATCAGTTTAAGGGAATGGTGAGGGGTGAGGGAAAATGCAGTTACTGCACAACTGACAAATGTTGCTGTAGCCTCCTGAAACCAAAGCAGAGAACTACATGTTTTCAGTCCCAACTTTAAACAGCATTCAGTATTTTCCCTGTTTTCAACAATTGCAGTTGACCAATTGTTCTTTAATAGATGTGAAGCCAGGAGATGTACTGAAGGTCCTACACAAGTCACTAGGAAAATCTATGCTCTTTTCTGTGAAATATGGCCTAACTTCTATGTGTCATATAATAGCAATTCTATTATGTAAGGCTGCAGTCTATTTGTGCTGTGATTGGTTCTTAAATCTTAGATTAGTTCATGCTTTAGGAAATACTGATTTCCTATTGTACCACTGCATCATTTAAGCCACAGTTGGCTTGGTTGCAGTAATGATAATAATCAATATAGTAATACTACTACAACAACTACTGTTTATTTTTACTTTACTCTCCTGATGTCAGTAGAGTGTGCCAGCATACTGATTGGAAATCCTGTTTGTTTTGTCTCAGATTCATAGTGATCACAGCCAGAGCAATAACCAAATTGCCTCTGAAGTACCTGAGATTTCAGACATAAGTGCTCTGTAGTTGCACAGACGAACAGAGTTCATCTGTGATTCTGTAACTTGTTAAAGAAATGGCAGGAGTGCTGAGATGTGGACATGAATAGGTCTAGACAACAATTCTGAAAAAGCTTCCTTTTTATCTGTGGTCAATCTGTCAGTGTGTTGTGGTAAATCTCTTAGTTTCTCATGTTCCTAACACTTGATCTATTTAAGTATATATGTGAATGTATTTCTTGAAGTTTTTCATTTGTTGCTTCTGCACAGTATGTCTTCCATGGTCACCTTCTCTTCTCCTGTGCTTAGTTCCTTCTTGAAAGTTTCATGCATGACTTTAGCCACCTTTCTGTGTCAGTTAGCTGCCTGCTATTCTGTGTCTCCTTTTGTCCCGTCTAAATTCTGTCTTGTGTCACTCAGATGTGTTCACAGTTGTTTTGTTAGCTCAACATGGCTGAATCACAGCTTTAAAGCTTACAACTTTTCACGTCTTACGCATCCTCCTTTTCTGTGAATAATCATTATTCTATGCCATTGAGGACTGAAATCTAAAAACTTTCTGTGATGTGATGCATTTTAGAACCAAGAGTAGCATCTCAGTTTTAGTTTTGCAAATTCTGAATACAAAAGAATTTTTATATTTCTTTATTTTTTAACCCGTCACATGAAAACTCTTTTCCAAATTCCCATTGTTACACTTATGTATTTCTGTAACCTTTCCAGTTGCAGCTTGGCTCCACTCATATCATCTAGAGATGTGCTTTAGATAGAATTTTCCACTTTTTCTACTGACTTATCTCTTGCTCAAGTTCTTCTTTTGTCTTCTCTTTCATTGGATCTCACACATAAATTGTTCCCTTTTGCTTTTAAGGTACTTCAAAACCTGTCCTCAGCGATTTTTAGTTGGCTCCAGAGGCCATTTCCTGCCTCAGATCTTGCTGGTTTCTGCTCCCATACTTTCAACTTTTTATATCAATTTCTCCCAAGCTGCCCTTTATGCTTGAAAGAACTTCCTATAAATGTCTGCAAAACCGCTTCATTGTTTCTCATTTTGTGTCTGTTTAAACTGAGTTTTCCTTTTGCTCATTTCCCATTTTTTCCCCTCTGTGAAAGTTACAAAATATCAAAAAGAATTAGGCTTGTGTTGTCCTGAAGTTGCTATTTGTAATTATGCCCCTGTTGGCTTTCCAACTATTATCTATTATGTTAAATTCAAGCCATAAGCTCTTTGCAGAGGTTATGCATCCGGTATAAACAATATTGAGTGCCTGCATGGTTCCGTTGTGATCTGAGATGATCAAAACCAAGAATAATGTTAATGTAAATATTAGATAGCCCTTCATTGAGAGAGCAAAGGTATTGATTAGTGTTAAAGCTAACCCAGACAGCGCTTTTACTCTTTCTTTTCACCCCAAAGCTGTACAGACTACTTGTCTGCTCTGATGTATAATTTATCGTTACTTCCAGTGCCCTAATATCCTCTCCAAATACTTTGTCTTCTTCAGCTGTGTTGTGTCCCTTGTGTCTGAAGCTAAGATAAGATGCATTTAATTTTTTGTCTGTACCTCTTATCTCTTGGTCAGCTGTAAGATAAATATTTTGAAGAACACTGCACACCTGTTATTTTATTAATTCCCTGTCTGTCTATATGGACGTACATTGTGCTGCACTCCAGTTGTGTGAATAATTCTACTGGCCTAGATTTGGAGTGGGTTTTGGAGAAGAGAAGCCCAGGGTGTGCTTTGATTGTTGCAATAGCTTGTGGCAGCTTGTTGTAATAGAGTCTGACCTCAGAAATGTCCTTATCACAGAAGTTTTCATGGCCGCCTCCACGGCTGTGCACCAGCAAAAGCTGCTGTAATTCACTGGCCCCTACAACGGCTGCTGTCAGGATCTGTGCTGATACTACGAGCCCTCATTCTCCTCATAGCATATCATATAAGAAGTTCACTTTGCTGAGAGGGGAGAGGTCTGGAAGCCTTGTCCTGCAGCAGCACCTCCAAGCTGTTTGCCAGGAAAGTAACTCTACCTCTGGAAAGAGTTTTGCCTTGCTCCCTTGGCAGTAGGGGTGACTGTACTGACCAAGTAGCTATTAAGAAATGGAATCTGCTTTTGCTAATAAGTGAATGCAACTTCACTGTCTCTTGATCCTGGCTTCCATTTTATTCTGGGTTTGCACAATTTAAAATTTCACTGAGTCTTTCACATCTGGGTGCTTTTTTAGACCACTTTGGAGAATGCATGCCTAAACCACTTTTTCTTGGGTTGTTTTGAAATGTTTCATTCACCAGCATACAGTAAATGCTGATTGAGATGTTGCCTTTTTGAACAACAGTAGTGTCTCTATTGTAGAGGTTTATCCCAACAACAGGTTATGTTCTTGAGAGCAGTAAGTAAGTAGAGGCTCCTTTTAGGAGGTTCTTGATAGCTGTACATACTCTTATATGCAATATATCTTCTATAATGTAACAGATGATTGATGTTTGGAACTGATTTCTCCCTCATAAATCAGAAAACCAAATAGGTATGCTGTATTTCATGTGGGATCATGTGTTTTACAGGAGCTGCAGAGTGGAAAGCAAGCCACTGTTTGCCTTCAAAGTTGGGATTTTGAACCAGTCAGGAAAACTATGTACATTAAAGATCAGACAGTAATTGTGAAATTAGTCTTTGAAAACAGTTGCCCCATACTGAATGGTAAAATATTCCCTTTATTTATAAAGGGAAACTACAAAACCATATATGCTTGAGTAATATGGCTTTGTTGTTAAAGTTACCTGTGAGTCCAATTTTGGCTAGAGTATCTCTAATTACAGGAAGGTAAATGTAGCTGCTTAATTTAGAAAGTACAGTCAATGGAGTTGATAAATCACTATTGACAATCTCTGAGCCAAATCCTTAATCCACTTGTTTTCGGATGTTTGATATATATGTATTTACATATGTTTGGTGGTTGGTTTGTTTTTATTTTTGTGGAGTTGTTTTGGTTGGTTGGTTGCTTCATTTTTGGGGGGGTTTTTTCGTTGTTTTTGTGGTGGGTGTTTGTTTTGTTTTGTTGAGTTCTTTTCTGTAGTCCTTTCTAGAGTTTAATGTTTGTTCATGAGAGCTACTGGCTGAAATATCCAATTTGCTATTGAAAAGTAAATCAAAACTTTTTTAATATTGACTTTACTATGAGAGTGTATATAGATGATGTATATAAATTATCTACTTCCTCTCCTCATGCTCTCTTCAGATGACCAAAATCTAAGCTGATGAAGTAAAAGCATAGGTTTTGCTGAAGTACTTTAGTTACTTTTCTAGCTAATCTTTTCACTATTGGTAAGATTTTAATGATAGCTTGTAATCTACAAAACATTGAAATAAGTCTTGCCTTTTATTCATATTGTTGTTTGCATCTGTCAATCTGCACGTTCAAAAAAGGACTAGATTAACACATATGCCAAATTATCATGTGAAGAGTGAGATTTTTTTTCTGAATTGTGACTATGTAGGTCTTGTTGTACTCCTTCACCTTCTGTGGATATGATTTGCCATATTTCCACTTACCCTGTGCATATGTTCTCATAGCATCCTCCAGTACGATTATCTGTACAATTATAGCAGTCTGACTGATTGAAAGGCTCTGGAAGCAGATACTATGTACTTCTCTTCACTGCATTTCCTGCAGCCCTCACCTCTTCCATGGCTGCAGTATCATTCATGTAATATTACAGGTATGTGTCAGAAGCCCTCTGGTTTGTTGGCTCTGTTAGGTTTCACCCTAAGTTCAGTAAGTTCAGATTGCTTTAGACAGCAAACTAAAATGGTTTACTAAACCAAGAAATTTTATTTTTGCTTTGATCTCAGCCATGGGGATTAAGTTCTTAAACCATCATTGTCCCTGAAGCAGCTCAAAAAATCACTTTAAAGGGCTTTTAATGTAACCTACCAGGGAGAGTACCCATACTTTCAACATTTTGTTAAGAGAGGCTATACATCAAGGATAGGTTAAGTATTTTAATAAATTACTTTATAGCCCCTTATTGATGTCCAAAGAAATTTGGATGAGGGAAAAGGTAAAGGTTATGTGTATTTATTGGCACCACCCTGGGAAGATGAAGATAAATTGGCTGATGCTCAATGCTTTATTTTGTGCTTACCTCTTAGGAAAGTGTGTGGTTATTGGTTTTGTCTATGACTTTTTTTGCTTTTAAAATATTTTCATCAGAATACTAAATTGATATTTGGCATTAAATCACATCTCTTATTATGGAAACATGTAGACTAGTAGAATGCTTTTAGTTTCTGCTTCTTAATTTTTTTTCCTGAAAAATTCCCTGCCTCACTGACATTGAATTCCAGTTTAAGGAATTAGAATGCTGAATAGAATGATAAAATAACAGACTAAAGTGAAGTCATGACAATTTGTTAGTTGAACTGCTTTGAGTGGCTCCATATGAAACAGATTTCAGAATGTGCTATTACAGAAACCTTGAGGTGCTCTTCACACAAAATTTTGAATCTGGAAGAGAAGTTGCAGTGGGTTTCTGAGCAAAGATGAAATGATAGGAATATGTTTTTATTAATTTTTCTATTAAATTCACTGTTCATTGGCTGCATTGTAGGTCTGTAGTTTGTAACAAATTTTTTTTTTTTCTGAGTTTGGTTTTGGGACTCTTCCTTGATTTTCTGTTTGGCTTCATGAGACTAGGCCACTTTCTCCTGTTCTCAAACAAAATGTGTTGCATATAACATAATCCAGCCAACAATTTAGCTACTTGTTACTTGCCTTCTCAACAATTTTTTTATTGTGGAATAGCAAATCAGTTGTTGAACTGATATCCAAGAATTCTTTTTTTCTTCTTTGTTAGATTTTTTTCCTATCCTTTTTGATATTATATTGGAATTTGTGTGATGCAGTTTATAATGAGAAACAATTGTATTAGATGATATCTGCCTCTCTTTCACAACTTTCCAGTAAAAACAAAAAAAGCAATCCACTGACCTGTTTTCAAGTCTGACTATAATTGAACTGTTCATGACAATGAAACAAATTGAGGATTCTATTTATCCTCCTTCAGTAGCTGTTCCAGCTTTGTTTGAAGTAATTGTTTTTATATATTAAGTGACTTTCACTCAGGCTGTGAATCTATTTGTCTATAGTCAGAGTTTGTGCCCTGCCTGGCCCTTTAATGGCAATCTCTGATTAGTCACACTGTTCCCAGCCTTTGGAGTTTGTTACGTTCTTTGAGAGAGAAAAGAGATGGAGGAGGATTGAAGTTATCTGCAAATAATTAGGCAGGTGGGCACTTCATGCCAGCTGTGAAAAAAACAGTACTCAGCTATTTAATCAAATGCCAAATATGAGCCAATATGTACCATTGTTCTTGAACCCTGTGAGGCTGAATATGAAAAAGCATGCATTCTACTATGGCTGTGACTAATGCAGCCATAGATGGATTCCACTTTATTCTGCATGGCTTTTTTGTCATTAGTTTAATTTGAAAGAGGCAGTAATAACCAAATTTTTGTGGTTGCACAGTGGCATTAAATTGTGAGTTTCATGAAAGACTAGTAGAAGTGATGAGTGTTAATTTTAAATTTTGTAAGAAAACAAGGAAAGCAAAATAGTTGGCTAGAAAGATTTGTTGCACTAAAAGAATATTGTATAAATCTTGTTGCTGTTGTGCTTGCTTATACAATCTCTGAAAAAAAGATAGGGCTTTTATTATTCTTGTTTTAGAAATAGACAGTATGGTGATATTTCTACCTAATTTTTAACAAATTATAGGGACCCAGATTTCCCCTTCTTAAAAGGAAGTAGGAAATATTTTGGGCTAAAAATCTGGTCCCATGTAAGATGGATTTTGTGAAGAATATGTGCTGCCTCATGGTGTATTATGGACCTTCAAAGACAGCGAGGTCTGAGGGAGACATAGCATAAATAGATATGCTGAAGAAGTAGGTAGTAATGTCACCAAGGCAGATGGTGGTAGTGGAATAAGTATTCTTGGGTGAAATCAGAACACTGCCTCTGGGTCCCTGCTGAAGAGCAGGGTGAGCTGCTGCTGCCCCCAGCTTGAGGCTGCTAGTCCATGTCTTTCAGGTGAGATAAATGGCTGGATTATGCCTGCAGTTGCCTGATTCCAGAGGGAGAGGGATATGTCTGAGTGCAGAAGTGTGAGCTTATAAATGGAGGACAAGGCTTTTCAGGTGTGCTAGAGAGGCCAGCACTTGGATCTAATTTGCCATTCAGCAAGACACTTAGAAACAAGCAGTTACTAATTTTCTGATGTTAAATTATTGTGTACTGGGTTATTTTTGAACAGTTATAAATGCAACATGA
The DNA here is from genome assembly GCA_013400175.1 of Phainopepla nitens. NCBI lineage: Eukaryota > Metazoa > Chordata > Aves > Passeriformes > Bombycillidae > Phainopepla > Phainopepla nitens. The sequence continues at coordinate 476,766 of VXBQ01003992.1, read as the reverse complement.
AGAACTGTTCTTGTTTTTTGTTTTTTGGTTTTTTTTTTTTGGTTTGTTTTGTTTTTTTTTTCTCCCAAAATTTTCCAAACAACTCCTCTAATACATGACATGTGGGATAGAACTAATTTTCTTCTTAGTAGCTGGCACAGTGCTGCAGTTTGGATTAAACAGGATACAAACTTGCACATTTAATACTGAGAGGTAAAAGAATACAAGCAGCTGAGTCCACTGAGGCCATACCCTTGTTTCTTGTGTTCAAAATAATCTTCCTCTTTTATTCTAATATATTAGGGTGGTTGATATTCTATTACAAGCTGTGTTTTCTTGCTTGGGTGAATTTGACCATAATGACTCTTTGATAATTTTTTTTTCTCAAACTAGGCATTGCTGCTGTGAAGTGGCTGCTTAGAGTAGCACCTTCAAACCCAGATGCTCTTCACTTTTTGTACATTTCATCATGTCTGTTGATTTCACTCACTTCTTTTTTTGTCTCCTATTTGTACTGTAAAGGCAATGCATAAATCTTGATTCGTTCTGTTCCTTTAAAGCCCATTAAAACACTTCTCTGGTACACTGCCTTGGGCTCTCCTTTATACTGCAGCAAGAAAAGCTTCATTTTCAGTTGTAACCACTATAAATGAGCACAAGAAGCTCAATTTTAAGGTTAAACAGTTCCAGGGTTTTCAGAAGTATCTGGAATTCTGTTTACAGGAAAAAAAAATCAAGGACTTGACTTGACCTGCACAATCTTCCTCTGATGGCTGTGACTCTCAAGAAATATGCAGAGTGTTAGAACAAGTCACCTTAAAAATGCATTTTTTATAGTCTTTTTGCTCTCTCTGTCTCTCCACTGTTTGCCTCATGCATTGGTTGTTCCTAACCTTTGAAAAACACTGACCTACCACAGTTCAGGTGGTAATTCATCTGCCATACATCACAGAGCAAGAGGAAATCTTCCCTCTAGCATGTCTCTTTCCTGAGCTTGCACTTTTCCCATCTGGAGAGTTGGGAATATTAAGAAAGATTAAGATAGTCCTGGAATATCTGCCTTGGTACTTCTGAAGGATGAAGTGCCAAATTTCTCAAACTTTCCTGAGAGATGGGTGGTAACAGTTGCTGAAATTAGTGAGGAATCTGTAACTTGTAGAGTTGGCTGCTGTGATTGCTTAAAAGGAAAATGAACAAAAAAATCCACTCCAATCAATGAAGCCTTCAGCTTTTATTTAAAAACAGAATTGGTTGAATGCATTATAATGCATTATTGACCAAATAAACTAGTACTAACCCCTTCGGCTCAAGCAAGAGTGTGAACACTGTCTCTACCTCTCTTTCAACCTGTAACTGAGAGGTGAACAACCAACATGAAGTGTTTCAGTCTCATCTCCAGCTCTTTCCCAGCAGGGGAGCTGCTGCGTTGCTCCTTGAAGCCCTCATGGGGCATCCGTGCAGGAAAGGTCACATCTGCCACCAGGTAGTGAGGCTATTGCCATTAAGATCTAGAGCTCTGACAACATGGAGAGCTGCTGCTTTATCCCTTTGTCCGAAGTGCAGAAACAACTGGCTGGATTCTCCAAAAAGCAGAATTCCTTTATGAATCTGTATTGCATATCTCTCTCAAGTTTTTCTGTGTCAAGAATTACTTCATAAAAAGGGATTTCCTTTTATTTATTCATTTTGGTTTTTGCCTGTCTTTTCTGGCCATAAGTCTACACAGGAATCTGATATTCTATTACAGAAGGAGCTTCCTTGAGGCTTTAATAAGTAAAGTGGAATTTCTTTAGGGAAATTTCCTTCCTGATTATGATTATGTGTACTTCTGTGTGTATGTTGGTAGGTATATAAGGCAGATGGCAACAGATAGTTTTGCAAACTGTCATGTTTAATTTCTACATAGTCATGAATTCTTCATAATCTGAAATTTCTTGAAAAATGTTAAATTGTATGTTGAAAAGTTTGGGGGAAAACACAGAAAGCTTGCTTTGTTTGGTTCTTAAAAGATGTAGAATATGTGTGTTAGCAAACACAGTCTAACACTGAAGTATTAAGGCTGCTGTTAAATTTCTGCCCATGACCCTCAGAGGTGATTGCACTGTGTGGGAGCCTCCAAGTCACACTCCCATCGTGTGTCTTCTTCCTGAAGTAATCAGTGTGTGTCAGGGGACAGGAGGTAGGGACAGAAGGCTGTGTGCCTCTTTTGTCTCTCATTCTGGATTCACTGGCTGCTGTCTGCCATGCAAATGGTAATACAAAAGAGAATAGAGGAAGAGGCTTCAGATTTATATATGAGTCAAGAAACAGTTGGCTTGCAGACTCTGGTAAACATAAACATAGATATGGTTGTTTCTCTGTTTTTAGGAATACACTATAGATATAATTTTTGCCCAGACTTGGTATGACAGTCGTCTAAAATTTAACAGCTCAATGAAGGTGCTTATGCTTAATAGCAATATGGTTGGAAAAATTTGGATTCCAGACACTTTCTTCCGGAACTCAAGGAAATCTGATGCTCACTGGATTACAACTCCAAATCGTTTGCTTCGAATCTGGAGTGATGGAAGAGTATTATACACTCTAAGGTGGGTTTTTTGTTTGGATGGAGAAAAACCCAAAACCCAGTTATGACCAGGAGTGTGAAAATAATGAATATGAATCAAATTCCTGGCATCTCTTTTGTTATGGACCATAGGAATTTGCAAGAAGTTGATTAGACGAGAAAATAAAAAAGATCATTTGATCATGAAACAGATGAAATTTGTAGTATTGAATTATAATGCAGAGATAATTGCCTAAGGACAACTGAAGGGGATAGCAAATTTTGATCTAATTTCAGTAGAGGCAAGATTTAAAAAAAGGATGTTTTATAGTATATAGCATCATGGCAGTCTGTCACTAATATATTGCAGATAAATTATTTTTGGTCCAAATACTTCATAATCTGATTTCCACCAAATTATGTTCTATAAGTAAAATATTAAATGCTTCAAATAATAAAAATTATAAGGAGTTTGATTAAAGCTAAGGCCCTAGTCCTGCATGTACTACTTTACATATTTACGCTTGCAAGCTATGAAAATCAACAGAGCTGTTCATCCAAAATAGGCATAAGCAAACATGTTGGTGATAATTCTACTTGGCAAATGAGAGATGCCTGTGCTGCTTTTAAGCTTAAGGCTATCTGCACTGATTTTTGAGTCACTTTTCAAACAGTTCTTGAAAGGCTGTAGTCTACAAAAAGTATTTTAGGGTAATTTCTGTCATATTTTTTTAATATGCCAGAAAAATCTTGTAATAAGTCAGAAGCTGATCAAGAACTAATCTATGCAGAGGATGCCACAAATATGATTTTGCTTTTAAGAGTCTATTTATTTGTTTATTTATTTATCTAATAAACGAAAATGTGGCACTTTTAATTACTTTCTTCTCAATTATTTATGCTGTGTTCATATGCAGTTTATGTTGTACAAACAATTTATAAATTTCTCCTGTATCAAATGTAATAAGAATTAGAATGCTTTTCAAGGATTCTCTTCACTGAATTTTTTCTTGTGTTCATCATTTGAGAGCATACAGACATCTCTGAAGAGCAATTTTTAAATTGTTTATTATGCCAGTTGGTGTTTATAAAAGCCTCTAGAGAGCCCCTTCTGTTGACATGCTGATTTTTTTTTCTCTTTTTCTAATTAGAAATTATAGAGTCATACTTGGACTTTACCCTTCCATTGTCCATTCATTTTCAATGCAAAATTTCTTCTAAAGAGATTCAAAGTAGCAGAAGGAAATAAATAAGAGCAAAAATATCATGTGAACCCTCACAGAGCAGTAGGTTAGAATTACTGTGTCAGAGTATGAAAAATAAAGTGCAACGAGCTGGTAACAGAACAGCAAAACAGGCTTTCACCTGGCACTGCAATGCGTAAACATCTGTTTGGGTGAAGATATGGCCTGAATTTGACCTAAGGTAAAACAACATTAAAAGGTTCATATCTTGCTTATTGAAGGAACAATAATATTATTTGACAGTGCTCCAGGTTCGTGGGCTCCCCTGTATCACCACTCTTTCCTTGTCAGTAATTCAGGGGGCAGATGTGGTGAAAATGTTAATCAGCCTGACTGAATCTCCTCTGAGGGTAGCCCATGGTCTGTCCATTGCACCAGCAGCGATTCCAGATGTAGGTCTGGTGCTTTTAACACAAGACTCAGCTTGTTTTCTTTGAGTGTTTAACTATCCAAAAATTGAAAATGGGAAGTAAAGGCAATCCATGCATAAATCATAGTTGACAAATTTGAAAAGCATCTCCATAGCATTGTAAGTATTCTGCTTGAAAGTGTGGGGAAGCACCTTTTTTCCTCTCTCCCACAATGTATGCTAAGAAATACACTTTTGCTTATAAACCTTTGGTCAAGTCACAGTGGCAGTTTGTGTAGAATAAACACTTTGTTCAGAGACTTATAAAACTATCTGGCAGCATGTCTCAGAGTCTTTTCCCATCCCTTCTTGTCTAATATGTAAGCGTTGCACACAGTCAAGTATGTGAGCATTATGGCAATTTTTAAAGTTGATTTTAGAAGACATTCTGACTTTCTACACAGTGTTGCCAACAAAGGAGGAGGTGTTTTAAATGCAAAGAAGTCAGTTTGGAGTCTAGCCCCTTATTTTGGGGCTAACTAATGAAAGATAGCAGAACTGGGGTGTGCACTTATTGTTTGGAAGTCCTGTGGAAATCTGTGACAGCATTTTCAAAAGCAGAAAGTGATTTAGTTCAGGCAACTATGAGTCCTAAACCAGTTCTAAAATGTTTATAAATTGTGAATTATTTGAATGCCTTAGACTTTAAATAGGTAGAAACATCATCTGCTCCTCTCTTTCCCCTGTCTTCAGACCTACCTTTTATCCCCTATTTCTTGTAGAGCTGAGAGGAGCCCCCCAATTAACTGAAATTTTTGAAATGGCTTGAAATACCAATTGAAGCAACACAGATCCTCAAGTTGCATGCAATAATAGTTCCTGTTTTGTTCTTTGGTATTAGTGCTGGATGTTTTTTTTCTGACACACAGGAGGCTATTCATATCCATTAATTGGCAAAATTTATTTCTGTGCATGTTCTTTACTATGTAGTCTGAAGTGTCCAAGTTCTTGAATATATCGGTTTTTCTTTTTTTTTTTTTTTCCCTTTTCTAATTAGGTTGACAATTAATGCTGAATGTTATCTTCAGCTTCATAATTTTCCTATGGATGAGCATTCCTGTCCTCTGGAGTTTTCAAGCTGTACGTGGTAAACCACTTTTTTGTCCTCTTTGCTTTCAGGCTTTAAATTTAGTTAAATTTGGGCATCAGGAGAGCAAATGTTTATTTTTTAAAGCCTTGTAGTGAAAGAAAGGACTGACCATTCATCTTTTGACTAGATTTATTGCATTATTTAATACACCAATGAATGAGTTGAATCACATGCATTTTTTGCAACTTTTAAAATAGTCATTGCTTAGGAGTCTAATACAATGCCTATTCCAGTTAATGGAAATGCATTGTACTGGAAAAACTTTATTTTCTTATGCCTGCAAGGCTTGACAGCTTTGAATTATTTCTATATGGTATACCAAAGGGAAAAATAAGCTATGTGTTCTTCAACTTGCTCCTGTAAATGCTGAATCAGTATAGGAAGTCCTTTTCCTTTCAGTGGGACTTTTTATGAGCAAAACCACAACCTTCAGGCTCTATTTTTTGATGCAAACTATTAAAAAAAAAATCCTAGGGAATTATGCTATTGCTATCATAGAATCATTAAGGTTGGATCAAATCTCCAGGATCATCAAGTCCAACCTATGACTGAACACCAACTTCTCAACTAAACCGTAGCACAAAGTGCTACCTCCAGTTGTTTCTTGAGCACCTCCAGGGATGGTGACTCCACCATCTCCCTGGGCAGCCTGTTCCAATGCTTCACAACCTTTCAGTGAAGAAATTCTTCCTGATATCCAGCCTGAACCTCCCCTGATGCTGACATAAGGCCATGTCCTCTCATCCTATTGCTTGCTGCGATGGAGAAGAGGCCAACTCCCATCATGTTACTGACTCCTTTCGGGAGATTATCCCTAAACCATCAAATTATGTACTAAAAAGTGTCTGTACTTTTAAGCTCTTTCTGATCATTTAACAACAATATAATGACATTTGTTTTAATAGTGATGATTCTGAACCAGTTTTTATTACTGGAGTTCAAGAATACCATGTAGATATTTTCTAAGCATTTGTATTTACACAGGTTTTGACTGATCTTACGTCTACCTAGGCTTAAAATTTAGGCCATATATTTTGTGATTAAATTTTCAGTGTATCAGGAGGACTACATATGGTCTGAGATCCACTTTGATATATAGCCCTGGTTTAGTTTTTAAGTAACTTCAGAGATCAGAGAACATGCTTTGGCACATTCTGTGGCTGAATGTTTGATTTGGTCTGTTTTATTCTAGATGGATATCCCAGAAATGAAATTGAATACAAATGGAAGAAAACCTCTGTTGAAGTCGCAGATCCAAAATACTGGAGATTGTATCAGTTTGCATTTGTAGGGCTACGAAATACAACTGAAATATCTCATACCTTGTCTGGTAAGACAAAGTGTTGAGTTTTATTTTGTGCAATATCTATTTAGATCAAGATTAACAGATGAAGTTACAACTGAAAACCATATTAGATATCATATAAATATTTTATTCTTTTTTTAATTTTTAGGTGATTATATTATTATGACAATATTCTTTGATCTCAGTAGACGTATGGGGTATTTTACTATTCAGACATACATTCCTTGTATACTCACAGTTGTACTTTCATGGGTGTCATTCTGGATCAATAAGGATGCAGTTCCTGCAAGGACTTCTCTGGGTAAGAAAGTCTTTTTTCAGTCTTGAAGGTTTTGGTACTCCTAAAGAATACAAATATGCAGCGGAGAATAAATTAACCACAGTTTATTCCACTTCAGATTGTGATCATTGGTCATTCTTTCTCTTGAACTGCAACATTGTGAGTAGGAGAATCCTGCTGTAGCTGCACGGCAGAGTTTAAGGAAACAATGCTGAGCACGGAAATCCTGATCCAAGTCTTGTGGGTCTGCTGCTATTCACATAAATACATTTTTTCTTCTTTGAGTTATTTATTTATTTATTTATTTTTTAATTTTTTTTATTATTATCTCCAGGGACTGTCATGCGGCAATTATTAGTCTGACACTTAGCATCATGGAACAAATGAGCAAAAACTGTGAAAATCTGTTTTAATTTTTTTGTTGGGTTTTTGGCATTGTTTTTTTGTTGGGTTTTGTTTGTTTGTTTTTAATAGAATGATTCAATGATTCAATTATTCTTCTAGACCCAGGATAGGACAGAATATTTGCAACCAAATTTGCACTTCAAGCAGTTAAACCTATAATTCACAAAACCTCCTGCTCTTACTACAGAGAGTACTGAAGTGTGTTGCAAGTTCTAATACAAAGATAATGGTATTAGTGTCATCTTTGGCTGACCTGTTTAGAATGGTATCAGTCTCCTAAGTTTGACTCTTTGGGATTCATGTGCTGCCTTGATGAAAAGTTGTAGTCCCCACATAAAGCCTGATAAATGATAACACAGAGTGCAAAGGACACAGCTTTGAGATTAGCAGGAACAGATGCTTATAGTAGAACTACTGACAGCAGTCTGAGCTATTTTGGGGAAAAGGTCAAAAGCTGAGAGTAGTATCTTAGGAAGTTAGAGATGTGAGTTAACTTTCCTCACCAGTTATAGTGTTGTGAACACACCATTCCCACCCTACAAGATCATTTACTCCCAGAAGCATGAGTCCAGACTTTAACTCCCTGCCTTTCCCACTGAAGCTGGACCACCAGCAAGCCTGCCAGATTAATGAGTCAAGAGAGACAGTAAACAAAAATGAACATGTCTCAGTAGCCTAAGGAAAAGGTAAGGGAAGAAAATTTAAGTCTTATATCTTAACTGTTACTTGAAAATGCTGCGAAATTTAGTGAAGAGAGTCTAAAGTCTTGAATAAGTAAATGAAAATTACTTTTGATAGTTTGGACCTTGATGCAGAAATCTCATCAGATTTCTTTGACTGACTAATCATTGAACATCACTGTGGATTCTGACTAGTTATGATACAATAGTTATTACAGGAAAAAAGTGTTCTATTGGTGTCCTTCTAATTCTGTATCTAGTTTCTTCTTTTTACAAAGTACTTTTAATATGCCATGAACCTAGAATTCTGTCTTTGATGTCATGGTTAAGCTGAAGTTTTTCAAGCTCTCACTTCAGCAGTACTAGCCTTCATCTACTTGAGATGAAATACAAACATCTGTAATATCTTATTTACAGTTCCCTGCAGGTAACTCTGAACTCCTTTCTTGTAAACATGCAAAAGCCATCACTTGACAGATTTTAGGATGACTTTTCTTACATGCAAATGTTCTGGAGAGGGAGAAAAAGACTACCTGTAAAATAGACACAATTTTATGGAAAGAGAAATTAATACAAGAAAGCCAAAACTAAGCAAGGTTCATCATGGCAGGTAGCTGTTTTGCTGTTGAAGGTTTGCTCCCTGTGACAGCCTTCCACACAGCAGACAAAGCTGGAAAAATTCGTGTCTCTTTTTGTCCTCTCTGAACAAAAGTTGGTACACGGAATGGTGGGTGCTGCTTCTTACCAGGAGGGTGTGCTGTGGTCTTGTACACTGAAAAGGCTGGACCTCTTTCTCTGATAATTATTGGAAAACCCTGGAAGACTGTGGTTTCCCAGATCAGAAGATCTGAGGTGAATACAGATATTTAAATATTTAGCTATATATAGAAATGCCAAACCAATTTTCAAAAGTATCTGGTGGGACTGAAGCACTTTTGGAGAACTCTGGTTATCTGTTTGCCCTTTTAGGCATGTAATTTAATAGGGAAATCTCTTGGAAAAACACTACTGCCTTTCTGCTGCAGGAACAGTCCATAGCAACCAGTGATTTCATGTTTTGATTTATGAGCCATAGACAGCTTTAGCCTGGTGGAATGCTTTTAAAAAAATAAAATTAATAGTCTTGTGCATGTGAAGAACGTGCTAAACTAATGAATCACAGAATAACTAGGTTGGAAGAGACCTTCAAGATCATGGAGTCCAATCCAGAAGAGTAGTATAGTTGAGTTTTTGAACACACAGCTATTAAGGCCAGTTTGTTCTTTTAATTAGCTTGTATGTAAGTGAATCAAGGGAAACATTTTCCATTACTTTAAGACAGTGTTGAAAGCATATGTAGTAACTTAGATAATGAGACCAGAAAGCTGTGAATATCATCAAATTTGATCTTCTATGTCTTCTTCAGAGGAAAACAATTGGAAACATTCTTAATTTTTCTTGTGTTACCAAAAGCTTGAAATCACTGATAAATAATAGACCTTTTATTTCTGAATGCATCCTCTTAAACATCTTAATCTTTTGAGCTAAGAGACTTCTTGTGCTTATTTGTACCTGTTTTTCTACTGTAATTATGTACATATTTTATGTCAAATTTATAAAGTTTCACAAACTTAGTGTCATTGTTTATTCAGTGTGTTGAAAGTAGGAGGGATTTAAAGAAATGGTAAAATGTGCTGCTTTCTCTATGTTCCCATGGAGGCTGCTGCATCCATAGGGATGGATTCTTGCCATAGCACCAATGCACTTGGATGAAATGTAGTGATCCCACTGACCCCTCCTGTGGATCAGTTCTTATACAAGTCATCAATGAATTAAGAGCTAATATGACAACTTGTTTTGGTGACAATATGATTCGATTACCTACGCATTTCTCTCTTTGTCTTTTTTTCTTTCTCTCTCACACAGGGATCACAACAGTGCTGACCATGACAACGCTGAGTACAATTGCTAGGAAGTCACTCCCAAAGGTTTCCTATGTGACAGCAATGGACCTTTTTGTTTCAGTTTGCTTTATATTTGTGTTTGCTGCCTTGATGGAATATGGCACCTTACACTACTTTACCAGCAACAGAAAAGGGGACAAAGGAAAAGAAAAGAAGGCAAAATCTAAGCCATCAGTAAGTTTAGTCAAACAAGAAACAAAAAACATTTACAATTTTTTATTGTAGCATTCATTATGAAAGACTGCATCTTAGGTAGAAAAGCTAATGTTCAAAGATAATTATCACTTATAATTATTTTTCTTTATTTTTGCCGTTGGGGGCTTGTACTAATTTTGTGTAAATACGATTCATGAGCAAAGGGTTTAGATGATTTCACATATGTGAATGAGGATACACATGAGCTTAAGGTGGAGAGTGGTTTGATATAACATTCCATGCCCTTGTAGTGTGTGCCCAAGCAGATAGTTCTGTAAGGGTGCAGTGCTTCTGAAAACAGCACCTGGCAGAGAACCACAGCCATAAGTGTAGCAGTAAAAATAATGTGAATGGACTGAAGATATGAGGATTTCTTTATATCTGCATCACCTAACTTAATTCTTAGAAAGCTTTTCAAAGGGAAAAAAATGCTTATTATTAGCCAGTATTCTGAATCCTACTACAGAAATTTTATCCTGACTCTTCTCTAAATTGGTTTCCATTTTTCCTTCTGGTTAAATGAACCTTCTGCTTTTACAAGTTGATGTTTTTATGGTAAACCTCCATAGATCTCAGGATCAAGCATTATTCAATTTTAAGAGGTTTTCTGTTTGTTTAGTAAGAATACTGTAATTTCCAAAGAATTTATTGTTGGGAGTCAGTACAAATATTTAAAGGTAGTCTTTAAAGTAAAAAAAACATTGGAGAGAATAAGAGGAAGGAAAATGTTATAAAGCTCCTTTCCAAATCATCTTATCAAAATATGGAGGAGCATACCCAAACCATAATACCAGTTGCCTTTTCTGGATGAAGGCTGAATATCATGAATATCAACTCTGTATCAGATGAAACAGAAATTTATATGAAATTACAGAAGTTACTGCAGATATGGAAGTGCAGGAATTCTGTTATGAACCATATCCATTCTGCAACTCATGTCAGCAAGAGCTGGTGCACCCATTCTGAGAAGCACTGCTGTGGGCCTCTCTCTTATGAAGGCACTGTGAAGCTGTTGGGGCTTAGTTTCAGGGAAGTGAGAGCCCTTAGGATTCACTTTGTGAGCTGTTCCAACGGGATCAGCTGTGTATTTAGGACAAGGCTAGTGGTGAAGCGTTAATACTTCCCTATGCTGCCTTGGTCAGACATCACTCTGATTCTCAGGGAATCCTGCACAGCCAGGAAAACTGGAAAATGGAAATCTCAAACCTGCTTCCTCTTAGTGGTAGAAATAAATGTGGACACAACAGAAGGGGCAGAATGTAGGCTTTGGCAAGGGCCACAGCTGAGTTATGAGGGTAAAAGGTCACAGAGGATGTGGGGGTGTCCCAGTGTTGCGCATGGCACATTCAATTTCAGGTTGCTGCTGCAATGAGATCTCAACAGCGCTTAGTGACCAGGGAGCTGAGTAGGTCTGCTCTTGGCATGCACCACACAGAGAAGGCAAAGATATCAGGAAGTACTGCTTTATTCAAACCAGGCAGATAATAAAGATCAGCTGCTGAAAAATCAAAAGACACTGAAGTAGTTTGCAAGTGTGATCTGTTGAATGAAATGATACTTTGCAGAATCGTTCACACATCACCCCTGTGTGCAATAATCTGCCAAGTGCTTTGAGATTTTCAGTGCATGTGAAAATTTTTAATGAAGAATAATGAAGAGATAGAAAATATGAAACTTAATGTATAAATAGGTGAAATTTGCATGAGGATTAAAATTAGTAATATAATACTAAAAATACTATTCGGTTGTGTTTTACTGGGTTCTTAAATGATGCTTTTTATTTCTGAGAAGTTGAAAAAAGAAATCTTTTTGCATAGAATTATTTAAACATATTATGGCTATAAGACCATGCAAAATAAAGAGATTACACTAAAAAAAAGGGAGAATTAAATTTAATATGCTTAGATGCAAGGATTAAAATTTGATAGGAATTTTTCTGGTGATGTTTTATAAAAAGCTGTGACTTTTCTTGCTTCAAATAAATCAAGAAGGCATCTAATTAGTTAATGGGAAGTCATAACATTACAAATCCTTTTTTTTTTCTTTTTTTTTTCCCTTTTTCCCCCCTTTACTTTTGTCTGACACTTCTATTAATTCTTTTTGTCTTGTGGTTATGGATATGTTACTCAAAAAACCAGTTTAATTTTAAAAGTCAGTTTAATTCCTTCTGAAAACTCATTTACAAGTGATTTTTTTCCTTGGGAAACTTGCCTTGCATAGATCTATTTCTACTGCAAAATGCAATAAATGGTTACTATTCCAGGAACTGATGCCAATAAATGATCTTGTGGAAAAAATGGCAAGATTTTGCAAATTATTACAGCAGTTTTATCTTGGAAAATATGTGCTGGCATTATTCAAGAAAGGTAGTATGAATTGGCTTATGTAAAGTTTGGGCAGGAGAGATTAAACTTAATTAGTTGTGGCTCTTGTTCTGATCATCATTTCGCCTGAAATGAATGTATTACCTGTGCCATGATCTCCACAGACAATGGTTTTCTTTTGTACTTGTATTAGTGTTATTGCAGAATAATTAGGGTTTGATCCTATCAGAGTATATTATAAATGATTTCACAATACATGGATTTTTATCTACAACTTCAGTAGGCATATCCATAACAAATCAGCATATACTTCTATTATGTGTTGTCAGTGTTTTGTTGTTTTGTTTTGGGTTTTTTTTCAGTTTTTTCCAATTTATATAAAGGCATTTTCTTGTGAGGTGTTGGTCTTTTCCCTCTTTTCCCTCCCATTGCCTCTTACATACATTTTATTTCCTGTAGGTAGTTAAGCCTACAGGATGACTGTGTCTGCCTCTCTCAAGCCACCTCTTCAAACTTGTAATTCAGTAGCCACCTCCAGTGTGTGCTGGTGATGGAAAGTAGTACTGTAATTGTTTCCTTCTCCCATGGTGTTTCCGTGTTGAGGTTTCCTGTTTTACCCTCTAGTAGAAACAACTCATGCCATAAGTCTTAAACCAACAGTGAGAATTTTTGTAAAACCAGAGTAGGTGTGAACCAAAAATAGGCATCTTTCCCTGCTTATCTTCAGCAGAATAAAGATTTTTTTCTTAAGTTCAAAAAAAAAAAAAAAATCTTATTTTCAATGTTTTATAAAAATAAGCCCTCTTTGCAATGCCTCAAGTTAGGATAGAAGCACGTAACTCCTCTTTCTTAGTATTGTCAGTATTTTATCATAAATGAAAAGAATAATGAGGTCCTTTAGGATGATAATTAGCTCCCTAGGTCATCATGTATAATAAGTTTGGAAAAAGCAGTCTGTGTGAAACTTTCTCTGATAAAGACACTTATTAAATAAAGCTATTTGAAAACATGGTGGATACTGCACTGCATTAACATCATCCCTTGGGATATTGGGTAAAATGCCCCTGAAGAGAAAGAATGTCACCTTAACAATATATATAGAGGTCTGTGTACTGGCCAAAGTGATTCCCAGGAAGTGGGACAACAGGACTTTAAGGCATAACAAGAAGCTATATGATGGCTTCCCACTTCCCATATTTTTTTCATATGTTTTCATTGCCTATCATGTATAACTGGTTAAGAGAACTTAAATATCCAGTTAGATTTTCTCACTGCTTCCTTTTCTGCTGTTTTGTGTCCTTACATGACAAAATGTGAAGAATATAGAAAAGAGAGAATGCAATATAAGAGTAGTGTTAATGTAACCCTTCTCTTTGGTCTCAAGATTGTAGAAGAGATGCCAAATGTGGGGTGGGATAAGCTGAAAGAGGATTATGGAATATTTGAAACAGCCATGAGATTTAGAAAGAGAAGGTAAAGGACAGATGAAGAAAGAGAATATATTTTGAAACATGTATTTTGAAACTGTGGAGAAACAAAGAAATAAAAGGGGGAAAGGTGGCTTGTATTAGTGTAAGTAAAAGAAAAGTGGAAAGGCAAAAGTCACAAGTAAGGGGATAGCAAATACTATATGTACTAGGCAATAAACCACCCAGATTTTTTCAATGAGAATTATTAACATATATTACACTGTGTTTTTATCAGATACAAGAAGATTGCTATACCCACAGAAAGTAAAAATAAGAATTAAGAACTGAATTAATCAGTGACTTGAGTGGCATTCTCCTAAGGAGTCATGTCTTGGACTCTAAAGGGGGGCTGTATTGTTTAGGGATTTAATATCTGATGGTCAGATGGCATAGTCTGGCCTTAATTGTCTCAGTCTATTAAACTTCACCAGTGACGCTATGCTAAACTCATTATCTTTTTTATTTTTTGTGAAAATGTAGCTTCCAGAAACACATCCAGTCTCCTTCTAGAGATTCCAAAAGATGGGAAGGCCATCATTCCTTTGTTAGTGATGATTATAGCCTGCTTATGGACTTGGTTGTGACCCAGTTGTCAAGAAATGACTGACTTCAAAATGTTTGTCTGTGTTGTGTAGATGGCATCTACCTAACCCTGTCTGTGTAACTAATTATCTATTATTCCCAATTCCCAGCACAACCCAATTTTCACTGTGGCAGGTGAAAATTGTTCATGATCTTTTGTCTGTATGCGCTAATTACATACAGTAGTTCCTAATTTTTAAGCTCCCCAAACTGCTTTTTTTAATATAAGAATTTCTGTATATTGTATGGAAGGTGATTATATTGCCAGGGAAAGCCTATAGAATTATTTAATGTAAGAATAAAACCACACAAAACTATATTTCCCTTTTCTTTTTCCCCTCAAGAAACCACCTGCAATTGCTGTTCGACCTGGATCAACACTAATTCCAATTAATAACATTAATCATCTCCCTGAACGTGATGATGATTATGGATATGAGTGCCTAGAAGGAAAAGACTGTGCTAGTTTCTTCTGTTGTTTTGAAGACTGCCGCACAGGATCGTGGCGAGAAGGAAGAATTCACATCCGTATAGCAAAAATTGACTCCTATTCTCGAATCTTCTTTCCAACTGCCTTTGCATTGTTCAATCTTGTTTACTGGATTGGCTATCTTTATCTGTAAATTTCAGAGGTTTGACAAACTCAGAAAAAAAATACTAATTGAATAGTCATGAATACTTTTAACTGAGCAAAGATTAGAGCTGGTCCAAAATGACTCAAATTCTTTGTATGCTTTAAAAATTTGAAACAATGAGAGGAAATATGATGATGTAGTCTCCCTCTTGTGATCAACTGTAGAACTGATACTGGTAGTTTGAAGAGAACTTTTTAAAATAAATATCCCTAAGATTAATCTTTCCTGAACACACATACATACATTTTTTCCAGCTCTAAGAAAATGCAGAATCACAGGCTATGCTATTTAATTGAGCCATCCTACATAAGCTCTCAATTTTAATCCTAAATGACAATGCAGAAGGATTTTTGTAGCATCTCTTACACTTTAACAAAGAAAGCCTTAATTAAATGGGATTACTCACTCTCATCCATTTCATCCATAAGGTGATGATTTTAATAATCCCTAATCTTAAAAAGTTGAAATGTAACATTTCTCTTTTCAATCAGCCATTTGTTCTCTTCAGTACGTTAAAAAGTGTGATTAGATGATAATTAATCTATTCAGATTTATGTAGAATGCAGATATTAGAGCAGCAAGGAATGGATATATCAAAACACCCAAGGATAATTCTGAGCTTGTCTTATCCTGACCATGGATACAGACTTTTGGCTTTCAGCCTTAGATTATGTTTATATCTGTGCTCCATTTTCTGTTACTTCATTGTTGTGAGTTCCCCAAAGTTGTCCAAAAGGTCTACAACTTTCAGAAATTCTTATCCAGCTGCCATTGCTTGCTCATTTCATGGAAAACAGACTGGTGTTGGCTGAGATTCTGGCCATTAAGCATGATTATCTTCATATACTCAGTGTTGGAGAAAAAGTCATAACCCTACATTTGGAAGAATTTGTATCAACAGAATTTGGGAGGCCTGTAACAGTGCTATAGTCATTGTACTCAAAGTCACTGTGTTAAATCCCCAGTCCTAAGAGTGCAGTGTGTGATCTGGTCCACTTTGCATTCAGCATGGTTTTGTAGATTCAGTTTGTTACTGCACATGGTGCTTGCTGAGCCGAAGCCAAATGGTATTAATGTATAGAATGTGTGGTATGGATTTCTAGGTTATTACCTTCTTGATGTTTGTTTGTTTCTAATGGAAAACATGTGTTATGGAGGGGGAATTAAAATAAACCTTATGCATTGCAGAACCTTCTCCAAGATGTCATACAACCCCTCAAAATCATAGGACTAGTTCTCCATCCTTTCTGTGGTGAGAACTTTGGCAGAAATCCTTCAGTAGTAGTCTTTCTGGACTGACTTCTTGGTGTTGACTGTTGCTGACTGGCAGCATTTGGTATATCATTTCTATTTCTAAATCCATTGTCTTGGAATAGTGCAGTCGTTCCTCCTTTCTCAAAAAAAAAAAAAAAACCTGGTCTCAAGTGAGCTTGCAAAAATCACTGTAAAATTAAGATATGCATTAAGTAAAAGTCATCATTATACAGAAGACCTTACAGATCTTTAAAGAGGATTAATGGGATTAGCATTTGGCTGTAGGTAAGGATGTTCAGTATTAAAGATAAAGACATGATTAATAGATAAGAATAGAAAATGTTACATGAAGGGCTCCCCCACCCCCCAATATTTCTGTTGAATATGCTCCCTCCTCTGAATTTCTCGGAATGGATTACTGTATTTGTAGTCTAGCTGGTACCAGGCATATTAAGATATGATATACAATACACATTTCAAAGGAAATGTTATTCCAGTGTTCAGCCCCAAAGTTAAATAGAGAAAATGTGAGATTATGTGTATTACTGGAGTGAAGTGTGACAGAAGATCCAATTTTAATGAAAACTTTATTTCAGTATTTAGCTAATGAAATATAGGAGTGGTTGAGAGAATCTGAAAGCCCAGATGACAAGGATGGCTGGCACTGTTTGTGGCATGACCTTTCTGAGTACCAACAGTCTTCTGACTGTTGAACTGAGCATAGAAGTGTGGTATCATTAACAACATTGATCTGCTATAATTTATTGGATTTTTAGAGTCTCATTTTCATAAAATGTTCAGTCCAAAAGAAACATGTCAGTTTTAATTCCTAATGTAGGTTGATGCTTTTTGACAGCGTGCTGAACACATTCCACTGTAGGAGGGATGAAGGTGGCTTCAGCATTGTGTTGGTAAAGCAGTCAGTTTGCTGTACAATGCTAGGCCCAGATTTAGTGAGTTCCTAGTTTCATTAATTCACCTTTAAACAAAGGAAACTTGAAAGAACTTGGCACTTCACAAGAGGAAGTACAAATTTCACAGCCTGGTCTCCTCTGGCTCATCAAGTTAGCTTTTTCTATTCATGTGGTTGTCAGTTGTCAATCAGCCTCTGGTGACTGAATTGGAGAACAGAAAACATTCAGAATTGGCAAGGGATGGATAAGAAGTCTTTCATCTCTAATTTCTATGGAACAATGTAATGGAGTATTAAACCTATTGAATGTTATGGCTGTTTGGCTTGTGGATACACCTGCTTCTGTCTGTTGACGAACTTTTCTGTGTACTTTGTTTCTGATGAAATAATTTTAGTTTCTCATAGTGCTGGGATTGCAAATAGGAATGAGAATGCAGCAAACTGTAACATGGCATGTAATAAATATGTTATTTTAGTCCTGTTATTTTCTTTCTAATCTGCATGTAAATTTCAAGAAATCAAAGTGATACTTAAAAAAAATTGGCAAAAACCCGACAGTATAATTAATTGGAGTTAGATGCAATCATTTTTCAAACTTACCTGGATAAAAAGTTTGTTTACTCTTAGCTGGGATCACATTTTTTGGGAGTCATTTTATTCTGACCATCACTGCATAAGCACACACTTAAACATATTCCTAATTAGTACTGTTATTAGACCAGAATTCAGAAAAGAGAGTGCTTATGTACTGTCATAAAGAGTTATGCTATCATGAATTGATGCCATTAACACATGCTTAATTTGCACTAATTTCAATAATGAGTGTTCAGTAGCTCAAATAATTGAACATTAAGGATGTGAGCCAGAGCCTTTTCAATAAGAGATTTTCTCATTGAAAGAGAGGGACATAAGAGGAGAAATCGCTGTAAAGGCAGAGAGTGGAGAAATTCTGGGAAAACTGTTTTATACTGCACCTATCTTTGGCATCTTTCAAAATGTATTTTTCAAAAAAAAGACGTTTTCTTGATATTTCTGTATTAGTGTTTACCACTTGTCTGTTTTAGTAGGGAGTACAGATCAGTGTGTTATTTTTTGGTAAGGTTCTGTCTATGATTGTACCTCACTGATCTTCAGTGCATGTCTTCTGTGTCTGAATGAATCTGTTTTATGTAGTGGCAGTGCAACCAAAGCATGAACTCTGGGTAGTGTATTCTGTATTCATGTGTTGATGTGCTTCAAAAACTTTAACCTTATCCAGTTTTCCAGCATTCAGAGATATAGGATTGTGTAAGACTTTGAAGGAGAATCACCTCCAACAGTATTTTTGTAACTTTCTGTTCTTTGTTTGGTATGGTAGTAAAACATTTGTTTAAAATTGATATATGTACTGTGCTTTGTAATTTGTGATGATCTTACAATTGAAAGCAAGCAGGAGGAGTTTCAATTTAAACATCTGTCTGCCTACAGTAAGGTATGTTTCGTTTAATTATATCAGTTATAATTTCTGTTAACTATTTCCAAATAGGTGAGAACCAGTGCAAGTTAGTATGATTTTTTTTTTTAGAATTCATTCTAGTTTCTCTCAATTTTACCTTAAATGTGATCTTTCATGTTTATGAAATAATATTGTATTTTTTTAGTCATTATACCCGATACAGAAAATAGAAACTAATGTAGAATTCCACAGCTGAAAAATACAAAGCCAGGAATCCGAAAGAATTACTGTGCTTCTGTTCCTGAAAAAGCTCAGTGGATGTCCACATGCCTCATGAATGTGCTGGAGGAGGAGACTGACTCACAGGGGGAGGTAGAGTAGTCTCAGACTGTAGGAAAGGCTTTTGCATTAGTTCATGCCATGAATTTGCTACACAAGCTGTTGAAATGGAGGAAAGGAATAGATCTGTCCTCCCTTTTTTAGTGATCTCTCATTTCTGCTTAATTTCTGTCAGCAACAGCAGTTCCAATGCTCTGTTGCCAGATGAAACAAAACCTGAAAAATTATCTTTATTTTACTCTTAGTTAGTTAATATTTCACACAGATGGTTGGGATCATCTGACTGAACACACAAGATTATGACCAAGTTTTTCTTCAAGACAAGTGGTGGGAGTTTGCAGCTGGAGGCTGAAGGATGGCTTCTTGTGATGAGCATTTTTCATTCAGTTGAGAATCTGCACTGAAAACTGGTGGGAGGAAAGGAAACAATGGTATGAAGGAAAAATTGATGGTGGCAGTGATCCCAGAATCAAGTTACATGGATCTGAGCGACTTATATTTAGTTCATAGGTTTCTCATTGGTATATGTGATAATGGCCTTGATTTCTCTGCAACATAATTAAATATTTTTAATGCTTTAAACAAAAAGGAAAATATTGTGTTTTTCCTATATATTAACTGCAGACCAGATGTGCAATAGAAATTTATCTTAAGTGAACATTCTGGTGAAATGCCAGACAGAAAACAGAGATCAGGTTAAATGAGAAAAAGTTTTTTTTTTAATCTTCATTTATTACTAGAGATAAAACAATTTTTAATATTACTGACTAAGAATTAGTGCAGTAGGCACTGGGAAAAGCCTAGTACCCAATCTAAACTCGTGTTAGTCCCCTCAAGGGCTAAAATATTTGGGAAGAGAAACCTGACTCAGACTGCATTCAGTTATCATCCCCTATTTCCATCAGGAAGTGAGAAAGATGAATTGCGATTATGCCAGAGATGAACCAGGATAGCTGGGGTGCTCCAGGGAGGTTGGTTTCTGGTTAAAAGGAAGGGTCATTTCTGCCCTTTGAATGCAATTTGAAATATTCTTCCCTCAGAAGATGGATCTGTGCTGTGACTTCCAGGAGGATGGGAAAACATCCCTGCACTTAATGTATATTTTTGCACAAGAGCAGTTTTACTGAATTGATTGTCCTGCTATGAGGTACTGAGGTATTCCCGGTGTGGTATAGAAGAGTTTTGGTGGCACTCCTGGGCAAGATGTTTAAATCTTGTCATAGGGATCAGTCACAGTTGTCTTTTATATGTTATGATGCTAGTGAAAAGGCAGTAAATAAACTTTTGATTTTACTTGCTAGTAAAGCTCACTGAGAAAGCCAGAGGGGTAATGAAGGCTTTAGTGGAAATCTCAGATGGCCCTTGGAGACAGGAGATTGGCTAAAACTGAAGCAGAAAAATGATATAGCCCATTTTACTATAGATGGGTCCTGCTCACTATATTGATTCTGAAAAAAACTGTGGAAGCATCATAGTATTTTAAGAGGAAAAAACAATCTCTAAAATTATCCCCCTTCTCAGTGAAAAATCTTGCTTTGCCTGCAGTTTTTTCTTATGGTACATCAACCTCACTTAAGCTGCATGAGGAAAGCTGTGGGGGATCTAAGACAGAAGACCTGTAAGCTGTTCTACCTTGTTCTTTCTCAGTTCCTTTTCTTAGTCAGGAAAAGAGGTTCAGAAGGATAGGCGTATGGCATGTGTAAATCAGGACACTTTTTCTACTGACAGCAGGGCCTGAGTCCCACTGACAAGATCAAGAGGGATGAGACTCTGCTCACAGTAATAAGGCTTTTCTTTTGTAATTCTTCATAGTAGCTACTTTTTCCAGACATCACTATAGGCCTGCCTGAGATTCAAAATAATTTTCAGGTTGGAAGTAATTCTTTTGTGTGTTTCTGGCTTCATAAAATGTCTTTATCATCAGGGTTTGAGCCTTGCTGAATTCAAAAGGAAAGGTTTCCTTTTGAAGTTTCCTTGTCCAGGCATTGCAGGTAGGAGATGTCATCCTGCCAAACATTGGAAAAGTGATTTTCAGTTGATCCTACTGAGGGGACAGACTGGCTCTCAGGGGTGGCATTAGGATTCCTATGTCATTTGGACATGAGAAGATTGAAGGCTGTTAAGAGCAATGACCGATACTGCCTCCAAGAGGATATACCACTTTTGCCAATTTCATGTTTAAAACCAAAATCCCACACTGTTATTGTGGGTGGCAAATGAGGATGAGTCAGCATTTTACTACAGATATAGATTTCCCCTTGAATTGTTTTTCTTCCTTAGGGAGATGATATATAGGATTCTTTTGGCTTTTGAAATATTCAGGAAAGAGGTGATGGTCACTTTGAACAGTAAAGTCATGTTCATCCATCTGCCCAACGATGGCCTAAGAGCAGTAGAAATGCAAGAACTTGCCCTATAGTTCACATTTTCCAAGAAAGATAAATGTGGAAATTTGCAAGTTCATAGGCCCAGTATTAATATACAGTCTGTGTTCACATTTTAGTCACTGAAAAAAATCTTAATGTTCCCACTGTTGTCCATGACAAACACTTGGAGTCTTTGTCTGAGCATGAAGAGCTGTGTGATGATATCTTTAATTACAGTTTAGCTTGCTATAGAATATACTTCAGAATCTGGTAATCTCATTGTGATTCCTATATTTTAAAAATGGAATATTTTTACTTAATTTACTTAAGCAAATAACACTTCTAAAATTTATATTTCACTACATTAAAGTTTTATAAACAATTGCAAATTATGGCCTAAATACTAAATTTACAGAAATATCTTTGAAAAATAACACTTGTTGATTAATGATGTGTCTCAGTATTTCTTATATTGAGGGTCCAGTATTCAAATGCATCCTTAATCCAAATCTCTGTCTTGGCATCTACAGTTCACATAATATTTCAGTTACTCAGACTTTGTACCTTTCTAGTAGATCCTTGTTTTTTATTCATTGTTTTAAAAAAATGCTGAATATTTTAACTATGTCAGTGAATATTTATACTTTGCATTTAATTTGATAGTGTTTTGGCACCAACAGAAAATGTTGCAATATTATGCATCAGTGTTCCTTTTAAAGTTATTTATTAATGCCTTCCTGGATAACTTACTGTAAGAAATAGGGAACATAAGATAAATGTTGTAACTCTCTGTTCTGCTTCTAAGGTTTATATATTAAGTACATGATAGTGGATACTGAAGCAAATTTATTCTTCCATTTCAGTTTTCCTTCTAAAAACATCCTCAGTTGAGGTATTATTATTCTGCTGATATTTACAGTTTAATTTAGTTATTTGGCACTTTTCCAATAGTCTTGGAATGTATTCATCCATTATTATATACAATTACCTGAAAACATCAAGGTATCCTCACAGTCTTTTAGTGTGATTAAGCCATGACTTCTTCAGCCTCTCTTAAAATGCCATAATATTTTGTGTGCAATACCAAAACTAAAGCATTTTCAGGTATTAAATTGAGTTTTACTTGCTTCTCAATTTTGAAAAAGTCTGCCTGCTGGGTTATAATGAAACACTGATATCATCATTTTTATATTTGACAACATTATTAATGAGCGTGGCTAAACTAGAAGACTTCAGAGATGATAAACAGATGATGCTCTTATCTAAATCCCTGTACAGCTACAACTTTATGGGTATTATAGAAATTATAATGTCAATGGCAACAACATATATATATATATATATATATGTAGACTGGAAAGCAAGATATGAGAACATATACATCAGTTTCTGATTGTCATTTTAACAAGCTTCCTCCTGCAAATGAAATTTGTTCTAAATCTGACCAGAAAGATTCTAAAAAAACCCACTTAGACTTCTACATTTGGAATGTAGGAGTGGTTCAGAAGCTTAAAATAATTATGGGTTTTTTTTGATGGGTCTTGCAGATTAATTTTTAATTTTACTGCTTTTTAATGAAGAAGAAAAAGAGAAGAGATAGGCAGTGATATCACTAAAGGTACATACAAAAATACCATCTATGCGAATAGTAGATTTTCATACATATCTGTAGGTGGGAGCAAACTTCCTCATTTACATATGAATTTGCAGAGTAGATGAATTCTGCTCTTCATTTTCAGAACTCTGTTGGTATCACAGTAAAAGATTGATTCAGAGTTTTGTATTTTTAGTATACTCTTAGTTTTTGGATGCCTCATTTTCTGATGTGCAGTTTAGGACATGAAAGAAAAAAATCTGCTTTCCAGAAGTTTAGCTCTTTTAAAAAACTATCCCTTGAGCATTCTGTTTCAAGTACTTCAAAAAGTAACTAGGCATCACTGAGTGTTTTAAATAAATTAGATTGCTATAGAATAGTGCACAAAGTTCAATTATGGTTCAAGGCTATATTTTTGTAGCCTTTGGGGGGAATTTTCTTTTTTTAAAAATCTTCTTGACATCTGGGGAGATGTGAAAGCAAAGAGAGGGACTTCATCCTATGGTTGCTTGGTTTTGGTTTGTTTTCAGCAGCATAGCTCATGCAGAATAGTATATCAGCTGCTGAAAGCTGATTTTATTGAAGTGCAAACGAGACTTTGAGACTGGTAAAAATACTAGTAACAGGCTCAGGAAGGAGATGCTTGTGGCCCTCACTGGGGGCTTGGCGGCACAAGGCTTTGGAAACAGGAATTCTAAAGTAATATTATGAGAAAGAATTGGATTATAAGGACCTCTAGAGAAAAAAAATGTCAGAAACCTTTTGCCAGAAGACTAACAGTGGTTTGAAGGATAGGTTTTATAGTTCATAACTCTACTGTGAATGTTAACGTCTGTTGAATTTTCATATAAATGTTGCATTAGTCCTTGTGCATTGAAAAGAGATGTGCTTGCACCCCGGTGCATGGTTCATACAGATGTTACTGAGATGTAATCTGTATCTTCTAAATGTAAAACTCTGAAAGCCATAGTCTTAAAAAAAATAAAAATACACCCCACCATTGAATAACGTGTTCTGTGCAAAATGAATAGATTAGATGTTTGTGCTCTGATGTCTCTTAAATTGATCAGAATCAAGAGAGTTTCAACACTGAATTTTGTAATGCAGTTGTAATGCATTGTTTTTACTGTATCTGCTGTGAAGTGGATTAGTTACACTGTGAAAAAATAAATAGTGCCTGGCTACTTACTTTCTTTTGCTATTTATTTTCTTTATGCCATACATTTTTTTTCTCCTTAAGACAATGATGACAATGGTCATTCTGGTGAAAATAGTTTTATACGCTGCTCTAATATACAGCAATCCTTTATTTGACTTTAAATTTTTTCCTTCCCCTTCTTCCTTTCCCCTCCTCTTTCCTTTTTTTGATAATAATGTAGAAGCAATACCAGTCATGGCATAGAAGAAATAAAGCTCTGGAACTAAAACTCCACTTTTATCAGCCATTTTGTTTGGGACCAGTTTTATAGCTAAGAAGTATGTCCTGCTCGTAACGGCCAAGAGGAGTGGTCTTGCTCTTCCACACAACCCTTTCACTTTGGCCAGCACTGGTGCTTGGCTAATACCACTCTCTTTCCCATTCCAGAATCCCTCATGGCCATGTGTGGCTCCCTCTTCTTTGTTCTGTCATTTTAGGAAAAGTTGTAATGTTCTATTAGATGTGTTTCAGGTCAAGGAGCAGGGCTCATGCTGAAGCAAAGATCCAGAGGAAAATCACTCCTCATTATTTTCCTCAAATACATTTTGTTCTCTGGCCTGACTGTCCCTCCAGAGGATCTACCTGTAAGTGTCATCTTCCTCATGTAATCAATCCCAGAAAATATTTTTAATGCATTCTAAACTGACTGTAGAAAGGTGATGAAAGAGGGATTCAGTCAGTGTAAAAACCCTGGGAAAGAGGTCAAAGATGTTTAAAGTCTCTGGTAATTCTGGAATATGCCACAGATTTTTGCAGCTCCTTACACATCCTTTTTAGATTAAATTTAGGGATCCCTACATTCCCTTTAGCATTTTATGTTCTTTTTTTCCCTGGTAACTACCTCCAATATCATGTCTTGACAACTGTTATTTAAATAATCCATATCTTTTTCTATAAGATTGTTGTTGTCCTGTCCATTGCACATACAAAGAAAAGAACCGTGGTACTTCGTAACAACAAATCTCTGAGTGCAAAATGTTTTGAAAGGCTTTTTAGGTCAAAAGAATAAAACTTCTAGCTTCCACAGTACTTTTGATGAATGAAGAAATTAGGCAAAACCTTTATGTACAGACTTCAAAGCAAAATTTGTCATCTGTCATCTGTATTTTTAAGGTAAGCATTTTTCAGTATTATTGTTAGTAGGGTGAAGTTCAGCTATATGTGCCTGGAAGGAGCTGAAATGACTTAATTTCTCATGAAAAAAACAAAGCTTATTATTTTCTACCAAACTGAGACGACTATGACTTGGGGTGACACCAGCCTTGCTGACTGAACTTACTAAATATCAGTGCAGAGCCAGAACAAGAAAGTAAATTCTAAGAGTTCTTAACTGCTTCATCTTATTAGTATCTAAAATATCATTTTACTTTATAAGAATTAGTAAAAAAAGTAATAATAAATATTTCTTAGCAATATCCAATTTTATTATTTGCTAATAATATTTGCCGTAGAAATTAAAAAGATCTAAAATGTGTATTAGTAACTCAAAGTGTGTAAATGAAACCTGTGGATATTAAAAAATCCTAGTCAAAAGAGATGACTGCTCTTTTTCAAAGTAGTAGGTAAAACTGTCTCTGCATTCCCTCTCATGCCCTAAGGTCCTGCACAGTGTTTTTTTTTGTGAGGGTGTAACCCAGACCGCATGCCCTGAAACTGCAAACAGAGCTTCTCTTGGTAAGGGTAACAATTGTGGTGCTCTCACTTCTCTTTTGGGAAGGGGACTGTGAGCACTGAAGTCATTCCACACAGGCCAGTGAGCAGGCAGCATATGGTAAATGTTTTCAGACCTGACCAGTTAATGTTAGGTACATTCTGGCACCTGAATGTTTTCACGATCACTGCCAGTCAGTCCCTCATGGATTATATCAGGTCAGGTGCTACTCTTCTTTTTTCTCGTGTTCCATCCAATAAGAAACGCTTCTGATGTCTTCATCCCTTCTCCTTGTTTCGAGCATTGGCTACCATCTTCTCATAACTTTCCCCAGCAAATTTGGTTCTCAGTTCTCATCCTTAGATTAGAAATCACTGGGTTTCCTAAACTTCCACTGTACTGTCCATCTTTTTACCATTTTCTACACCTTTATTTTCTCAATTGCTGGGTTAATTCACACATTCACAGTGAGAATTGTGGAGGGTGAGAGATGATCACTGTCAAAGTGATGCTGGCATAAGAAATGAGGCATTTTCTGCCACAACACCAGCAGTCAGACAATGCAGTGTATCAGCCTCCTGCTGTGTAAAGAGCACCTCAGAGACTTTTGTCTGGCATAAGTCATCTGATAAGAAATAGAAAATAAGCAGTAGATCTTTCTTAACACTCTCCTAAGGATGTCATATGACAAAAAGGACCAAACATCCTTGAGAATGATTTTTGTTTAGGTTGTTTATTACATGGTCCTGCTGTTGAGGTCAGTGGGCTCTCAGCAGCAGAGCCTCCAAAGGTGTTTGGGATCCTGAATGGTGAGGATTCCTTATGGGCAGGTAACCTGGCAAAAATTCAGAAAAGGGGGCACCAATACTTCAGCGGTGACCTGATTTCCCTGCTCCTGACTTTTCCATAGAGACCCCTACAAGAAGCCATGTGGGCTGTGCTCAGAGGATGAATCAAAGATTAGATAAGAGCCTTAAGACTAGGAATTCAGTGCTGTCCTTTTCCTATACTGCCACTGAATCTGCAAGACTCAAATATTTTCTGTTTTATTTGAGATAAAGAATTTTGTGTG
Source organism: Phainopepla nitens (assembly GCA_013400175.1). Lineage (NCBI taxonomy): Eukaryota > Metazoa > Chordata > Aves > Passeriformes > Bombycillidae > Phainopepla > Phainopepla nitens. Next base: position 449,858 of record VXBQ01003992.1, on the reverse strand, counting down.
TCTCAGTTTATATCGATAAGATGTCAATAATACTACTCATAAAGGTGTTAAAATTAACACCAACTTAATGAATGCAAAGTACTCAGCTTTTTTTGTGCAGGACTTGTCAGAGAACTAGAACAAATTGTGTTTTTAAACTTAAATTCTGAGAAAGAAACGTATGCATCCCCTCAGTCAGAAGTAAACTGATTAAGCAGATGGATGATATTTCTGTGCCCGGAACTTTCCTAAGGTAAATAAATAAGTAATTAATGAAGACAAATCCTCAGAATTTAGCCATCAGGGTTCCCCTTAGGAAGTAATGAGGAGAAGAGCTATCTGGCTAGTAATTTCTGAATCTGAATACTCTCTGGAAAGAGGTGTGAAACTAAGAACTCTGATATCTGTTGTAATAAAGCAGATGGGATTCAGTTTCTTCATGCAGGAAAAACCAATTCTTTATTCACACAACAAATTTTATACAATTTTTAGAGACCTCATGTACAACTTTAATTTGTTAATAGCTTTCTTGCCAATTACTCTATTGATTAGTAAAAGGTATTTTACGTGTCCATCCAATCTCTATATTTGGTTAGTTTACATATTTTGTTCACTGATTCCCATGACACAGATTTCTTGTTTATTGCAAGTGCAAACAGTTCTCTTACCAGAATAACTTGTTGTGTTAATTGCCTTCATTCTTAAGATTGTTTTCACATGGGAACTTGCAAACCACTTAGCTGCACTTAGAAGAAATGACAAGCCAGCTATCAATTTAGCAGAGGCCTGATTTTATGAGGCCTTTCTTTTATAATTTCTCTACCTTCCTGTGACAGATATCTTTCTGTTATTAACGATAATACACAAGAGCAATTTTATCCTGCTTATCTGTTGCCTGTTTTGGGTCTGTTGTTGATAACAAAGCATGCTATCTTAATAATGGGCTTATTTGTAGTTTGTCCTATAGGCAGTATTGGAAGACTCTAAGACCTTCATAGTTGCAGTAAATTAAGCTGTAGTTGCAAGTACAGCTCATCACTGCCCGAGGTTTGAATGAGTGGGTGAAAAAATAATCTGTCAGCCAATAAATAAAGTTAATAGCAAAGTTTAGTTGCTGTAGTGAGATTGCTGATCTAATTTTATTTAAAAGTTGACAGGACCAGAGTCGCAGTGTAAGGCAGCATTGCTGCTCTACAATCAATAGAATTGATTTACAGCTGCAGCAGCAGGACTGGAATTATTTTATAACTAAGAGCTGTATGTTCTAATGTGACTGAGAAGTATAACCAGTGTGTTACATCAAAGTTTTTGGTTTAGAATTACAGCCTTCTCAGCACATAGTAAAGTCACAGTGAGATCACATGGTCATCATTCAGGCTGTCAATGGGCATCCAGCTCTGTTCCTATCAGAAGCTGCTACTTATTCCTTGCAGTCAGTTGCACTGAGTACATACATTTGTGGCTTAACAACAGAGTTGTCTCTGCTGAGAAAGGAGTTTGATTCCTTATATTTGGAATTTCTACAGCAACATGCAAAAGGACTTTGAAATATAATTTACTAAAATATTTTCACCATGTAACGTTTGGGCTGGAGACTTTTTTACTGCCTCCTGATAACCCAGAGTGCTTTAAAATTCTAACACAATTATTTAACTAAATGGGAAAATCTTGTTAGAGACAACCTTCACATTTCCCAGCAGCAACAATGAAGATAAATGTGAGTGTGTTATCGCCACAGCATTCCAAAAAACACATTAAGGGAAGTGATACATCAAAGCTGACGTGTCCTACAGACTGCCAGGGATTAGTGGTCAATAACTGGGCAGCAGGGCCAGAAGAGTGCAGGCAGCCTTGACTGGTGCCCTTGCTGTCAGAAGCAGAGCCCTGTAACAAAGGTAGCAGTTAGAAACTTGCAAAAACTTGCAAGTTGTGCAGATGTTAGAAGTTGTGTTTCTAGATCATTGTCATGTATGGCCATGGGTCCCACCTCAAGCTCATGCGCTGTCATGTCCCTTAGAGGAGGACCCCTGTGAGGGGAAGGTGACCCTGGGCACCCACAGAGGCTCTTCCTGCCCAGCTCTACTGAGCAAACCACTGTTCTCTGCTGCACATACCTGAACGATCCTTCAGCTCTTTGGGTGAAGCAAGCACATCTTTGTGGAACCCTGGAATGAGAGGCCTCTGTGCATGTGTGTGCACACATGCTTTGGGCCATTGTTCTTGTGCATGTGGTAACAATATTCCTGATGGGTACACCAAACCTCTGACCTGTTAAATTACATTGCACTGTGTCTGTTGGTGACTGCCTTCGTGTTTGTTAGTTTTGGGCATTGGCTTTAATTGCACATTTGACTTTTTTCTCTCTGTGAGGTGGTTTTTATGTGCTTTAGTGACAACTCTGCAGCTTTATGTCCTGAATGTCCTGTTGCTGCCTTAGGAAACAGGGCAGGGCACACTTTGCAAGAACTTGATGAGGAACACTGGTATAATTTCCACTTATTGCAATGTCCCAGTGCTTAAAGTGGGCTTAATAAGAACAGGAAGAACAGTTTATTGCATGGACAAACAGTGACAAGATAAGGGGCAATGGTTTTAAACTGAAAGAGTGCAGATTTATATTGGATGCTAGGATGAAATTCTTTACTCAGAGGGTGGTGAGATACTGGAATACACTGCTTAAAGAGGTTGTGGATGCCCCATGGAAGGGTTCAAAACCAGGCTGGATAGGGCCCTGAACCACCTGGTCTAGTTAAAGGAGTCCCTGCCTATGGCAGAAGGCTGAAACCTCTCTGATCACTGAAAGGGATCTTTAAGGTCCCTTCCACCCCTTACCTTCCACATCCTGTAATTCTAGGATTTAATTGTAGGGGAGAGAACACATCACAGAAATATCCTTAGCTAACTCCTTCAGATTAGAAGATAGGTTTGCTAATGCTGCATGCATATTTGCCCAATGACTCTGTACTAGAGACATATTTATTCTGTTACAAACACTATTTTGAGAATATATTATACCATTGTGTTAAACTATCACTATTCATGATACAGTTCCCTTTTTCTAAACAACTGTTGATGTTAACAAGTACTTACTTAAACAACTAGAACTCATAAAATAATTAATGACTTTAAAAGAGATGCAAGTTATTGACAGCCCACTATTGTATTTAGCCGACATGGCAAAAATGCACCATTTTAAGGGATTAAGGACACCTGCTACAATTCAATTTCTAAGACTTAGTTAAAATTTAGTAAAATTTTATGATGTTTTCACATTATTTTTAATAGATTCTTTCCTCCATTGGTTTCTATTTTGACTTTTTAAATTTTTTTTTATACCTTCAGTATCCTGCAGGGTCTAGCATCTGGTGATACCATTGCTTTCCATCTCTCAGTTGCATTAGAAATTTTTATGATTTTGTTCTTTCTTGTCTCCTCCCTGTCTCCCTTATACCACTCTTCCCTTTGGGAAACTCAGGTGCAGCAGCTGAACTAGTACTCAAAAAACTCTGTCAACCTAAACAGTGATGCTTGCATTGCATTTTGAGCTATCAGCCAGATAGATAACAGCTCAACATTTCAGGCACACACATGAAGTTCAAAGATAGATAAACAGGCAGGACTGAACCAAGAAATTACAGCCTACCTCTAAAAGCAAATTTAAATATTGGAATTCTTGCTTTATAACAAAAAAAGGCACCTACACAATCTCATTTGATCCTTGCTTCTCAGAGCATGACAATGGGGGACAAAATGGATGAGCTCAAATTAAACTTTGGTGTGGTTAGAGGAACCGATGTGAGTTCATCAGCACCCGTTGGCATTATCAGGAGTGCTATGCCATGATCTGCTGAGATGTGCTTTCCTGACTCTTGTGGTCCTTGGTAAAGCTATGCTAGTACTTCTTTCCCAGAGCTGGACGTAGTTGCATCCTGACTCAGTTCTATGATCAAAGAGGGAAGGGAGATTTGGACAGGACCCAAATATACTCTTCTGCTTGTCTGGTGATTTCTGTGGGCAGGAGGCCCAGTTGGGCCAATGACCTGGTCCCAGAGGTCCAGACCAAGGCTGATGGTGTCCTGCAGCCCTTTCTGCCCCATGCTGCATACACAGCCTCAGTGATAACTGCTCTGCTCAGTGTGAGTCTTTCCAGCATCTCTGCTTAATGCAGCAGGAAAGAAGCTTTAAAACCCAACAGGCAGACTTCCCATTATTTCTCCAGTCTCCTTTCTTCTGTGAGAAAGGCAGTTGTGGTATCTACTTAGAGACTAATGGCTCACAGGCAGGAAGGAGAATATTATCTTTCTTTCCCCACAGCAACCACATAGTCCATACTGGCTTTGTTTTCAGGGCTAGTTGGTGCAATACTTCAGAATGAAACCAGAAATTACTATCTGAGAAAATATCTATATTCTTCTTGCTTGGTAAAAATTTGTAGTGTTAATTTGGCAGAATGCCTCCTGGCCAGTGCTATCAGAGAACACAAAATCATATATTTTACCTTTCTCTACGGCAAGCCATGTTTTTACTTATGAGTTTGACTCAGTTTTAGCAGCACAGTTGTTTCTTCTCTTAGTGTTTCATCTTGCTTGTCACCATTTCACTTTCAGACTGCTGCTCTTAAAATACCAATCAGATAGGTTCACAACTATATCTTTTAAATGGATTCTAGCAGAAAAGTAAATGAAAATGTATGTATTCGAGGCCTTTCCCATCCTTAGAGGCTCTGCACCTCATAAAGAAGGCAGAAAACTTGCACCAAGCAGAGATTAACCTTTATTTGCTTTGTATTTCTAAAGTTTTTTTGTGTTCTCAATTAAAAATATTCCCTTTGAAGGCTTTCCCTCATGAAACAAATTATTGCTTGCCTAAGAAAAAATAATTAGCTGATAATTTAGCCTGAAAATAAATAAACCACTAGTTCATAAGTCATAATACAGCAGGGAAATTATAGTTGCCTGTGAGATAATCCAAAACTTTATTGTAATAGCCATTATCCCCTTTGGGAAAAGCTGTATGAAGGCCATGTTTTGCCTGGAGACACCTTTACTGGGAGAGAGAAACTGAAGGTTCTTCCTTGCTCCTTTTTTCTACCAAGACAAAGCTTTCCAAGAATAGTCTCCTCACAGTTTCCTTCTACAGGGGAATTTCCTAGAAAGAGGAAGCAACAGAAAGTAGGAATACTAAGACCCAAGCACTGAAGAAGATAAACAAAACTTTAAATGTCAGAGCAAGACACTATATCTTTAAGTGCAGCTTCAGATGATGTACCACCCAGAGTGATGGTGAATAAAGTTAAATCCAGTTGACAGCAGGTCACCAGTGGTGTTCCCCAGGGCTCTACAGAGGGATCTGGATGGGCTGGATTGATGGGCCAAGGCCAATGGTATGAGGTAAAAGAAGGCCAAGTGCCAGGTCCTACACTTGGTTTACAACCCCAAGCAGCACTACAGGCTGTGGGAAGAGCAGTTGGAAAGCTGCCCAGTGGAAAAGGATCTGGAGGTGCCGGTGATAGCAGTTGAACGTGAGCCAGAGTGTGCCCAGGAGGCCAAGAAGGCCAAGGATATCCTGGCCAGTGTTAGCAACAGTGTGGCCAGCAGGACCAGGGAAATGACTCTGTATTCCACGCTGGTGAGGCCACACCTCAAATCCTGTGTCAAATTCTGGGCCTATCAGTGCAAAAAAGACATTGAGGTGCTGGATTATGTCCAGAGAAGGGCAACAAGGCTGATGAAGAGATTGGAGCACAAGTCTTGTGAGGAGGGCTGAGGGAACTAAGGGTATTTCACTTGGAGAAAGGGATGCTTTGGGGGAACCTTATCGCTTTCTACAACTCCCTGAAAGGAGATTATAGCCAGATGGGAGGCAGTGAGTTCTTCCATATAACAAGTAAGAGGACAAGGTGAAATGGACTCAGGTTGCACCAGGGGAGGTTTAGATTGGATATTAAGAAAAAAATTCTTGATAGAAACATTTGTTAAGTATTGGAACACTCTGCCCAGGGAAGAGCTCAATTCACCATTACTGAAAGTATTTAAAAGATGGGTAGAAGTGACACTTGAGTACATGGTTTATAGGTGAATGTAGTGAGTTGATCTTTGCTGGATGAAATGCCTTGTGCCTCTGTGGGGAACTAAGCTCACGCAAAATTATCAGTTTTTTTTTTTTTTAGCTGAGCTTCTAGACACTGATTTAGCCTAAGTCTGGTGAACATCTGTGGAACTAATTAGAAAGAGCAATTCATTCTGTATGACCTGAATGAAACCATCAGCTGGTTTAAGTCTATGGCTTGAATAGAAGATAAGAAATAATGAAGTCAGAAAGTGCTGTTTTGGACCTTAAAGAGTTTACTTTGAACTTAATTTGAATTGCAGTCTCTTTGTGGGTGCTAGATGATTTTTTTTTTTTAATTCAGTGGTTCATAAACAGAAAAATACAAGTATGGAAATAGAATATAATTATTAAGGTGTCAGAATTTACCTCCCTCACCAGGGCTTCCCTTCCTGGGAATCCCCTGTCAAAAGTCTGTACCAGGGTCAGGAACTTGGAATGAGATGGGAGACTTCGCTGGCTTCGGTCTTCAGTTGTTTATTATTTCCTTATCACAGTTCAGAGCCTTTAGATGACAACAGGCCCCCCTGCACACTCCAATGACGTGTGCCAGAAAGAGACAAAATAGATGATTCCAAGGATTTTTATACAGATACCTTATCCAATTGAGTTCCACAACATACCTAACACATAGTATGTTTTTATTTTTCTATCAATTCCTAATTATTCTTCAGTCATGTTACATCTGCATTGTGACTTTGTCTAACCAATCACTGTACTACCCAAAACTGCAGAAAATGGGGTAGATAAAAGAGAAGGAAGAAGACTAAGTTAACACCCAAAATCCTCCATCTTGTTCTCCACCTACCTTCCATACTAAAATCTCAAACCCTACTCTTTTAGCCTGTGATAAACGACAATATACAATATACTATATACACTTACAAAAACTCAACTTCTCACAAAGTCCTGGAACCTTTTTCCATGGCCAAAGGCCAAAAGCTGTGATTTCCTGAGAAATAAAACCTCTCAGGACAGGCACAGGAGATATTCCTATGTCCTGGATTCCCACATTAAGGAAGACTTCCTTTACAATTGAAACTGTGGTGTTTGCATAATCTTGTGTATAGTCCTGCTGAAGACTATCAAGCTGGTTTACATTGAGTCTTGATCATGTTATAGATTGTTTCAGTGTTTGGAAGTGTAAAGAAGTTAATTAAAAAGAAACCTGAAGGGACAGAATCTCGACTGCTGTTGAGGCTTCTCTTTGGCAAGATAGTATATGAAATTCTACTGAAAATGCCTTAACATTTAAATTTTTAATTCCAATAGTAGATGACCTGTTTGTCAAGTAGGTTACAGCTGCTTGGGACTGCCTCTACATAATAGACAGGACTGCTGAGTCATATTTTTACTGAATTACCCTCTGGCCAGCAAAAGATGTTTCTAAGCCAGAGTGCCATCCAGAGGGAATTTTGTTCTAGCTTTTCTTTGGGCTGTGCTAGAATAAGAATCTCGCTCTTTCTGAGGTAGAAAGAAGAACATGCTATACATCTAGAAACATGAACTTAAGAGAATTGCTACAATCTCATTAGGAAGACATCTGACTTTAGCAGATTGTTCTCATATTTCTTTTAAGAGTTTTTGTGAGGCTGAAGCTGGAAACAAACAAAAAAAGACAGAAATTTAGGCGTTGTGACTTCTACATAAGTGAATCAAGCTATCAGGATATAGTTTTGGAAAACAATGGCTCTTGTCATTGCAGCCTGGCCAGCCTTTGATATTGATCTGCAGAACAGTCTTTCTGACATGCTATTTCTGTTACATGTATAGTGGAATTCTAGTAAGCCCCTTTGAAATGTTTTTCTTTTGTTGTACTGAACTATCTGGTTATTCTTAGATGACCAATAATACGACCCACTCTGTTTCTAGTGGTTCTGGAAAAAATGATTGTGTCTGCGGTGGGCTAGCTTTACTCAGCAACTGAACTTCCACCCAGCTGCTTTTTCAGTCTGTCCTCCTCAGCCAGCAGAGAAGAGAGAAAACAGGAAGGAAAGGGGTGAGAAAACTCCTGGGCCAAGATCCCTTGCCAGTTACCATCACAAACAAAACCAACTAGACCTGGGGAAAATTAACTTATTGCAAATTAAAATACATATCAAATTATTGCTTTGGGTAGGAGAAAATGAAACAACAAACAATAAACTAATACCTGTCCTTACCCCTTTTCCAGGCTCCCCCTCACTCCATCCCTCCAGAATCCTTGACTCTCCCACCAGGTGGTGCAGGAGTGTGAGGTGTGTGTGGTTACACCAGGAGACCACGGTTCCTCTCTGTTGCTCCTTCCCTCTCCAATTTTTCCTCTGCTCTGGCTTTGTCTCTTCACGGGCTGCATTTCTTCAGGAGTATCTGCTTCATCATGGAGCACCTGGTCCTTCTGGTCTAGGTGTTCCCACTGCTGTGTTTCACTCTTATCTACCCTCCTCCACTGCCTAGGTGGTGTTTTCTGCCACCAGCTTGTCTTGTGGGCTCAGCTGTGTTCTGTGGTGGGTCTTTTGAACCCTCTTCTCTTCCCAGTGGTCAATCTTGCACAAATTCCTAGCTATGCCTGAAAATTACTTTGAGAAGTAAACTTCATGAAGGTATTTTGAAACATTTTATTTTGTAATGTGAAATAGTCATTACAGTACTGAGAAGACCATTCTCTCTCTTGAGCTCCTCTGGGACCCAAGGATGGTTGTAGAAACCCTACATTCCTCATCATAGCAGGTTAAAAAAAAATCAGTCACTTATTTTAATGAATGACAGTTACAATCTGAAAATGTAGTTTTTAATCACAAAATAGGTATTTTTTACTGAGTCTCAGTGATTTAAACCAATTATTTGAATCAGTGCTGAATTACAAATTCTGCAAATTTAACTCAGAGTTTAGAGGTAAATTCTGAGAGTCAGTAAGCTGCAATCCTGTGACCAATTTATATATGCTCTTCATACCATTAGATCATTCCAGCTGCTTGAACAATGTTAAAAAAACCCATTATTGCAAATCTACTCCTGGCCAAACTTTGCAGTGAAGTCGGGTAACTAACTAAATTTTCCTTTGGAAGAAGAATATAATTTACACCACCTAAATAGGTTTTCAAACCACATTGTTTTGATTTATCCCTGTAGATGCACGATACTTATCCTGTTTTATCTGAGAATAACACCTTTCATGAGACTGAATATTTACTCTTTCAAAGTTTTAGCCCCCTTGATAATATTTGCTAGCATTATTAAAACGTAAATGCAAAACTGCTGTAGTCCAGAGTGCACCAGCAGGGAAAGGCCAGACTGTTGATCAGCCTGATGCAGAGACCTGCTGACAGCAGAATATTTATTTACCATTTCTTATTCCTAGCCTGTCCCAAAAAGTGTCATTTGTTTTTAGCAGTGATTCAAGCTGACATTTGCATCGCACTGCATTACATTAAGTACTGTTATGGTCTGGAGAAATACTAGGCCATGTAGGTAGAGCACATAATATAAAACAGCAGCTCCAAATTAAAGACATGGCTGAGAAAAGGCCCTTGAGATTTAGCACAGCTGTTGGAGGAAGGTTGAATGGTCTTTATAGTCTATAAGGCCTGGAATACACCATTTCAGAAAGATTAGTGGTCTCATCAACTCAACTAGAGCTCAGAGGTATTTTCTGAGGTGCTCAAGTTGATTAAATCTGCCTGAGAGTTTTATATGTGCATGCAAAATGGTTATTTCCTGAAATCCCTGATAGTGCAGTTATAAAAACAGTCTCAAATGAACCAGCACCTTTTTTTTTTGTAATTTTCTATACCTTCTTTCAGCCATAAATCAGACCAAACCCAAAAATACTACCCACTGAGCTCTGAGCTGACCTCCAACCAGGCTTCCATATTCTGCTTTGCACCAGTCTCCACAATCTAGTAGAAGGTGAAAATCTCTTTTTCCTTCAATGCCTTGTTCCTTTCTTTCTATGGAAACTTGCCATCTTCCTGGCTTTATACTGAGCAGGTCTTGTTTTTATTATTTGCTCCTGTGTTTACCTTTGTAAAAATATTTAAGAAGCTCTAGCATGAGTTTTAGGGACCCCAAAGTAGTGCTTTGTACCAGGTAATGTTGCTCAATGGTAGAAATGTGCTTAGATGCTCAGAAATGTTTAAGTTTAGTGAGTTTTTGTTGGAAAAAGAAGATCCAAATCAGCTCATTGGACAAAAGTTAATATTCAATTAACAATTTAAGCATGGGCTAAATCTGCTCATTCAGAACTCTGTGTTTAGGGTTATGTCAGATAAGTAAGAACTACACATACACATATTGAAACTCGTGTGACAAACTGAGGAAAATGGAATAGGCCTTCTGCCTCTTGTACATCTTCAGCTGATGACCATGCTGCAGAGATGGGTGAGCTGAAGGCAGTGTGTTTTTCCCTTCTAGCTACTACTATCACCATCTCTGATCATCATGACCCATAGATCTGTGTCAACCTTGTTCTGAAGATGACCTGACCAAAATAAGTCAGAATGGTATTTCTACAGCTGAACTTTACAACAGAAGATTTGAATGTGAAATAGAGATTCCCTCCTCTCTTGTTTCTCCTCTTACTTCCCCAGACATATTTATTTTCTGTCTCCATCTCCATTCGCATTCTGCTGACTAGCAGACTGAGTTTCTTTAACAAAAATACTTTAGTCTTTAGATTGAAAAGGTGGCAAAAAACCTATCTTTCACTGGCACAAGCTTGCCAGTTCTTGGCAAGGCTTACAGGATCAGGGACCAGACATTACAAAGGATTAAAATTCCTAAAGCAGGATTCATGCAGACATTTAGGGATGAAATCCAAAGTTGTGACCTCAAATTGCATTTCCTGAATCTTGAAGTGGTCTGAAATCACTAAGACTTAATTTCTGTCAGTACAAAACCTATTCTTAGACTGATGATATATGTGTGCAGCTCCACAAATTTTGTTCCCAGATATATTTTCAAAAAAACAGAATGTCAGACAACCACAGTATTTCAGCACAGCAGAAAGGTACTTTTTCTGGTTTTCACCTCTGGTTCTGTTGCTCTGATCTGTATATGAAATACCATCAGATAGTACTGCCTATTTCTGTTTAGGAAAGGAGCATCAGTGGAGATGTGATGATACTGGAGAGTCCTAAAACTATATTCCTTCTCAGGAGGCTTAATTTATGTTGATTTGTGTGTCCTAGAGATTGAAGGTAACAAAAATAGAGTAGTGACTCTGAAAAATAGTGATGCAACTGTTCTCTTCCGCCATTTTAAGTGCTGTGGGTGAGGTCAGCATACTGGACTTGAAACCTAGTCTGTTCTTAACTTTTTTTGCTTTTCAGTTATCTCTGCCACTCCCATAGTGCCCACAACTTGCCTGTGGACTTGGGACTGCAAAGCAAATCTCAAAACTTCTTCTTGCAATATCTTTCATTTTGGAATATAGTTACCTGAAATTTGTTGGCATGGTGAAGTTCAGTCTGACTGTTTAGAAGAGAATGCTTCTGACTGAGATAAAAAAAATCTCCTGCATTTAACTCCCATCAGCTGTGAACTCCCTTTGTCTATCACAAGTTTTGGAGGGCAAAACTACTCTCTGTCTCTGATTAAGCAGGAACATCTTTGCTGCAACTGAGCTGCAAAGAGCAATTGGTTCCACAGAGATTCATTTGTAAGTGTCTATGTACCAGCATACAGATAAAGACAACTTATAGAAAAAAAGACAAGAAATGTTATTTAAATGCATATTTCTGTGTGCTTGCTTATTTTCAATTATTAAAAATAATAATTAGAAATTGTAACTGCTGGAATGACAATGATATTGTTACTTAATACTCCCAGTGGTCTTACACCAGTAAATTTCCTTTCACATCAATTAGGTACCATGGAAAAAAAATGGAGAAGAATAAGGTTTAGCAATGTGATATAAGTAAAAAAAAAATACCTTCTTAGACATTGTTAGCTCAAACTAAAACCTGACTGAAAAAGGAAAAAACTATGTTTATTTGGAAAATGACAGTAGCTAATAATGAATTTTCATTAAAGAAGATACTACAGTTAAAACTTAGGCCTTGATTTTGAATTTTCTGGCAAATTATTTTAAGCCAGTTCTTAGTTAATGCTAAAATGCTAGGGAAAACTTTTAAAACAGCCTATTAATTAGAAAATCTGGAAAAGCAGTAGAGAAAAGTTTTAAATCTTGTGTTAAAGTTCAGATTAAAGGAAAATGATTATTGTGTGTTCTGGGAGGGTGGAAGGGGCTGTGGGATTTTTTTTTTTTTTGTGGGGTTGGTTTTGTTTTTACTAGACCAATTTTTCCTGCAAAGAAACTCAAGCTTTGTGCAAATTTTGTCATATGGGAAAGCATTTGTTCACCAATAGAATCAATATTTCAGCCTTCTGGTAAAATGAGCACCACTTTGACCATTGATGGTGTTAAATTCAGTATAGAGCAAATATCATCTCTTCACTGAATCTTATGATGGGGGACCAGACTGTTCAAAACTGGTTGGAGATTTGGCCAGCTGACTCAATCCTGTAGTGAATAATGGGATTTGTCATTCCTTCCTGTGACTATCCACACTTCTGTTTGGAATGTCTTCATCAGATAAGTATGGAACTTTTACACTATGTCTTTGAGTTCTTCTTAGTAAGTACTTTTAGATTGGTACCTATTTAGAACTTCTCCTCTGTAGTTCGTATCTGTGTAACAAAGTGACAACACACGTGAAGCGAAGAAAGAATAAAAAGTACTGCAAAATTGTGTATGCTTCATTGGTGGCTGTAGAATAAAGAAATAAAACAGTGAGAAGACTTTGTGATTTTTACTATCTACTATTTGGGATAAAAATATGTGTTCTAAATTTACTTTAAGAGAGGAGCAATTTTAGACAGGCAAATGTTTTGTCTGCAGAACAGACAAAAGTTTCTAAGTTTCTAAATTCAGTACCTTAATTTCTTTGCTCCATGACATTTGCAAAGGGCAAGTGGTAGATTTGACAATTACCTCTAATAATGCATCGTGGTTGAAATTACATTATTTAACACCTCAGCACTATGAAATTTAGAAAAGAAAAAAAAAGTTCAGTGCTGCTTAGAATGAGCAAAACACATTTGCTATGTGGCAAGTATTATGCTATGATACTTACACTTTGGAATTGAACTAGCTCTTATTCTCCTGCAGAATCTTACTTGAAATTCAGATGCTTAGAAAGATGGTCAGGAGAAACAGAGTAGCACAGATTTGTGCCTATCATTCTACACTTGTTCCACAGGTAGTGGTTACTGGGCAGCTGAGTTAGCAGTACAATTTTCAGAAGGAGTTCTAGGTAGGATGCCTTTAAAGCTCTAGCATATTACTGAAAGAACAGTGAAACTGAAAGCTCTCCTTAGATGCTATTAAAAAAATTTTTAAAACTAAATTTTAATCTTCAATGTCATTTAAGTTTACTATTGACCCTGAAATTAGTGGTGTATTGTTTGAAGAAAGAGCTGTGCCTTGGGATGGGGGGATAAAAGATATACTGTTTAGGTTCTTTATAAGAGCAGTGGCCAGGTTCTGTACTCCCAGTGTAGCCTCCCAGATGTGAAGTGGGTGTTGGTTTTCTTTGTTCCTTTTCAGAGTTTATATACAGCCAGAAGCTGAGATGGGCAGATTGTGCATGCTGGGTGGCATGTCTTCTCCTGCATCATGAGTAACTCCAGCCTTGCTAGCAAACTGTCCTGGAGCACATAAAAGGCCAAGTCATGGATGAATGACAGCTGGCTAAAGCTGAACCCGGATGAGTTTGGATTTGTTTTGAATTTGTTCCCTAGTTTTGTTTTCTACTTGGATTCTTCATCAATAATAAGCTTTCCCGCACAGATACTAGAGTAATGCTCTAACAGTTCTTCCCATTCTTATGAGGAAAGCAATCCTCAGCTGTTGCTACATGAAACTGCTGCTGGTTGGTCTGCAACAATAAGCTGTGTCTGAAGTCTTGTGTGCTTACAAAATTCTAGTGCGGAGCACTGGAATGAATATTCTTGGAAACAAAAGACTTTAGACTATTTTTTCCACAATACTTCCTCTATTTCTCATCTATTGACAAAACATTTTCTCAGGCATAAAGGTCAATATCAAATCTAGGCTGCTTACAGTGGATTGAATCTTCCCAGAAGTGATGGAATAGAAAGGAGATGGCTATAACTTTATGATGCAAGCTGTCCTCTACTTTGCCTTGGCAGCTCCAGTTCATTAAAACAATGTTTTCTTTGTGATCTATTTGAGTCAATAAACCTTGGTACCATTAAAACACAGTACTCATCTATTCCCCTCAGCAGTACTGCAATGCTTATTTATGACCAATCACACTGCTCTGCAGAAAGGATATTCATGCCAATTACATGCTGCCCATTGCATGAAATGCCTAATTAAAGTTTCCTGTATTAATATTAGCTTGATGGAAGTCAGCTTGCTAGCAGACACATAGTCAGAGGCATGCCAAAACCTATGCAAGTCCCAGGGGGTGTCTGAAACATAATTTTCTCTGACTCAGTTTGCCCTAAGCCACTCTGTAAGACACAATTTCAAGGAGAAAAGGTAGATCTAAAATCATTCATATGTAGAAAATAAAAATTTAAAGTACTTTCATGTAGCACAGCATAAGCTCTTGCTTGCTTGCATAAGCTCTTGTTGCTAGTTCTCCTAGGTTTCCCTGTAATTTAAGAATTTCATATTTTATTGTTAATATTGTGACTTGGGTGATGGAAATGAAATCAGCAATTTGCATTCAGTTCCATTACAATTATGATCAATATAAGCATAAACATGTTTGGTCTCATACCTATGAAAAGGTGAGGAGTGAGCCTGTGCAAATGAAAGTGGTTTTCTGTTGTTGTGCACTCTAGAAGTGGACAGCATTTGTGAAGGTGAGCTAGTCCAGATATATATCATTAAAGTCACAATAAGTGAAACACTGTTAATTTTTTTTATTTTTCTGTATTTTATAGGAGATAAAGTGCTATTTTTTAAAAAAAATCTTATTGTTTTAGACTTAAATATTACACCTTTAAATATAGGTTACATAGCTAGAGATGTAGTTCATCCTGATAAGGCCAGAAGGACATCAATTGAAATAATTTGCCTTTGTTAAGTGAGCATATCCCATTGATTACAAACCAACAATTATGTAATACAAGGAGGGACAATTAAACTTGGTAGATTTAAACTATTTTATTATATTGAACTATATTATGTGGTTTGTGGAAAGAACATGACGCATTTAGTGTAGTAATAACAATTTTCCAACTCACAAGTCATTTAAATGGAGATAGATCTAATAATAGTCAGCAAAAGTGGTTTTCCTAAAGCTTATACTCCATTTCAGTTTCACTGCCTGGAGCTTATGAGGGATGGCATTTCAACATCCTTTTTCGTGGCCTCTTCAGGAATGAAGTGGCATTTCATTAAGATAACTAGAATATGCTGCAATGAGTAGATTATGGTCATTTCTGGGAGGCTGCAAGTGTGGAGATGTTCTCACATTTTCTGTGCTTACAAAGAGGCTGAAGAGTGAAACTTGGATTTCTTTACATTTCATTACCACCCTGACAAAAAAGCACACCTGTCTTCATCATGTGGAAACATTATGGGCAACTTTTTCATGTTTTCATTAATACTTTATAAATACAGAAAAAAGCAAAGAATAAGCATGAAAACAACTGAAGGAACTGGAATAAACTGAAAGCCACATTGGGAGCCAGGTGTTCATTGCCCTTTATCATGAGGTCTTAAATAGCAGCTCTCCTAGGTTATTTGCATGACATTGCTTGGATCACAAAGTAAGGAAAAGAACAAGATGAAATTTTCATGGTCCTGTTTTCAGCCAGGACAGGGCTAATTTTTTGCCATAGATGTGAAGGGGCATGGCCAGGATCCTGATATTGTTGGATACAACCTCACATCATTGCCAAGGTAGGGGAAAGGGACTCTCACTTCAGGGGAGGAGGGCATTCCTTCAGGTGGAGAAAACATGATGGGAGAGACACCCCGATTTACCCCTTTAAGTTGAAAAAGGGAGATGAAACACTACAGCGGAAGAGAATAAATTTGTACCTAACATCAGAAGATTGGAATTGAGCTTGCAAAGATGGGTATTTGTTTATTTTGGGGGGCTTTTTGTATAAATGATTTCTTTGTCTTATACATTTTGTTATTAATAATTTTGCTGTTGCTGTTCATTTTCTTAACTCATTCATGTTTCCAATAAATTGTTCTTATCTGAACCCATGATCTCTGACTTTTGTGCTTCCGGTTGGAGGGGGAAAGGGAAGTGAGTGGAGGTTATAGTGAGAGTACTAAATTGGAGAATACCATTACAAAGCCATGACACTTGGTCATTGAAAATCTATAGAAGTTGGAAGTTGGAAGTAAAGAGAATTGAACTTTCAAGGACAGGCCATCAGTATTCTAGAGTATCAAAGTTACTATTGTGTTTAGACCTACCTGACTTGTGAGCAGTGTGGTGATTATTTGCAGTATGTTAATTTTAAAAGGGAAACAGAACCAGGACTCATTTTTTATGTAGCACAAAAATGGGCCATAGAGGAATTGTTTCCAACTGCTTGGGACTTATAAAGAAGGGGAACTTTTCCAATAATAAACTGGATTTCTTTTTATCTTTCTGTGGGGAGAAACCAAGAATTTCTGAATTCTTGCTCCTTGGCACCTGCAGAGACACCAAACTCTGTTGTTCAGGTTATTGTAGCAAGGGCATAGATTGTCACTATGTACAAAATATAAACCACTTTTTCATCCATATCCTCTCCCTTCACAAATCTATGGATATATATATCAAAGCATTATGCATTCACAAGATGTCTTCAGATGTTGTCTTGAAAAGAAAAGAAGTCATAGATAAATCAAAACTTCTTTATAAAAGCAAATGCAAATTTTTCTTCCTAATACTTTGGAAGTGTTCTTCTCTTGTTGAAAGACATAGGGCTGGTGAATACAAAATTACCTTTCTTTTATGAACCGCTGTAAGGGGGATTTGAAACCTAAGAGAAAAATGTTTCATTCAGATTCTTCATGTTAAAGCTAATCTTCACAGTGATATAGTTTGCCTTTTACTTCTGAGGTAGAAGCTGTATACTCCCTTGGAAAAAAAATTACTGCAGTCAATTAACAGCGTCCACTTATCCCACTCTAGAAATGCAGATTTTTCTCCAACAATATTTTTCTCACAAGCAATCATGGCAGGAGTTACTCTAGGTAAAAAACATATACTGTCTTTTTTTATTCATTATGAAGGGGAAACCAGTGATAATATTACTTACCTGCTTTGCTAGAAAATGACTGCCCCTAGAAAGTTAAATCACCCAATCTGATTGCAATAATTAATTTCATCATGATAGATGCAGCACTTGAATTTCATTAGACTATGAATTTTCTAGAACAGTATAAATATTAAATGTGCAGAGAATGTGATTTTTAAAAATAAATGTGTCTATATTCATATTTATGTCAAGAAGTCATACAGGAAAGAAAATGATAAAATTGTTTTCTCTCATGAGTTGAAACAAAATGCTTTAGTGTTTTTCCCTTAAAGTTTTTTTTTCTATTTTATTTTTGCTGTGTGAAAACATCTTCTGTGCTGAAGGTTGAGATACCTTACTCATCCTTTTAAACTGAAAAAGTGAGATGAAACACTATAGCGGAAGAGAATAGGTTTGTATCTTAACAACAGATGATTGGAATTGAGCTTGAAAAAATTTTCAATGCATCTTCACCTAAATTTGTAATTATTAAAAAAACAAATGGTTGCAAAAAGCCAAGCAACCATTGCAGTGATATTTTTGTATACAGATTTTTACAAGCTACCACAGTAGCAGAAATATTTTTAGTTGGCTTTAATAGCAGCTGTAGTTCTTAATATCAGGCAGAACAAGTGCCAGTTTGGTTCAAGGAAATTTTGGGGCTAAAAGATCTCACTGGAGATAAAATAATGTATGTAGGGGAAAATATAGGTTTTTTAAGGCTATGTCTCCATTAACAAGCAGTTTAGGTTAACAGAAGTGGTTTGAGAAGCATGTGTCCCTGAGGACCTGTCAGCCACATTCTAATCATCTTGGAGGTGATAAAAATTAGCTCTTATCTCATATGCTCCTGGACTCTATTTTCCAGTTTGGTTTTATACAAAAGAAGTGCACTGAAGCCACTTTCATGCCTCTCCACAATGCTCATCAAGGTGCAGCAGGTGGTAGTAAGCACAAGGTTCAGTTCCAAAGTGCAGTCCTCAAATTCTCTAAAATTCTAATGCAGATGCATATTGTTTCCTCTTTTAATGTGTTCTGACTAGATCTTGTTAGTGATGTTCTGTAAAACTGGGACATGTGGGTGGTAATTTGCCAGAAAAAAATCTGCTAATCCTTTCATAATTTTATGAGAAGGCAAAGAAAACCCCATAAAATTAAAGGTTCGATTTTTCTCAATAAAAGATTAATTTATTGTGTAACTGTCAAAGATATAAAGTGCTTTGAAATCTATCCCTATATTTTGAAGATTTAATGAACTTATCACTGGCAATCAAAGAGAATCTATAGTCTGTTGCTCCAGTAAACCATACTATTTGTGAATCCGTGTTTGTGAAAATTCCTATTGAACTCATACTTCAAGTGTTGAAATAGTGAACTGTGCTATTCTGAATGAGACCAGACTTAGAGCATAACCCACACTATTTGTGCATCTAAGATCTTATTCTTGTGAACACAACTGATGGTGCTAAATTTTTCTAATTAGAAATTAAGCCTCACTGCTCTCAGCCCCTTTGATCTCTGAGGACTAGCTGGAAAGCAAGAGGGTTTATTTTCTATCAAATTTCTGTGCCCTAAACAAAACAGCATGCTGAATCATCTGGACTCTCAGGATGTCATAAAACGGTTAAAGACCTTCCATAGATAAGACATACATGTTTCTAAGGCTGATTTTTACTCCTTTCTCCTCCTACCAGAAAGCCCCCAAAAGCTTGTGTCTTGAAATTTCTACTTTACTCTAGGCAAAGTAGCATACCTTCTAAAGCCACAGGCAAAGGCCAGAAGTTGTTTTTTAGATGTGGGATTCTGAGTAAAAAAATTCTGAAAATAAAAGTCTTCTGATTTCTTGGAAAAAGCTACATCTTTCCAAGTTAAACACAAACCTTGGGCTCAGCATGCTTGTGTAGGAAAATTTCTTATTGACCAGGGGCATGGACTGCCCCTGGAAAGCCTGGACAATCCAGCCTTGGCCTAGCTGCAAGGGCCTACAAAGGCCTGTAACCTTGAAATAATCTTGAGAGGACGGAGCCATGAAGGCGGAAATAGCCTAGCCCCTGTTTAACCCGTCGGTAACTTTATGCCAATAAAAGAATAGTCTAGAGACAAGTTGAAAAACTGTAACCAATTAGGTAGAATGTTCTTCAAGAAAGAATATTAACTATTTTATCATATATAAGAAATGAACGTGATGAATAAAGAAGATATGCCGTGAAACTCCATCTGTAAGAGTGTTGTTATTCTAGCCTGGCTCCTCAAAATTTCGGAACCCTGCTTCACGCTTGAGTCAGTGGTAGTCCCTTTCACTGTGGTGCCTCCAGAGGCCTTGTCCATACCCAGAAAGACAAGCTGACAATCAAAAGCAAGCAAACAAAACTGCCTAAACCAAAAATACCAATTTCATACTCAGAGTATGAAAAATGCTATATATTACTTTAGTTGAAAACAGTTTTAAACTGCATTTTTCACAGAGGCTGTCTTGCCAAGTAGACTCAGTAAAAGGTATGTTAAAGAACTATGTTTTCAAGCAAACAACTAAGGTATATGGTGTTGTATCTACAAAACTGATATGATTTTCTTGTTGAAAACTTAGCAAAACATCCTTACCAAGTAACAAAAGCTTCATAAGTATTTATATGGATTCTTGGTGCAATGTTACAAATTAATTAGCAACATTAGTATACACTTTTTCTATTTTTTTTTCTACTGACTGTATTAGAAACAAGACTACTAGATATACTACAACTAAGGCATAATGTTTTTTTTGATGAACTAGGTGTTTCTTCAAAAGAAAGCTAAACTGGTGTATTTCCAGTTTACTTTAAATTCCAGCAAGCTGGCTAAGCTGGCTGATTTCCTTTGAGTGATGTGGAAATTGTAAGGTTTATCGTAACACTGGAGTACAGCTGACACCATTAGGGACTGGAACATCTCTCCTATGAGGAGAGGCTGAGAGAGCTGGGGCTGTTTAGCCATGATGTAGTGGTTGGAACTAGAATATATTTAAAGTACCTTCCAGCTCTAGACTGTCTATGATTCTCTGGTTCTATGATTCTATGATGTGTAAGAACTGGAACTAACTGAGGACACAGTCAATGTGCAAGGTTTGTTTGCTGCCCCTGTGTCACCGACTGTGATGTAGTAGAACTCGCTACATGCTCAAGCAGAAACTGCTGCCTGTGGCTTAAGAACAGGTCCCCACAATGTGGCATGGATATGCAGCAATCTCTCAAGGGGTTCGTTTTGCTGTTACTACATCAGGGCACTTACAGTCATGAGCAATTGCCTACTTTCTCTGGTTGCCTCGTTGCCTGGAATAATCATTGTTTGTGGCTTGGTTGCTTTGTTCTGCATTGTGCTCTTTGACACCACACCTGCTCGTGGACGAACAAAGACTGTCAAGAGGTTCAGAGAACTAGGAAAGATTGAACGTTATATCCGTAATGTAATTGCCAACCCAAATGCAACTCAAGAAGACATTGAATTTGATGCAGATGATTTACTAGTCAAGGTGAAAAAAGAGATTAGTCCTGACTCCACTGTGGTAAGTAATAGGATTTTTATTATTACTATTTTATCTTCACCATCATAATGATCAATTTTCTTTTATTTGTGTGTTGCTGTTCTATGCTCAGTTTAAAGTGGAATTTAACTCTATTTTTAATTCATCTTGATATGTAGGACAAACAAGGGGATCCCTTTACAAAAAGTTGTGAAAATTATTAATATTAACATAAGTTGTTTGTAACTATAAGCTGATATCAAGAAGAACTTAAAGATGTTGTATATTGTTTAATTTGAGATTAAACCTTTGCAAATCGCTTGTTAGCTTTGAATTCAAAACTGGTTATTTGTATGTCTCTGAATATGAAGGCAGGCCTGACAAGTCAGTTTGTGTGTTTAAGAGTAATACATTTATAGCAAATGAAAATACTCTGTACTAGTCTCTTGTATTGCCATGTGTATATAGACAGATACTTGCAAATTATATCATATATGTGTATAGATATGTTAGAACATGGCTTTTTTAGATACAGATTTTAATATTTTTTTAGTGCTTGTGAAGGCAGGTTCATCTGCTCCTTATAAGCATCCTTCCATAAACTTGCCATATTTTTTGTCATTTTATTTTAGTTGCTCTTTGTACTTGACTAGTTTATGGATGGAAAAAAAATTGTATTGTCAATATTTTGTCCAAATTTGTATTGTCAACAGTATGAATATTAAAAAAAAAGGTACTGTTTATGTGTATGGGTAAGTCTACAGTTTTTTTTAATGCAAATTCATTTGTACTTCATCCATCTGGAATCATAGGTTGTATCATCTGTTGATCTAGTTCCTTCTTGCTCAGAGTTCCATATAATGGAAGGACAGCAAATCTGTAAATATTTACATATACATACATATGTATATATGCACAGACATATATGTATCTGTAGTAGGTACTGGGGTCTAGCAGAGCTGGTGAATTTTTAAACATCACCTTCTAAGGGCAAAGGAGCAGGCAATTCCCAAATGTTGGAAGTCAAGTATACGAGACAGAAGACATTATTTTATGGCACAGAAGCCGCTGTTTCATACTGGGTTCCAGAGATGGTGGTTGCACGCCATGAGCATAATGAAGCTGTCTTATCTAAATGTTCTTACAGTGTGTAAACTATGAATATCTATCATTCGTAGGTCCTGACATTTTCTATAATGATGCAGTGTTAAAGATAATGATGAAGTTAAATCTTTTCACTTTTAGAACCATTTCTGGTAATGTAAGTCCTTTAGACAAACAACAGAAATACTGCTTCTGGTCCATTTGAAACTGCTGAGTACATTATGAAAATGAATGGGAGAAAATTAATCAGCAACAGTAGATGGTAACTTTGCAAAACAATCTGACTTTTCTGTGTTTAGATTGCACAGAACTCTGTAGGTAAAAGAAAGGGAGAATAGCCTGGCACAATGAAAGTGGGAATTGCTCGTTTACTGGTACACCCTACCTAAATATTTTCCTGAGAACTGCAGAGCCTGCAAGAGATCTTTCTGGTCTTTTTGGGTTTTTTTTATATGCAAAACCAGATATGACAGAAATCCAGTTGTGGATTGGATTTTTAGATGCTAGCACAGAATTAATTAAAGTAGGTAGAATAACTTTGAGCCAATGATCAATCTGACATATTTTAGCTAAAAAAATTGAAGTGGGGAATATAACTGCTGTTACCAGTACTTACCAGGCATTTGTCCACCATTACAGAAATGAATGCTATTATTTCCTTTTGATTAGAACTGTAAATATGACTATGTTTTGAGAATCAGTATTGAATTTCAGTAAGACAGGTAAATGCACTTCTTCTGGGCCACTACTATCAGAATACTGGAATGAACCTGTTTTTTATTAAGACCATAGATTTAATTAACTTCATTTGTTTTCACTCATAAAGTGCCTGGAGATCTTTCCAAAAGAGAAGTTTGTGCCTGGCAGCATGGTACGGCAAGTACAACGGATGACTGATAACCAGGAAGACAGAAGTTCAGACGAGCAAAGTTATGTTTTGACTTTCCAGTACTTGCAGAGCACTTTATTGGTCCTCCTGGAGATCATTTCTGGCACTTCCCAGAAGAGAGGTGATGTGAGAATCACTACCATCAGTAAGAACAGAAAGTCCAAGGAGGCAGCAAAAGCTAAGCCATGAAGGCAGCAAAAGTGAAGTTAAAAAGAGAGAACCTACCCTGTTTTCTGTTTGGCAACTTGCCCTTCTACAATATTCAGTGCAAAGAACCATCTCTCCTTTTTCACCTAAGAACTAAGCTTGTGGGTGTGTTTCTCACTGCTTCATTAAAAATTCAGTGTGTTTAACACTCATACTAGATGTTTGGGCTTATTTATAGCTTTTTATTTTTAAATGTGATACACTCACATTGTTGGTATAATTGAAAACCAAATTCATTATTTTAACTACAGTACAGAGGAAACTATGGGGAAGTAAATGATTTAATTTTACTTTTCCTTTTGAGAACTAGAAATACTTATTAAAAAAAGGATTTTCTCTTAGTGTTAACAAATCTGTCTCCTTCTATTAATTGATGTCTGGACAAAAATTCCCACTGGCACCCACTGTCAAAATGGAGAAAATCAAGTAACAAGTGTTCTAGTAAAATAGCTGACACTTACTTTCAAGCCTATTCTTACTGTTCTAACATTAAGATGACATGCACCTGTTACTATCTACTTGGATACACTACTGCTGTGTCTAAGGGAAAGCTTAACTTTTTGTATGTTCTATATTGTCTGTGGAGAAGGTTTGTTGCCAGTAAGTGGTTAGGTCACTTAAAGAATCACCATTAAAGGCGAACTTAAATGGAGTTTGGTGGCAAGGTTCACTTTATAACTTACTACATTGCTGAAGTATACATAAGAAAATCAGATTCAAATCAGTTTAGAAAGATTTTCACAGAGACTGGTGATGCAAGAGATTAAGGGTACAAAGTATACAGATAAAAAATAGTAAGGGTGCTAAAGGGTTTAGCAGCCCTTAATCATCTAATTTAACAGTTATGAGATGAGTCAGTAGAATTTGCTACAATTGTAACAGTGAATTAATTATAGACATGCTAACCTTCAGACCGTAATAAATAGACATTCGCACGCAGGCAAAAAGAAGTATACATCTATACATATGAGTGTAAAGGTATCTACCAAAAATTCTTTTTTGTTCAGTGAAATACGTCAGATCCCTTAGCATTTCTCAATAGGCATGGGTTGCATCTCAGGTGTGTCCATGTGTTCTATCAGACTAGGCTTCATTGTCAGCCACAGGCTTTTGAGTATGGCAAACATGAAGGTTCATGAGCCCTGAGAGGTGTCTCATTTAAAGGGAGTTGCAGGTGTAGCCCACTGCAGTCCAGGGAAGTTCAAAGGGCCTCACTTAGGACCACTGTTTATAGGGTTGCTAGATGATTGACTTCAGTCATCAGTAATTTTCTGTTCAGGGCAGAACCCAAGCTGATAACTACTCTAGTTTCCAAAATTCCAGCAGGAGTGCTGCTGTTCTACTTGGGCTCCTTTTCAGGTAAGGAATGTTGCAATGCTGTTAGCATACAGCTGATTATCCTTTGTTCTCCACTTTGGCTGAGCAGCTGATGTTCCTCTTATAGTCAGTGTTCCCACCAATATTATGTAAAACAGGCTGATGGTCAGAGAAACTTCTTTCGTTGGTTTTTTCACCCGAGGTATTTTGTCATGATAATATATATTGCCCTTGAAAGTTAATGAAGAACTCATGAGGTTATATCAGCCTTGCAACTGGTCACTAGTGAGGTTCTGCAGGCCTCCATTTTATGACCAGCGCTCCTCAGCCTCTTCATAGATTAGTTGGATGTGGGACCCAAAGGTATATGAAGTAAATTGGCCAACAATAATAAATTGAGAGGAGCTGTTGACTGCTTTGAGGGCAGAAAGGCCCTGCAGAGAGATCTTGACAAATTAGAAGGCTGGGGATTCACCAGCTTGTGAAGTTTAACAAGGGTAAGGGCCGGATTCTGCAGCTGGCATGAGGCAACCCTGGATGTGCATACAGACAGGGGAATGAGATGCTGGAGAGTAGTGCTGCAGGAAGGGACCTGGGGGTTGATGGCAAGTTGAACATGAGTCAGCGGTGCCCTGGCAGCCAGGAAGACCACCTGTGTCCTCGGGGGCATCAGGCACAACATCACCAGCCATGCAAGGGAGGAGATTGTCCTGCTCTGCTCTGCATTGGGGTGGCCTCACATTGAGTGCTGGGGGCAGTTCTGTGCACCATAATATAAAATAGTCAAAATGTTACTAGGGAGCACTGATAGACCAGCAGCAAAGATAGTGAAGAGTCTGAAGGGGAAGCTGTATGAGGAGTGGCTGAGGTCACTTGGATTTTTTCAGTGTGGAGGAGACTGAGGGTTAACTTTACAACATCCCCATGGGAAGCGAAGGCACTGATTTCTTCTGTCTGGTGACCAGGATCCCTCAGGATCTGTGGGAACAACTTGACTCTGAGTCAGGGGACATTTCGGTTGGATATGAAGAAAAAGGTTCTTCACCCAAAGGGTGAAGTTTTTTCAGTTGAGCACTGGAACAGACTCCCCAGTGGCATGGTCAAAGCACCAAGCCTGCCAGACATAAGAAGTGTTTGGACAATGTTCTCAGGGACATGGCATTACTCTTGGGGCCATCCATTGCAGGGCCAGGATCTGAATTGTGATAATTCTTTTGAGTTCCTTCTAAATCAGGATATTCTATGAGTCTACAATTCACATAAGATACACATATGTTAGCTCTAGGTTTTTCCCACTATATCAGGATTACATTGTTTTGTTGACAGCTAGAGGTCCAAGGAGTGTATGAATGCTGTTTGCTGCAGACTGGAATTGTCTTTTATTCTATTACCAGGAACTGTACAATTTTTATAAAACTACATTTTAATGTATTTTTTAAAAGGTGTTTTGTTTCTTTAGGTTGTTTTTGTCTTATATTGACCTTTTAGGTATCACTGCAAGATTTTCACATAATTTAAAAGATTCTTGTATGAACTTTCAGATTCCAACTTTTGTGAAAAGAGAAATCCATGCCAGGAATATGAAAGGATTCTTGATTAAAAATCTCATTTTAGAAATAAAGGTCTTCTCAGATGTCTAGGAAAGATACTACTACAGTTCTTTTTGTTTTTTAGTAATCCCTGGGAAAATTCTAGTTCAGATTGATTGCTAGGTTATTTAAGGTCCTGAGCTATTAAAACAGTGTAGAATAGATATTGATCTGCAATTATATCACACTTGTTTCCTTTTAAATTTAAAACTTTTTCAAATATTAAGACTTATTACTGAATTACTGGACAAATTAATAGCGACATAATGAAGTACTTTATTCCTCCAGAAACATTTTGGAATTCAGTGAAGATCATGTATTCAAAAGTTTAAACAAGTATTTAAAACCATTAAAATCAGTAAACATAATTTTTAAAAATTATTCATTTCAGTCTCAGAGAGAAGTTAAATGAGGAATTTCACATTATGTTCTTTTACTTTTATGGTTGATCCAGCCTATCAAGCTTTCTTAGACCTGTGGTGACTACCTTGTCAACACTTTACTACCTCACTTTTCTGTGGTTGGATAAATACTGCTTTGAATGTCTTCCCTCCAGCCTACTCAGTCTCAGTCATTCACTTCTCTTCCAGCAACCCTTAGATTCCTGACAGGTGTCTTGATATCTCATTGTCTTTAAAGTCCTCCTTTTGCATTTCTTTCGTTTACAATTCTTACTCTTTGTCAGAAACTGTCAACGAAAATAAAGTTTCCAATCATAGAATCGTAAAATTGCTAAGCTTGGTAAAGACCTCTAAGATCATTTAGTCCAACCATTAACCTCATGCTGCCAGGTCCCCCACTAAACCATGTTCCTAAGCACCACATTTTTAGTGTCATGACGGTTATGCAACTGATATGCTGAAAAAGCTCAAAATTTGGTTTTTTTGGGGAGTTGGTTGGTGGTTTGTTTGTTTTAGTTTGTGGTGTTTTGACTTTTTATTCCTAAGATATCTTTACTTATGTATATGCAAAAGTTTTGAAACTTTCTGAGCTGCACAGAGATTTCAGTACACTTGTCTCAGAAGTATATGATATAGTAGGTATAACACCTCCTTAAATCTTTTTATGTGAAGAAATGAATCCCATGCTGACTCCATAATTGCTTTTGTAAACTTAAAAGTATTTTTGAAGGGAGGTGGGTGGAAATGTGAAGAGATGAGAGGTGGTTGTCAGTGCTAACAATGAATGATCAAAAATTCTTTCCCACTGAAAGATAAGGAAGAGGTGATACAGTCTCCTCCAGTGTGCTGTCTGACATACTAACCTGATTTGCTCATGACTGATGCTGCAGCAATAGAAAATTATTCACTAGTGGCTGAATATCTTGCTCATTCATCAGGATGTGGTATGCAGAGATAGCCATTTTGGACTGTTCGCTGCCTATGGATAATAAGACCTTTAAAAAAAATTGTAACCTAATTTTACCCCAAGGCTAGTATAGTTACCCAGTATTAAAAAAAATAATGATAATTGTTGGTTAACCACAATTAGAAATGGCCTCAGGGAAAATGAAAGCTAGTCCTTACAGACTCTTCTTTCAAGAACAAAGATTGCACTCATTTTAAAGCAACCTACTTTGCTCTGATAATGTGTCAATGGTTCCCTCAGAGACTTCATGCTTTCACTTTGCTTTCCTTCTCATTCATTCAATAAGTGTAGAGATGAACACATAATTATGTATATATTATACATATCTATAAATATATAATTATGTATGTCATTAAAAAAACTTTCATGAGAATCTGAAAATACCTTGGTATGGGTAACTTTATTAATTTTATGGAAGCAATGCCTCCTTCCTCTCTGATCA
Organism: Phainopepla nitens; assembly: GCA_013400175.1. NCBI lineage: Eukaryota > Metazoa > Chordata > Aves > Passeriformes > Bombycillidae > Phainopepla > Phainopepla nitens. The sequence goes on along the minus strand of VXBQ01003992.1, from coordinate 422,094 downwards.
TGAGTGACAATTGTTGTTAGATTAAAATATTGAAGAGGTTAATCTAGTGAAAAAGAAAAGTTATTTAATGAAAGAATGATTGAACTCTAGACGGGATCTGATGTGTTAAATGACAGACTACTAATTCATAACGTCTAAGACCAACACTAGTAATAGAAAGAGCAAGCACTAAATAAAAAGTAACCTGTGCTAAGATGGCAAAACCGGGTCTGTTGCTTTACCAGCTTCTCAGAACAGGCACATCGAAATTTAACCTCATTTACTATATCTGATACACAGAAAAAGATGCTTAATTGTAAATATATTTAATTAGAATAAAATAGTTTCAGAAAGTTTTTCAGCTTTGCAAGTTTGCAGAACATAGGACTTAGACCTTTTCTCCTATCACAGAATATCAAACCCTAACCATGACTTGGCTCATACACAACGCAAAAACTGCCTCTTTCCCCATTGCCCCTTTTTTACTGTCCTCAAGCTTGATAGCTGAAACTTTGCTAGGATGCTTACAATCTGTGCAGCTTTAAAAGGAATAGCAAGATTATTTTCAGCCTAAATGGCAAGTTTTACCAGGACAAAGCCACTATTAGGACTGTTGCAACTTGCAAGCTTTGGTTTCCCTACAAGGTGAGTAGGGAAAGTGATCTCATTATTTTGCAGAGGAATTTCTTCTTATCTTTCTCTGAATAATACTTTATCTAATTCTCAAAGAATTTAAAAATTGAGAAAAGGGTTTTTAATTTTTTTTGTTATTGTTTTAACCTTTAATGATTTTATCATTGTCAGTTGAGATTTTTTTTTTTTAGTGCTCTTTCTCAGAGAAAAACAGAAGCAACTTAGATAAATTTTTGACTTTGACCTTTATAATTTATTTTTAAGGCTTAAAGGTGCCACATAAAGGTACATGTTATGTTGACTCCCTTGAAGGCAGGGAGGCCCTGCAGAGAATATCCTGTGCAAACTAAGAGTTGGATTCAATGATCCTTGTAGGCCCCTTTCAACTCAGCACATTTAATCATTCCTTGATTAACCCATGGTGCATTATCTCTTCTATTAGATAGTTGATGAATGACCCAGTAAATTTAACTAGCAGCAATTTAACAGTCATGATTTCAATTTGGGCAGTTAAAGCATTTTACAAGGGTCACTTCATAAAATTTTCCCACAATGCCTCTATGTTTTTGCTCAATTCATGGCATATCACATAATTTTACTTTTCATGGACAAATAGTTCCACCTGAATTCACTTGAATTCCTTTAGTAATGTATTTCCTGTCAAATGAGTTGAAAAAAGTGTAGAAACTCCTTCTATAATTCTGGTATTTGTAAATCTCTAATCGGTAGTAAAAATACTAAAGAACTTTGATAATGCAGCAACACTACTGATTTTACTGCTACCACTTTTTCTTTGTCCTACTTATTTTTATTCCATTTCTCTATATCTTTCCCTAAATCCCAGAAGGCAGGATGGTAGATGGTACAACCTTCAGCATGCACGTCTCTGAAATATTCAAACATCCAGCTTCTCTCCCACCATGCCTCTTCTGGATTAAATGAAGTGAGTTAATGTCTTCATAACTCTATTAGCTCACTTTATTCTAGGGTGATTTGATACATCTACTACCATTCTACCTGAGACAGATAGGATGTTGGTGATCCTGAAGGAACCAGGTACCTTTCAGCATTCCAGGAGTTCCTGGGTATCACAAAGGCAGGACTGGATATTAGCATACAAGAAAGTAGTATCACATAAAATTTTATGGTTACGATGTTCCTAGCAGGGATTGTCAATTAAAATGTTCGTGTCAATAATTACTCCAAAACAAAACTTTGGGTTGTAGGAAACCTGACATTTTGAATAGCGTATTGTTCCCATGTTTTGGCATCAGACTTGCTTATGCGCTGAGAGAACTGACAGGGCTTAAAGAAAATAATTATTCCAGTTAATTTGTTCATTCTGGAGAGAAGCACTCAGAGTTGTAAACTTTAATTTAATTTTGAAACTTGACTATCAAAATCTGAGGTCTGAATTTTTTGTATGTGATAACTAAGGCTGGTAAATTGCACATTAATTCAGCTTTTGCAGTCATTTATACCTTGGGTAAAGATCAAATCATGTTATTCTTAGATAAAATCTGTAACAAAATAACCTTCTAGTTTGTTTTTTTTTTAACAAAACCTGTAAGAGATTACAATAAAAATTGCAATAGAATATATAAAATAAATAGAATAAAAGTTTTCTACTGATACTTGAATTTTTTGAATTATCCTTTGTTTGAAAAAAATAATGAGATGCAAAACTCACCACAGCTCTCCCATGGATATGCTTTTGGTCAGTGCCTTTTCTTTTTCTGTTATACGTCAGAGTCTGCCTCAGGGTTTGAGTAACAATGACTTATAGGAGTTTGCAAAGTGAAAACGAGATTCTTTCACTTATTGAACCTAATGGGAACTTTCTGCCAGAATTACAGAATTTTCTTAAAACATCTTTCCTTCTTTAAAGTTCCAATTGTTTCTGTCCACAACACAAACCTGGCTGAAAGATATAATTATGTAGTAAGGTACCACTGTGTAGCTTTATGATTTTGTACAATGGTATTTTTAAATGATAGTTCAAACTAATACTGGAGTTATTTTTATTCAAATGTCGTCCTTTAGTGTGTGACACTATTATAAGAAACAATAATATTCAAACATAATGCATTATATTTAATTCTACTACAGGGATAAATCATTATAAAGACTGAGGTTTTAAAAAGGGTTGCCACTTGTCCTGCTCTGTGCTACTTTCAAGTACATGACTGTACAGTGACCCACATATCTTTGCATGTGTTCACAGGGCTTCCAGTCAGGGAAAATTATCTTTACATTGCAGCTGTGGAAATTGAACTAAAAAGGACTGTGACACAATGAATTTGGAGCAGCAGAATTTAATTTTGAATGCCATTCTAACCTTTGTAACACTCACATTAAAAAACAAGCAAAAGAAAAAGAAAATAACCCCCTGAAACCACCAGGAAATGTCCTCACCCAAACAGGACCGACTGTGGACGTTGTCAGCCACCATGGGAGACAATTGGAAGCAGATATTTTAATAGAATATTGGAAAAGCCACACTCCAAACTAAAAGCAGTTTTGGGCTGCAGTATCATCTGGCTTGATTTTGAACATATTTTTGAGAGAAAGGAAACATTTTTTAAAGCTTGGCAGTTGTCATGGAGCTCACATGTGGCTGCTGACTTATCTGAGGAAGATAATTCATAGACATGGTACATCATTAGGAATGACAGTAAGTCAGTGTGTAAACTCTGGTTTCTGGCCACTTAACATTTGAGGCAGAATTGTTACGCCTCCAAGAAAACATAATTGATCTTTTTTTTTTTTTTCGTAAAATAAGTACAAACAAAGAGTACATTGTTAGGAATAAACCAGTTCAGAACTTAGAATTTTTAAACTCATAGAACTGAGCAATAAAAGCAAGTTAAATTAAGCAGAAAATGCTGCTGATAATTTGGGCCATGTAGACTTGATAAAATTAATAAAGTTGAAATAATCTGAAAGCCTTTAGATTCTGAGCAGGAACTTTATTTTCCCCATGAGGAGCCATCATTTCCTTTAAATGTAATTAATCTTATCAGGTCACTTTTGGTTGCAGCTCAGTTATACCACTAACTTGTGAACATCTGGAACAATGATTCCTTCTTCGTGGCTGATCAGTGGGTAGCACGAGTGGAAGGGAGGTGTTAGTAAAGACACCAAGCAGTATTGATTATAAACTCTACATATGACTCCAGAAGCATGTGGGAGGACTTCATTGCCATAGTGCTCTACTGCAAAGAGAATTCAGATTTCATTGTTGGCAAGGGAATTAGCTGAAAATTTAGAACCTACTACACTGTAAGATGGCTATTAGTAATCTAAAGTGAAATCTTGGTATTAATTTAATTAATATATTTTATCTTACTATTCTAATCCAAGGTACTCCTTTGTCTTAGATGATGCGCATTGTTCTGAACATCTGCCTCTCTCACACTCCTCCTTTTACAAAAAGAAAACCCTAAAGCTAGAAAAAGTTCAGCGAGGGGCAAAAAAAAATTTCAGAGAATGATCAAATATAAGGAATCCTTTTCTACAAGGAATAGGTTGGAAAAGTAGGACCTCTTGCTTTGAAAAGAAGTAATGTAAGAAACTAGGTAATGACCTGTAAAAACAAACACATCATGGCAAAGATGCAGTGCAAAATTTCTTCTGGTAAAAGAGCAAGGAACTAGATGAAACTGTTCTCTTATGCAAAAGGAACTAAAAGAAGCGATTCTGTCCATGATAGGTAGGTGAGCTACGGAGCTCCATGACATGACATGCAGTGACTGTTAAAAATTTAAATGAGTGCAAAAAGCCATTAGCAAATCAATGAAATCCAAAAAAGACTATAAAATTCAAGCATATATATTTTCACAGAGTAAGTACCTGAGCAGAAAATATTGGAGTCTTTTAGAGAGTTCTGGGAAAGAACTGCTGCCCACTTGGTTGGTCCTAGTATTTTCCTCTGACATCTGCTCTTGACCACCATGTTGGATGAGAAATATTAAGCAGTGGGACTTTGCTTGGATGTAGACAGTTGTTCTCATTTCAAAATATTAATCCTGTTGCAAGAAGTATTTTTGGGATTAGAAAACGATAAGAAATACTACAACCATAGAATATTCTGAGTTGAAAGGTCTCAAAAGGATCATCAAAGTCCAACTTCTGGTTCGGCACAGGATGTTGCCAAGAATCACACTATGTGCCTGAGAGAATTGTCCAAACACTTCTTGCATTCAGACAGGCTTGGTGCTGTGGCCACTTCCCTGGGGAGCCTGTTCCATTGCCCAGCCACCCTCTAGAAGAACCTCTTTCTAATATCCAACCTAAATCTCCCCTGACACAAATTTGGGTCAACCCCTCAGGTCCTGTCACTGGGCACTACAGAGAGAGATCAGTGTCTGCCCCTCATCTTCCCCTCATGAGGATGTTGTAGACTGCAATGAGATCTCACCTCAGTCTCCTCTTCTACATGATGAACAGGCCAAGTGACCTCAGTTGCACATAAGCTTCCCCTCAAGGCTTTCACCACCTTTGTTGCCCTCCTTTGGATGCTCTCTAATATCTTTCTGATATTGTGGTGACCCCAACCGCACACAATATTTAAGGCAAGGCCACACCAATGCAGAGCAAAGAAGGACAATCCCCTCCCTTGCCCAGCTGGTGACGCTGTGCCAGATGCCCCTCAGGACAGGGATGTCCCTCCTGGCTGCCAGGGCACTGCTGGCTCATATCCAACTTGTCACTGACCAAGGCCTCCAGGTCCCTTCCCGAGACTAGGAAAAACAAAGCTCTGAGAACACTGCCTCAGTATTCCTCTAAGGTTGCCAAGTTACTATGTGCTTCATTATCTGCCTACAGAGACACTTGCACTTCTGCAAGAAAGGGGAAAATAGGTCATCAGACTTGAAATGCTAATCCAACAGCTTTCCTAAGCTCATAATTACATTTGAGAAGCAATTATTAATAATTTAATACTTCAGGTAAATTATAGGACTGTGAACTGAGTCAGTATCACACAATTTTTGTGTAATGAGGAGCATGTTTAAATCAAATGCATAGGGCTTAAATATGGCACTGTTTTCTGAGACAGCTTAGGACATTACTGGAAAAAGAATTGGTGAGGGAAGTTGTCCATTCATTATACTGAAGAATCAAAAGCTCCATTTCATATACCTACCTGATACTTTCTTCCCCACCTCTACCATATGGTGTCTTTGAGAGTTTAAAGGACTTTTCAGGATGTTCTCTGACTCAGAGAGTGCCTGCTAGGTCACACAAGCCACCTGGGTAACATGCTGAAAGAAGTGTGGGGTTTTTTCCCCTTGAAAGCTTCACAGCATGCCAGAATATATATGATTCATTCTTCACTTTAAAATTTTTAATTAGACAGATCCTTGCTATCTAATGATGAGTTCTACCCTTCCTGCTGCAATTCATCTTTGCTGATGCTTTTTATTCATGGAAATCTCATTACAACCCTTCTATGTTTCACATCTAGTTAACTGTAAGCCCCGGCTAGGTACCACAGCTGCTCCCCACACCTTCCTTCCCTGGTGGGGTGGGGAGTAGAATCAGAAAGAACATACAAATTATAGACTGAGAACAGTTTAATAATTGAGATAAAATAAAAATAACAGCAACATTTATAATAAAAAAGGAGACAACACCAGAAAAAAAGAGAGATACATAAAGCCCAAGATAGACAAGCCATGCACAATACGATCATCCAGCACCTGGAGACTGATGACAGGTCCATCCCCAAGCAGTGACGGATCAGTAGCTCCTGGCCACTCTTCACAGTTTATATATTGAGCAGGACATTCTATGGCATGGAATATCTCTTTGGCCAGTTTGGGTCATCAGTGCTGTCCATGTTCCCTCACAGCTTCTTGTCCAACCTGCTCATTGGCAGAACATGGGAAACTGGAAAGTCCTTGACTTAGAGTAGGCACTACTTAACAACAACAAAAGCATGACTGTGTCATCATTAATCTCATACTAAATCCAAAACATAGCCTTGTACCAACTACTAGAACAAAAACTAACTCTATTCCAGGTGAAACCAGGACATTATCTCAAAGCAACAAGCAGAAAATTAATCTTTGGATGTGATTCTAAATTCTGAAAATTTGGACACATTTAGAAGCAACATCATTTCAAATGAGAGCATGCAGATCAACATTTCACTGCAACAAAAAGATCTCTTCTTGAGGATGTGGAGTTGATTTCAGAAATGAAGATTTTGGCATTAAGAAGAAGCTATTCATTTCAGGCTGACAACAATAAATTGGTTCAGAATGAGCATTTATTACTGCTGGGAATAGGAAGCACTTTGTATTTATTTTATTCAAAGCCTGAATGAATGCTTGTCCCTTCCTGAAGACACAAACCAAAAGAAAAAAGAAGTTAAAGCTGTCTAAAAGCAAGAAACTCACTGTTCTCTTTTTTTTTTTTTTTTTGCCAAGGATTTGTGACTGATTACAAGTAATACCTTGTTTCTAATTCTCTTTCAGCCTAGAATGCCTTCCAGGATGAAGCAAGTATACACAAGAAGAAAGGCAGGGTGCATCCTGTGCCAATCATTCTGGCTTACACAGCAACCTGATGGCAGCTTCTCTCAGTGCATTTTCCATTATAGGTATCTGAAAAAGCAGAGGAAAGATATCCAAGCATTGTGCAAATGAGAACACTGGGGACATCTGTGATTCCAGTTCACTGTGAGTTTTGTGTGCATTTCTGTTCCCAAGTAACTGCCTAACTAACCTGATGTAAATTAATTTTTCACCCATTAAAATGTTGGTGTAATATTGAAAGGATGACAGTTCAGAGACCATATCTATCTTGTTTTTACTCAACAACTCTTGTTCTTTGATGATTAAAAAATATATGTTTACATTTTAGTGTATTATCTCCTGGGGAAAGAAAGAGGTGTTAATATTAGGAGACATTTAGGCAAAGCAAAAAAAAAGTTCTGATAATCTAGAATAAAGCGAAAGTGTACCTGTCATGCATTGCTACATACAGAAATACGATTGTATTGGGTACTTTTACCTGCAAATGGCAAATAATACTGAAAGTTTTACCTAGCAAACCCAGTGTGCATATATACATAAAGGTATCCTTCTGTAGCAGCTGCTGGAATGGGTGGAAAGTATATTGGCTTTACATTCCAAAAGAGATTATTTATTGGAATTTTCAGTACTGCTTACTGAATCAGTTGTAAGTAAAATCTTTAGATCTGCTATTTTAGGATGCTAAATTTTTAATACAATGTATCATTGCTAAAGATATACTATTTCAGTAGTTATTGAACATTGCTTGAGGTAATAATCTCTAATTTTGAGGCAGACTTGAAGTAAATATTTCTGTAATGGTTCATTTTGTATGGACTAATAAAGAGGAAGAAGCACAGTTGTTTTGTGTTTTTTAAAAAATAGAAACATTGTTACAGTCTTAACGAACATAACCTTAATAACGCTGCAATGGTAATGCTTTAAGAATTGTGTTTGTTTTTATCTTGCACATTCTAATTTAGAAGTCAGTGGGGATATCTCTCACCTTATGAAGTTTTCTAAAGATCGGACCTGGATCTATATGTTTGAGCTAAAGCACCTGCCAATAACAGCTATAATGGGTTGGTCACCTTATTTTCTTCTGCTTTCTCTTTCCTTCACCCCTTTAAAGAATTCATGAAAATTTTTACACTGTACTAGCATTGTAAGTCTGGTACACTTAGAGTTATAACCTATCCAATCTGTCATGTATGAATTAGCCTGAACAGCTGCTATAGAATTCAAAAAAAATTTCTCTATTTAAATCAGAAATCTTATATATAATGAATTAGAATTGCATTCACTTTCCTTAGCATGAAAAGCAATGTTAAAAGAGTGTTAGAAATAGACTACTGGAATTCATTGATTTTGCTAATCCATCTAATTATACATAAAATTCTTACTAATGAATATTTCTAAAATTAAATAGTAATTCAGATAAGATTGTTAAGATACAAAATTCGCTGCACAAACTTTGAAATGTTCTGATAAAATTTGTCTAACATTCTTCACAGTTTTGGAGAGTAAAAAATCCAAAATCACATCTACAGCTGGCAGTACTCACCCCTGAGATACACCACAAGCCACAAGTCTCCAGCTCGACACTCTGCAGCTGAACACAACCCTCTGGGACCTGCCATTCAGCTAGTTCTCAATCCACTGCACCGTCCATTTATTCAGCCTGAAGTTCCTAAGTTTGCTTATGTGTATATTGTGGGAAACAGCATCAAAAGCCTTGCTGAAATCAAGGTTAACATTCTCCTCATCTACCAGGCTGTCATTCCAGGATATCCCATAGGTCAAGCAGTATTTCCCCTTGCTGAATCCATGATGTCTACTCCTGTTAACCTTCTTTTCCTCCACATGGTCAATGACATCCAGAATGAGCAGCTGTTCCACCACTTTACCAGGGATTGAGATGAGGCTGACTCTCCTGTAGTTTCCGGGGTCCTTTTCTGCTCTTTTGAAGACTGAAGTGACATTGGCTTTCCTACAGTTCTTAGTCACCTTTGCAGTTTTCCATGACCTTTTAAACACGATAAAGAGTGGCTTATCAATAGCACCCATGCATGTGTTCCATCAGGGCCCATGGATTTGCCATTATCAAGTTTGCCTATTTGATCTCTAGCCCTATCCTACTCCATAAAGGGAATCTCTTCCTTCCTCTAGAGCTTCCTGGTCTCCTGGGGCACAGATTCTTGAGGTCCAGACTTAAAGGTAAAGGCCCAAACTAGGAAGGCATTCAGTAAGCACCTTCTCTGTATCCATCATCACCAGGACACCAACCTTATTCAGCAGTGGGCTGACATTTTCTCTAGTGTTCCCTTCTTCCTGATACAACTGAGTAAGTCCTTCTGGTTGTCTTTGACATCCCCTGTCAGCTTTCATTCCAAATGGATCTTAACATTCTTTGTCACATCCCTGCATACTCTGACAACATTCCTACATTTCTTCAAAGTGGCCTATCAATTTTTCCACTTTCTGTATACTTTCTTCTTCTGTTGGAGTTTTGCCAGAAGCTTCTTGCTCATCCATGCAGGTCTCCCGACCCCTGATTTTTTACTTACAGAAATACTACTGAGCTTGGAGGAAGAGAAGCCTGAATATTAAGTAGCTCTCTTCCAGAGCCCTCACCTGTGGAGTTTCTCCAAGTAGGACCATCAAGAAAACAAAGTTAGCTCTCCAGAAGTCTGGGGTTGTAATCCTACTTACTACCTTTCTTCTTGCATGGAGGATCCTGAATACCACCATCAAATGATCACTGTGACAAGATTGCCTCCAACCTCACAGCCACAATCAGTCCTTATTTGTTAGTACAGGGTCCATGTTAAGTTCAAATAACCAGTAAAAATGTCTTACAAAATGCAGGACTGCCCAGTGTAAATACTTGTCATGAACTGCAGGTGTCTTTTGGTGATTACTGCCTCTGTGGCTAGCACTAGGGAACAACAAAAAATCTTCAAGGTTTTCTTAGAAAGTAAACTCTAATTGAGATTTTTCTGACTTCTAGTATTTCTACCAATTGATTTCAAGTAACAGCTGCTCTTTCTACCCTGTTCAAGGTCGAGACCTTTTGCCTGAGTATGACAAGAAAGTGATGGTTCTTGGAAGCCAAAAATATGAGTATAAATTTCAGAGGTACCCAGGTGACTTACAGTTTGCATTCACAGACAGTTAATCCATGGAAAAAGAGGGAAATATATAGCACCACTTTCTTTCTGGGCAGCTTCTAAATTACATCAGAAAAGCACTTGTAGATTGGCCGCACAAAGGTTAGCTTTAGCCTAGCAAGGTTAATTTCCCAAGGCTTCTCTAAACTCACAGAAAGGAGATAATTTTATCTCGAGTGGGACTCAGCATGGGACCCCTCATCACAGAATGATATTTTCCAATCTTGGAGTTAGAATGAAGAAATTACTGCGGTGTAATCATGATGCACTGATTGGGCCAAGAACACAAGTATTTACAAATCTGTGTTTTATTTTCATCCAAAAAGGCGAATTCTTATTTAAAACTATCTCTTGAAATTAAAGTAGACATATTTTTCACTGATTATGCCAGAGATTTAATATGTTGTTTTGTTGAGATAGTCTGACAGTGAATACTCAACATTTACCATTGGGATTATTTGTAAAATGTAGTTGGTCCAGTTTCCATTCTTCACGTCTTCTAGGAAGAATGTATTATATTGGTGTATTATACCAAGTTCAATCATTACTTTGTCATTGTGAGAGACTGAAATGTTAATCACGATCAATGACTCCATCAGCCATTTGCAACAGCAGCAGGTGCTCCGCTGCGGATGAGCACAGTAACAGCCCAGGTACAGAGGGTGTGAGCTCTGGAGATTAACACTGACAAAATAACATTTGTTTAGCAGGAAGCTGGGTTTTGAGGCAGATAAGGAAAAAAGCTCATAAGAAGAATATCCTGCAAGGTGGGATAATGCTTTTTACCATGCCAGTGTTCCTCACACAAGTGGCTCAGTTGTAGAACTCTTCCCCCCACCCTGCACTGTCAGCTGGGGAAGGTATTTGAACATTCACATCATTCATCCCTTCTGATGGAGCACAACTGGTTTAGCTACACTGACATGAGAGGTAGCTGTGGCTATAACATTTTAGATACGCCATATACCATCAAAGACCCCCAGGAGCATGGGGAAGCATGCCCAAACTAAATTCTGGAAGAACTGCCTATGATCCACACAGCCCCTGTGTTGCAAAAGACAGTGTAAAACCCACTTTCCCCCTGACGTGGCCCTGAGGAGCCCGGCTAGCTCTGGGTCTCCTCACCCACACTGATGTTCTGGACGCAGCACTGTGCCGAGTGTGGGGAACCGTCCTGGCTGATGTCGCGCCAGGGACAGAACCTTCGAGCTTTTGCTCCAACAGAGAGGCTCGCCGTCAGGGGAGGAATAAAGAGGAGAGAGGCGGTTACTGTGCCCTGGAGAATCCAAAAGAGTTTATTGCCAATGAAGGGGTCAGGGCAGAAGAGCAAAGGACAAAGACTTATAACAACTTAAATACAGGGGAGGTCCTGAGGGTGGATACAATCATGGAACCAGTCATAACATGATTGTGTGTGGGAGGAACATGAGGCGTGTCTAGATACAAAGTCAAGCAATAGGGGACAATGCAGGTGGGGAACAGCTTAGGGTTGCAAATCATACCTTGATAAAGGGGTGATTGACATAGAAAACTCTGGAAGAGGGGGAGGAGTCAGGGAGGATTGACAAGGGTCTGGGAGGAGAATCAGGGGATGGACAGGGAGGGCTCGGGAACAAGGGGAGGAGATCCTTTGATGGATAGGTGTTTGGGGGAGGTTACAACTAGGGGAAGAACTATTTGGGGATAGGAATAGAGGGAAACACATAGGAACAAATCATATTATTGCAAGTAATAAAATTACGGGCTGCAACATCCCCCAGGCAGGTACCTATGTGTTTCCACATAGCCTGAGCATATATCAACCCATTGAAATTTATGTTTCACAGGCTTTCCCCATGGCTGATGGATCAAGACTGCAACCAGCGCTTTTGACCAACAACATTGAAATTCTAACAGTCAAGTCTTGTCACTGGATCCCTGAGTGGTGATCTTTCTACTCTTATTCTTATTATTTCTATTTTTTTTAATTGTCCTTGTACGTTTTCTTAAGTAGGTTGTTATTATTATTATTTATATTATATAAATATATATATTTTATAAATAATAATTACCATACTGGCTACATGCCTCCATTCCATTGCAACCAAATTGTTCTAAAATTAACCCTACACGTGTACGTATTTACAAACACTTTACTGTTGTTTTGGATCATTTACTGTTGTTTGACTCTGCTCCAAGGAAACTATTTACAAGAACCCAAGTCACTCTGGATTTCAGGTGCACTTCTGTAATGGTCAGAAATAAACAGATAAAAAGAAATGTAGATATCATCCAGTAAAAAAGAGACGCAGTTATGTATCACATCTGTAAAAGGAGAAATCTTGCTGCTTGGAAACACAGATGAATAAATGACTGGGGATAATTACATTGCCAGCAGATGAATTTATCATGAACTTTGTCAGTGAAAACGTCATTCATGTCTCAAATGGCAGTCAATTAAATCAGTTATAAGATATGCAGCAACAGTCAAAATGCTTAATTTTCAACATTTTGTGTAAAGTACATTGTTAAAAGTCAATGTTTCTATCCCATGAAGTACTTTAGAAGGACAGGTGCTGTCTATCATTAATTCTTCAATGAAAGTTTTTTTTTTTCTTCCTTTGAAAGCGGCTATCCATCCAGTTCTATAGTGAACAATCAGTAGCATGATCAGAACAAAAAATATTTTTGACACCTTTATGTATTCTGCCCTTTCTGACAGCATAAATGGTAACAGTTGCAATTAGAGATAATAAGAAGAAAAATGGTAGCAAAAACACAGCTCACATATCCCTTCTCAAATGAAGCTTATCTTGAGAAATAAGCCCAGAAATCTTATATCCTAAGTAAGCCCAAGCTGGATGACAAGTATTAATTTGATAAATCATAAAGAAATAACAGAGACAGATTTTTATTATCTACCATCTGTATGAAAAAGCTGCAGCTATGTGATTAGAGGTTGTAACCACAAATATATGTGTATATTTGACATTAAGAGACCCTTAACAAACACTTGACAGCTTATTAAAGCTGCTTTTCAAAGATGGATAAAGGCAAAGGCATTCATAATTAAAGCAACTGTTGTCCTTAATTATCCTCTAGCTGCCTGTGTGCTAGATGTCCTGAGGATCAAGAATCTGGAGATGGGTCATGTCAGATAGGCATATTACTCAGAAGAATACATACTTTCTATAATTAATTGTTCCCTACCTTTCTACAAACTAAAGGATATTCCAGTTTGGGCTAACACGAAAAGCAGATATGTAGGGACAACTTTTGCTTTTGTTACAGCAATGTAACATACAGGTCAGTAAGAAATGGGCTACTCCCATCACTGTCAAGTCGTATGGTGACTTTCACATCTAAAGTAGTAAGTGGTAAGCTCCCTAGGCAGATTAACTTTCCCTAAACTGTCATTATTTTCAAAGTGGATCTGATCTTCTTGTCAAGCACAAGAGCATTACAGCTTGCTCCCAAGCACAAGAGCATTATAGATTTATGACATATGAGATACAAATGGGAGAAAGGTTTGTGACTGTTCTTGGGACAAATTTACCTCCCATCACCCTTTCCCAAAGACCCAGTGAATGCCCTCTAAGTGTGCTCTGCTAATCTCCCCAGTCTGAGATGCACAGGGACTTAAATACCTAAATCTAGAGGGATCAGGAGATTCTTATGCAACTGATCTCCAGCTTTCCTGTGCCCATTAACTGGTTTGGCTACCGTATAACTTCCAGAAAGCCAGTCTTAATGGCAAAGAATCAAGATAGAAAGAGGAAATCTGTCACTTTCTCTGATGATTGTTTCTCCACTCATTAATCAGTTTTTAAACTCTGTGTGTTTTCATATTGGATTTGTCTGGTTTTAGCTTCCAGACACTGGGTTTTGCCTTTCTTTCTCTTATAGCTTACCAAGTGCCTTAACAGATTTTCTCTGTAGGACATTGTGAAGCTGCTCACATTAACTTTCATTAACTTTCTTTTGCATAAACTCCAGTGACTGAATTCTTTCTATCTGCCTCAGGATGACATTTTCTTTAGCTTTTGAATACTTTTCTGCACCCATTGTGATTTCTCAGTAAAGTTTTTGTGTAGTGTGAACCCCTATTGCTACTCATTATTGCTTGTGTTGGTCTTTTCATTACTTAAGGGGAAGTGAAAATCACTTTGCTGTTGTTGCTTTGTAATCCCAGTTGTATCTCTTCTTTCAAAATCATTTAAAGTTGTGTTTAAAGCATATGTTTTTCACAATTTTTCAGTACATATTCAGCATTTCATGCTCTTTATGTGTAGTTTTGTCGGCAGCTGAAATCACACTGCATTCAGTGTGATTAAACCTTGTTTATCACTGTAGGAATATTGCCCTGTCCTTTGTACTTTGTCCCTATTACTATTTATGATGCCACCATCCTTTTTGTTACCTGCACCGCTAATATGTAATAACTGTGCCGTTAATTCACTGAGTATACTTCAAATGCAGTAAAATACCTTTTGGGTTGTCGCTCTTCTGCCTCACTTTTTATTAATATTTCTTCACAGCTGTCAGGTACACTTCTCCTAATCAGCTGTCTGCTCTCATAATGCTGTGCAGCACTAACATTTTAGTTGAAACACTGGATGATTAGGTTCATATTTAAACAAGGTGAAGCATTCACAGCAGACAAAAGAATTGTTTTGGAAGGGTTTGTGTTTTCAAGACTTCTCAGTCTTTCCTTTTTGCCTGCTGGCATAACTCTGTGAGCCATCCCTTTCTTCCTCTATCCCTTCCTGTATCTCTTTTGGCTGATCCAGGCAGGAAAAACTCACATAGGTACCAGGTTAATCATGGTAAGAGCCATTCCACCTCTGTCAGACACAAGTGTTCTTCCATTCTGTTAGTCACACTGATTTTTTTTTTTTATACCTAAAGATGTAAAGAAAATAGTCCCTCCTTTCCTGTAGTAAGCTTGTACTAATCATTCTTGCTTTCCTGTAAGGCAAGATGAAAGAAGATGGGCACTCTGCTTTTCTTCATCTCTGTCCCTAGGCAGTCCCTGACAGGCTTCTGTTCTCTTCATGAGCTTCAAAGGCTGCTTCTCTTTCACCACAAAATATTTTGTCTAGCTTCTTAATTTTCTCCTTCCACAACACTCTCATCATCTTCCTTCTTTCAGCATCTCCCATTACCCCTTTTTCTGTTCCCTTAGATTTCTCAGTAGGCTAGGCATAAGTGCTTTCCTCAGCAGGATTTGCAGTAGATGTGCCTCCCATTTACTGTTCCTCACAATGAATCCTTCTTGATTTCTCATCTAGGAAAGTAAAAAGCTAAAATCCTGGCCATGAGTAATGCCCTGCTGTCATCAACCTCTATTAATAAATCAGAATTTTCTTTTGGTGAGATTGAGGAGATAGGAGGCAGCCCTGCAGATGGGAGGAATCTGTGACCACTGCATTCAGCAGTTAGTTATTACCAAGCTCAAATTCACTTTAATGCCTTTTCTTACCCATCTGAGTTTAATTAGTTTATTATAGAGATCTAGGAAAGTTCCAGCAGAAGAACATATTTTTCTTATCTGCAGGATGCTGAAGAAGATGATTTCTAATAGGCCTCCTTTGTTCTCTTTCCTTCCTTCTTCACTACTAATATCTTCAGCTAATTATTTTCTTCTTTCACCTTGGGAAGGCTAGAGAGGGAAAAAAATGGAGGGAACACACTGTTTAGTAAACTCTGAATCAGAAAATGCAATAACACATTGAAAATTTTTTTGTGTCTGCACATTTTGGGCCCCATTTCCTTCTGAAATATCCTTTACTTGGGGCAGTCCATGACTTCCTAAATTCACCACAAAATTTGATTTGGATCTTGGTTAAACTTAGCTAAACAAGAATTCCATTTTATAGTATTACATTAGGGAAAACTTTGGAGGACTGACATGAGAATTAGAATTTCACACTATACAACTTCTGATTTTCTGGTAAAGTGGTTAGAAGAGCTTCCTCTAAATTTCTGTAATCCTGGGAAAATCTGCAGTTGCTACTGAGACATAATTTCTTTTGGAAAATTTTACTTGGTGTGTTTGATGTGATATGACTGTTTTGACAACATTACGTTTCATGCGGGTTCTTTGTGACCTTACCCCAGGATACCATGAACCTACTTAATTTTAATTGAATTAACAAACATATCATTCAAAATACTGTTGTGGAAATAAAGTTTCTTTTTTTCTTTTGTATTGCTTTTCAATCTATAAGGTTAGATGGTCCTTTTCTGGAGTAAATAAAGATTCCTAGAGCCAGGCAGGAGCAACATCAGTAATTTTGCTATTGGGATGTGTAATGCATTTGAACTGATTTCCAGTTGCCTATATTTGAGTCACTTGGGGTCATGTGAAAAAATTAAATTAAAGCCAATATTGTGCTCTACAGACCAGCATGATTAAAAGCAGTACATATATTCAAAGGTATGAGGCTTAATATGAAACACAGATTTAATTCATGTGCTTTTGATCAAACTTACGATCTTGACATCTCAGACGTGCCACCAAACCTTAAATGTGCCTTTCCATGCCTTTTTCCTCAACAGGTTTTATTTTGGTATCTGAGAATATTTCTGTTCACTCACAGAACTAATCCATTTTGACATCTACTGTATTTTCATCTCTCAATTCTTAAGCCAGTAGCATTTCTTTAAGTAGTAAGTGGCATGTTTTTTCCCCACTGGTAAAAAGCTAAGAAGAGAGTTTACAATGTGTTTTTTTCTTCTGAATCACACTTTAGATAATTGCCTAGAATATTATTAAATTTTCTGTGAAGTATAGATTTTCTTTCAAATGTTGAATTAAGTTATTATGAACACATTTATGATTAGATTTAATATATCTAGCGCTAAAAATGTAAAAACTCATACAATATGAAAGAAAATAATCTTAATCTGAAGCTTTGCTTTAAGAAAATCAATGTTTAGATAATGCTCTGCCCTTTTTTAAAAGAAGGAAATATTCTGATACTGCATTTGAGGTAGTATTAGGAATAATATGCTTCAGGCAATTTAAGACATTAAAGAAAACCAGGTTAAAATCAGTATTATACCACTAATGAAAAATTCTTCAACTATGCACAATTATTGTAATAAAACTCTTACTGTATAATTCTCAAAACCAGTCCCTATTCAGCCTTTGGTGTGGATTCAAGATTGAAAATATCCTGTAAAGTTGTTTTTTTTTTCCAAAGACTGGCTGAGTTTGATTAAAGTATTTTTTTTCCTTAGATTGAGATAGTAAATCAGGTATCTGAGAGCTTTTGTATACTTCTGCAAGAAATCTCTTCTGCTTTTTTCGAGTTTGTCGCAATTCATTTTAGGTTATATATTTATGTCCACAATATATGTCTTCATTTCTGAGCGGTAGTTTGCCATTTTATGAATGTATTCTTGTCCCAAATTTCATACTCAGCAAATTCAGATTATCAGAGTTATGAGATTACTGCATAAAAGGTACTTGCTTTCAGAACCTGAAAGTCTCCATCCTTCATACTCATCTTTCATTTAAAAAAATTTAGAAAATTCTACTTGGACCCACTTGATATTCAAAGTAATTTCTAATAACAAGAAAAACTTTTAGTGTTCTTTAATGACAAAGTGCTAGCCAGATAGGCTGCCCATTCTGTTCTAGCAGAACAAAAGTATTTTCTGTAATTTTGAAAGTCTTCTGATGACTGAGAGATGTTATTGTGTAAGAGAAGATCCAGTTTTCAAGAGCAAATTTTAACTTATATACAATGTACTTTGCTGTCTTAAGCAGATTGTTACTTGGACAATTAGCTGGAAGCAAAGTCATTCTCCTTTAACATTGATTTGTGGATAGAACAACCTGCCCACCTCATTTGCAACCAATGACATTCTGCCAAATTTCAAGACATTTATTTTTAACACACACCTTCTTCTAATACAATCACTATGTCACTGCTTTTAAAGTAATCAACCAGTCACAGTGAGTAATATTATTACTTATTCAGCTGTACTTAAATAAAATATGCTGGAAATATTTTAATACTTTATGTACTAGGACAACAGCAATTATGGGAATTAATTTCTTTATAACTTTTGCTTTTTTCCACTGATAGGTTAAGTGCTGTTTAAAAATATACAGCTAAAATAACAGTATTTCCAAATGTAAAGAGAAAAAAAATCTAATCCTCTGTCCTGTGCCTAAGAAGAACTGAGTTAGCATTGACACACAAGCTTTGACTTTTCTGAGTTCTGCAACAGCCCGTTGAGGTATAGGAGAAGAGGCTTGAGATCCATGCAACAGGCCTAGTTTCTGCTGAAAGTCTCACTAAAATTACAGTTTTTCCATTAAAAATATCAAATTCAGTAAACAATTGCGCTGGTCTCAAAGCTGTGTAGCTACAATGGCACTTAGAGGGCTGTTAATTCATAAGCAGTCTGGAATCCTCCTTAATTTAAACTTTTAAGGCTTTTGAACTATTACAAAGCATGATACTTCAGATAAGGCTGTATAGTAACTTGCCAGGTACAAATGCTATTCAGGGGAAATACTAAAGATGAATAAACCAATGGCACTTTTTCCTGGCTAAGGCCCTTCCCTCAGGTGAGAGGAGGCCAGGCTGAATCTCTTCAAATTCTATTTAGCTGTCCATACAAGAGGCATGGTTTCAACAGGAAAAAATCTTCACACCTTAGCGTCTTCATTAGTATTTCCATATCCCTAACTTAATTGCATAGAAATTTTTTAAAAGTTTTGTACTAAGAAAAATCTTCCAACTAAGCCCACTGATGGTTTCTTCCAGAGAATGGTGTGTTCATAAAGTAACTCTTTTGCTAATAAGGAAGAGGAGGAGGGGAGAGATTTCTCCACAAATCACTTTTATCATCAGTACTTTTTTTTTTAATTAAAAGCTGTATTGTGGCTCATCAGTTACTAGTGCTATTTGACCTTTTGTTTGACACAGAATGTGGTCCAATGATCACCATACTTTATTTGCTACGTGGAGAATTGCTCTGCACAAGACCATGACTCCCAGTAGCAGTATATTTTGTTAAGTGATTTTAGTTGTGCAAAATAGAATATTCTTGAGTACTGTGTGCTCAGACTTCTGGCATCAGGGCAGAACCTGGGCCATTTTTTTTTTTAACAGTCTCAATAACATAATGAGATTCATGGACAGTGTTGCCATATGTCCTGTGGAAGTTAGACTATGACTCACTGCAGTACCTACAAAAATGTCAAAGTGATTTTCTGGAGCTCACTTGCTTTTCCCAGAAGACTGAGAACATGTTCTATATAGGTTCTTTACATCACAAATCTGAACATTTTTCCAGTGGTGTATTTTTCTCCATGACTAACATCTGTCTCATAGCATTTCTTCCTTATGTCTCTTCTCTAGGAGAAAGGAAAAAGTGTGGTCAGTGGACTGTTTCTGGGAGGCTGATTTTTTTTAATGTTAGTCTAAAGTATCTGTATTCTGTTTCCTGTTTCTGTGTTATTGGAGGCAAGGACAAAATTATCTTTGTATGTAAGGTTAAAAAGTGGTGGTATGCTTTTATTTGATATAGGAGATTTTCCACAGCATTAGAAAGTATTCTGAGGAAGGAGTCTCCATATTTATAGATGTACTGTGTTGTTGCAATTTACCTGACAATCCATGACTGTTGGTTATCTCATAACTTTGAGTTATGATATGATCTTGGAGTTGTAAGTCAGCCTTTAGATGTCATGGGCTCAGATCATTGAATACTCTGATTTATATTTTTTTATTTTGTTGGTGAATTGATTTGTTTCATGTCACTTATATCAACTGGATGGCAATTATGAAATTTTAGGAGAAAAAAGGGTGAAGAATTCACACAAAGTTTCTGCGTTCATTTAAACACTAGTGTTGGCTCCTGAAGCACATTTAGCACTTTCCCTAATTCTGCCAGTGCTGTAGTCAGTTCCAAAGTGCTGTCTACTCAGTGTAAGCAGAATTAGTGCAGTGCTGATAACTTTATTGAAAAACAAAAACTCACCACCACCACCAAAAAACCCAGACAAAAACCCCAAAACAAACAAACAACAACAAAATAATCACAAATAGAAGTAATTTGCTCTTACTTCTAATCTTGCAAGTCTTGGCGTCTCTAAGTTATATATAAATTGCCTTAAGTGATGTCCAGTCATTAAACTGAGATCCATACAGGGATGGGAAATGTAATGTTCAATTATGGATAAAAAAAAAAAGGAAAAACATCTCTGTTCATGTCATTTCTCTGTATTGACTCCTGCTTTCATTTGCCCCATAAAACTCAAGCAAAACTTATGTGAAAACTCAAAACTTTTAAAGTGTTAAACTCTGCGAGTTTCTGCTCTTTGTTTCAATTGAGATCATATATGGGAATTTTAAAAAGTGCTTTTACACTCTGCTTGACTGTAAATGTCAGAATGAACTGTGTTCTCAGATGCTTTATAAAGGAATGTTTCAGACAGCACAATTAACCGAATTTTCTTAAGATTCATGTCAAAGCCCTTTATGTCCTCACAAAGGCAAACTTTCTTTAGGATCAATCATTCAGAGTTACATAACTGTGAATGTCTCTCTGCAAGTCCAAGATATTCAAAAGAGTCTCAGTGAAACCAAGGAATTAACTTTCTTAAAAAATATGTTGCTGTGCTAAATCATGTTCCAGATGATTTATCTCCAAGACACTATCCAGAGTAGTCAAAAAGAAATAATCAAGTTTAAATGGAGCTGAAACACCAGAAACTCAAGCATACTTTATAAGGCCATCATGTATTAGTGACACTGAGGAAATCAGAGGAAACCAAATTCTAAATCTGTTTGGAATCACCCCACTAAGTAAAAAACATTACAACTTCAATACCTAAGTCCCCTTTCTTTCTAATGGTAGATTGATCAGGAATTTATGAAGGGTCTCTCAGATTAAAATCATTGCAACTGTATAAAGTCTTTGCTTCAGCTCTTGCTTCTGTACAGTATTATTTTTGTCTTTTTCTTGGTTAGATTTTAGCTTTGTTTTCTACAAAGCAGTTTTGCAGAGCCAGGATTAGGTTAAACCCCATTAATGACAATGTATCTAGAGCAGTTAACCAGTTGGAATGAGTTCAGTGTTGGAACACTCTGTATTTTACAATTGTTAAGAGCTGGCATACAAGGAATTATTCTCCATGGAACTGAGATTCTCTTGGCAGTTTGCCCAGTTACTCCAGCACCTCACCGCAGAAAGAAGACAGCTTTACGTGGATGTTTCCTGCACACTGTGGGCATGGACATACTGCCCAGAATGGCACTGTATGCATATATATTATTTCTGACAGTTTTTTTAAAGACTTTTCTAGGGTTAGCTAACCTATCACACTACCTGGAGAGAAATGCTTTTCTCTTACTCAGTTATCTTCAAATCACTCCTAATTCAAACTGCATTCAAGGTAATATGCATCACAAAATTATTAAGATTGCAATAGCTGAATAGACAGACTTGCTACAAACATTTTTAAAAGTCAGAGGTGGTGGAATGAAAATTCTTACTTCTTTATCTATGTGACTTCACAAAATCTTTTCTACTTCTATTTCATCAAGGATTCTTTCCTTCTGCAGGCCTTAGATCTCTGACTGTGTCCAATAAGGAACTTCTTGAAGTAGGGCAACCCTAAATTTTAAAAAAAACAACTCTGTATTTGCACAACAAGAAGATCTCATTCTTGAAATCCATTCAGGTAAGTTTAATCCTTCTCCATGAAACTTCTTTATTTCTTTCTTATTCACAAGACAGTTTTGTCATTCCTCTCAAGTAGTGTCAGTTCTTATCCTCATAGGCTTCAGTATGTTTCTAAAGCCAGATATCATTTCCTATGTGTGACTGATGAATTAACTGCTGTTTGTCTCAGAAGTGATCAATTCCCTTCTTTGATAACTCAAGATGTGTCTTTCAGTGTGAAGCGTCTGGAGATCTGGTGGAATGGGGTATTTTGGGGAAAAGGAACCTTAGATAAGGGTTCTCTCTATGACCAAGGGCTTTGTCTAAGGTTCTGTCTTCCTTTGTACTTCTCTGTGAGGGGATTCTGCACTGAGTTTTAAGAGTTTGAACACCTAGATCATAATGGAAGAAGCACTGAATCCACACTATTAGTTCAATTGGTAGAGTCTGAAGAATAATTTTCCTTATCCTTGTCTTCATCTGTGGAAACAGATGCAAAGTCATAGAAACCTAGCCACAAGTTATTATTTGGGAACGGATACACTATTGTTGATCAAGCTCCTTTTAAATAAGTCACCAAAGAGAGACTCCATTTGTTCACAATTCTCTGTTCAGAATTCTCAAATGAGGCCAGGTGCTTGAAAAATAAGCCTCCTACAAAGGATTTAATTTAATTAACTGAGTCAGATATGGGAACACTGGGGAGACAAAGTCCACTGGTTAAACTGGTGCAGACATTAGCCTGCTGGATTTCCAGAACTCCTAAAGAAATTTCTGTCCTGATCACAGATGACTTTGGAAAGGGATACTTGGATTTCAGTTTGCTGTTTTATATGGTAAGAAAATAGATTCTGTTTTTAAAATATATTGAAAGAAACTGGTCCATACTGTGGCTAAAAAAATCAGTTTAACTTTTCATGGCACTTGGAGAAGATAGTTTTTTAAAACAGTTTAACAATTAAAAGGAAACTGTGCAATTTAAACCTATTTTTAAATCAATACCAATATGTACTTCTATGTTTAATGTTTCTATAAACGTATATCAAGAATTATTTTACATTTTATTGGTTTTATTTCCTTAGGCAGGGAGAAGCAGCTTGAGATTTCTGTACATTTCTATAGAGTCAAGCCCTGTTTCTGTTCCCTTAGTGAATAATTTCTTCTTGGGGAAAAATGCTCAGCTTTCTTTAATCAGTTTGGTTGTATTTTATTCCTTTGCTTAGCATGCCTTGGTATGTGTACTCCCTTGGTACATATGTCTTAAATATTTTTCTGTTTGCAATTCTGTTACTTGATATTAAATATTGAATATTTCATTCTACTATTTTCCACTTTAATCTGTGAACAGACAGCAAGCTAGAATGATTTAATGTGGACTATGACTTGTGATGGTATGGCAACCTAAGGAAGGGAAGCTGTATTCAATGAAAATTCTCTGTGTCTTACTGATGGAGGCACATCTTACTGGGGCTATGATCATTCAAGTGACTGAAACACTAAGTTGTGTTTGAGTAACTTGGGCTTTGGAAAATCAGATGAATAAGGCCCTGGCATTTGTTTTCTTGCCAGGTGTGAGAGGTTGATTTTGGCTGGATGCCAGGTGTCTACCACGCTTCTCTATCACTTCCCCTTCTCTTGTGGACAGAAGACAGAAAATAAGATGGAAAACAACTTGTAGGTCAAGAAAGGCAGTTTACTAGAGCAAAAATGGAAGGTTGCACACACACATGCAAGGAGAAAAAAGTGGAATTTATTTTCTACTTTCCATCCACAGGCAATGCCCAGCCACCTCCCAAGAAGCAGAACTTCACCTACGACAAACTCTGCCCCGGTTCCAGTCATGGACAAGGCCGGCCAGCTGCTCACTCTTATGCTCAGTCATCAGCCCTAGCATGGCTGAGATCCTTTTGGCCGGGCAGCATTTCCATTGTTTCTGGTTGAAAGTGATGTTCCCAGCTTCTGAAACCTTTTACCTTTCAGCTTTGGAAGGAAGGGATTTTTCTTGCTCTGATAGTGCAATATTACATTATACTTTTGTCTGATTTACTTACTTGCATAAAGATTTTATTTAAAAAAAAAATATTTGTTGAAGCCTTTTAGTAATTTAACATCATACGTATGATTTTGTAAATTCAAATCAATTATCAATTGTTATCAATTGTTTAGTGAATAAACTTGTAAAATATTGTCACGTAGCTGGTGCCTGCATATACTTTTCATTTTAAAACTCTTCCATGTCTTGATTTGTCGAGAAGACTTATTCCCTATGCAGCCGTGGGAGGCATGTAGCCATGGTTATTCTTTCCACTTGAAAATACCAAGCTTTGATGCAGTTGCTGGAGCTAGAAGACTTCTTCGTTTTCTTCATCACTGCTCTTTATATCTCACATCATAACCATAATCTGAGGGCTAATTGGTTTTCACTTTCTCAGCAGCAATGTATGCATTCAACACATAAATTTCTACATAAATTGCTTTAGCAATATTGTATATTCCTGAGTTACACTAGTATATTCTTAAAGTCTACATGCCTAGACAATTTGAAACTCTGAGGAAGACAAATATATAATTTGTCTAGACATTCTTTATACTTGGAAACTGAAATTGTTAACTCTGCTATATTTCATTTGCATCTCTGTGTATTTATCATATATTGGATGGCATATGCATTCACACACAGATATCTACAAACTGAGAGGCACACTTTTTACCACTATTGACTTAAAATTTAAAGCAAAGGAATCCCAAAGAATTGAACAAAGGATTTTTCTGAATTTATAGATGGAAACTGAAAAATGGTGAAACTGGTACTTGTTCAACAGTTTTTTTGGACCACAAACACATCAGCTTTCTCAGGATGCACACTTGGAGCTATTTAGGACATGGCAGGAACAGACAAGAGAGATGGTCCTTACACTGTAGCAAGGAATTGTAGTCAGAACAGAAGAATCAAGAAGGGAAATTAAAAGGAGCATTCTGTATTCTGAGTCTTCTAGAAGAGTTTGAATTCTCATGGGAGTAAAGACAGGAAATTACAGTTTGAACTTCCTCAAGTGTTTTGGCAATTGCCAGGAAAATAGTTATTGAAGGTGAGAGGAAATGTCATTGTTGATTGAAAACTTCGTCAGATAGCATCAAATATGTAGCACAAGAAGGCAATTTTATCAAAACAAGAAAACCTTGATTTAATAAAAGGGGGGAAAAAGAAAAAAAACCTCCTGAAAGATCAGAAAAGAAAGGATTTGTGCTGGTGCTGGAACTTTCTTTTCTGCTGCTGAACAATATGCTTGTGAAGATGTACTGTCTTTCCCTTCAACAAATGCACCCTCAAAAAATGCTGCACAATTTCAAAAGAATATTTTTCCAATATACTGA
Source organism: Phainopepla nitens (assembly GCA_013400175.1). Lineage (NCBI taxonomy): Eukaryota > Metazoa > Chordata > Aves > Passeriformes > Bombycillidae > Phainopepla > Phainopepla nitens. Next base: position 396,746 of record VXBQ01003992.1, on the reverse strand, counting down.
AAGATAAAGGCAACATGTCCAGGAGCAATGGTATGTTCATAATAGCACTCATAAGGTTCTAAAAGCATTTTATTTTCACACAATTCCTACAATGGAGCTGATGTTTTCCTGAGGGAAGGAACTTAAGCTGGATGATAAACCTCTTGGCAGACACTTGTAAGACAAAGACTGACCCAGGGTTGCTGTGAAATCTCTGAAACTTCCTGTTGAAGATATTGTGTGTGTATACTTCTAAAAGGATAACACATATGTCTCAAGATTTATGTGGAGCTGTATTGCACCATTTCTCAATAACAAAATGAAATATATTACTAATGTACTAACAGCCAAAGAAGAATAAAATAAATTTGCATGGCAAGGTAAGTAGCAGAATGTGAATTGTCTCCATGGCACTAAAGATTTAGGCTCAAAAGTCTGATTGATAGTCATATTTTATGGATTTAATTTCCAGCAAATAATTTCGTTTCTTGCTGTGTCTTTCTTTTCTTCCAGGTGGTAGCTTACTTAATATGTTTGAAGAGTGAAAATATCTAAATAAGATGTTTAGATAGAAATAAACAGTTTTATTAATGAAAAAAAAACCTAAAAAAACCCTACTATATAGAAAGAAGGAACAGATAATACAGAAAAAAAAAGAGGAAAATATTAAATTTTAAAACTTAGATTAATTATTTATTTGCTGATAGAATTAAAGTCGGGAAAATGAATATAATCTGGTTTAATAAAAGGAAATAATCTGCAAAAATGGTAATTTAAGCCTATGTCTTGAATTCTGTTCAGCTATAATTGCCAGTACAAAAAAACAAACCAAACCAAATAATAAATACAAGTATTAGTATGAGTCAAGGTTCTTACACACATTATTCTGTTTCTGGAGTGTTTGTGAATATCAATCTGTTATTCCATAATTAAATAGTTCTGTCTTTTTAATGCTCTATTACATTTCGTTATTATTTAATTTTGTTACCTCTTTCAGACTGAATTATTTTTCCTCCAGTGATCAGTAAAAATACATCTGCATTATTCATGGATTTTATTATTTTTTAAAAACTTTCCTGTGTTTAACTCTTGTTTACACACAAAAGTGCAACAAGTTTTGTCCAAGCTACAGAAATTAATTTTAAATCCTAATTTTAAGTTGTGGCCTTACCAATTTTAATCGTATTTGTTAAATGATGGCACAATCTTGTAGAGCTCCAAATTATTTTGTTAAGATTTCTTAATCTTCCAATTGTTTTCCTGTTATTTTCACACCAAAAAAAGGTGCTTTTCACTAAAAGCTGTGTTTACTTGTGGAGAGAAAAAAAGGATTGCAACTTCCTCTTACTTGGTAAAAGTGGAAGAAAAACATCTTTGAAAGCCTATTCTGGAAATTTAACTTTCTTACTATTATAGGTGTTTTTTTCTCTGCCATCACCATTGCTGTGGTCATGCCAAATGAAATACTCCTTTTCTCCTGGAAATACAAAGTTGTAAGTTCAGGACATGACAAATTCATTTTTGTAACTATGACTGGTAATCCAGGTCTTTGCAGGAGGCAGTTAACTCTGTGGTGATAGAGTCTGCTGCCAAATTGTGTTTTTCATAAGTGCTGCCAGGAAACTACTCCATACCACTGCAGAGGGTCCCATCCTGTCTTTATTCAGCTCATCAGGAAGGTCTCTTTCTCCTCAACTTGGGTGATTACCCAAGGAGTGAAAATCTCCCATTTTACTCCCAGGCAGCTTGGAAGCATTATACAATTCTGGTTCCTGTCTAGTGTACAAAACTACTGGAAAGTAACATTCATGTGCCTATTGCTAGATAAAAATTCTGTTGAAGGAATTATTTGAACTGTAAAGCAAGAGGAACTGCATGAGGCCATGTACTGAGCAGTGAGGTTCATATCACAGTACTTTTTGTTATCTCTTTTCCTTTACAAGAATTTAAATATATTGATAATTCTAGCACCACATGTAAATAATTTATGTTGATTGTTCCTTGCTGAAGTTTCTGGAATGGGCAAAATTTCCAGGAGTCTTTGTTTTACAATTTGCAAGTTGTCATGTGCGGTTTTCTTCTGAATATAAGGAGCAGAGGATAGTAAAAATGGAAATACTTGTTTAAAAGTAGCCCACCTTTAAATTAATGCCTCAAGGACCATCTGCCAGAAGAGCTCTTATAAAATGTGAAGACTGACTACTGCAGTTTTTCCACTGTTTGGCTTGACACTAGTGTTTCGTTATGTTTAATGTTTTTCCCAGCTGTAAGATGAGGTAACTCCTCCTCATGTCCATGTTATCCATAGCACCTCAGGTTACATCTCAATGATTCCTCCTGTCAACATGCATCAAATCTTTGGTGATGTAAACCTTCTCTGAACATGTTAGATCTTTCCTGCTGGATGACTGTTCCTAGTGCACCATACTGCTCATGCTCTGCATGTTAAATAACCTGAGACCTTTTGGTACTGATCGTTCACAGCTGTATTGCTTAATTACATTCTATGCTGCTATAGGTTCAAAGCTGAAAACAACAGAGAATGAATTGCCTGATAGCAATTTTGGCCAGCTGATGGCCAAATATGTAGCTAAATCAAATTTCTCCAACAAAAGCAAATAAGAAAACAAATAATCTAACAAAACCTATCAAATATAACAATGATGTTAGAATGGGAACTTAATTAACTTCTATGTTATAACCATGATGTCAGACTGGATCACACTGACCATTTATAAATCCTTCAACTGTAGTGTAGAAAAGCAATCACCCTCAGTTCCTTTGACCCAGAAGAAGAATCCAGGATAGAAGTATCCAAGAACATGAATGTATTTTCAACACCATGTTTCATGAAAAAGAGCTTCAGTTTTCACAACGGTTCTTGACTTTATATAGACTACTGGCATGGAATCCAGTGGAAGGAAAAAAAAATGTTATTGTTCCCTAATGTCTCCCTGTAAAAAAGGTTTTGTATCCCCACTCTGCCTATTAATTTGCAGAATAGCATAGTACTAGCCCATATTGCACTGCATAGTTGCTGTTAAAATTGTGTACTGTTTAGAAGAAGTACCTTCTCGTACATTTTAGTGTTGAGCATGATGCCCTGTCAGAGATCTGCTACAATTCTTTTGTTTGGTTATTAGGCAGATTGTTGGGCTGCCTTTCCAATCTGCTCTTGAAGCTCATGAGATATTTTCTGCAAAGTAAAAAGCACCTTTAAATAATTTGAAGCATGAGACTACTGTGTGTTCTCACAACTCGACTTGCAAGGAAATGGTAAAAAAAAAAAGACTGACAATATGTTGCTATTACAAAAAGGACTCATTCAGATAATCCCAGTTTCCCTAGAAGATCTACACCTGCATAATTCAAAATAATTTACAGGAGTAGTGTCTAGGAAGATGCTCGGGGCTGAATTCTTTGCTGGACCCATAAATTATTCAGCACCCATAAATTACACTTTGCCTTCCTAATATACTGCCTCCTTGATTATAAAATCACACCCCTGCTTTCTCCCAACAGGGATCCTCATATTTCTCCATGAAGTTTCTCTGCCTGGGTCCTGCTGAATTTCACCACTTGTCCTGTTCTGTCCAACCTCTACGTCACATTCCTTCCCTTTCCATCAAGACAAAAAGGAGATAGTTATTTTCTGATCTCTAATGAGCCCTGAGCAGAGTGATTATTGACCATAACTAGACTGTCAGTTTGTTTGTTTTGTGGAGATGTTCTGACAGACGCTTAGATGATTTGTCAGAAAAGGATGTAGACATGTGTGATAATTTCGGCTGTAACAGCTTCACGGTGTTCATGAGAATTTTTAAGTTTTGCATCTGTTCCTCAAATCCTTCCTAGACTCAGATGGCTTCTATACAGGTGTTTGCCACTTCAAAGCTAAGCTCATGCTTAGATGCATTTCCCGTTCAGGTTTTTAGTTAAGATACAGCAAAAGAGTCTAATAAATAAATGGAGCCAGGCTGAGGAGTTTTAATCATTTATTGATTGTATGAAGCGAGCTATTTTTCATTACAATTCTGTGTGCATAAAGCTTTTGCTTCAGAGAAAATGATACTCCTGACATAGAAATCATTCATTATTAACTAAACAGTGCTTGCAAACTCTTTAAAATTTACTTAGGGAATTCTTTTCCATGAAATATTTCTTAATACATGTGATTTTTCAATAGTCATTATTCTGGTTTTTTTGTTTGCCTTTAAAAAAAAATCATATTTATGTAATTACACTAAAATTCATTCCATGAGCATGAAAACATATTGTATTTGACTTCCAACAAGTAATATTATCAAAATATAAATTATTGATATTCCAACATGATTATTTTTATTATTTATTTGAAGATGAATATCTTTTAAACTCAATAATATATTTTGTACAATGTCATTATCCACATTAAGTTTTGATATTTAACATAAAAATAAAATCTCAGTTGCTCTCTATAGGCACCTCTGAAATGAACAGTTTGCTTTATGTTACCAAGGAAACAGATCTTTGCAAAGATATAAGGCCACTTTGATGTCATTGTAAACCACTAAAGTGGAAATCTTTAGCGTTTGTCAGCCTCTTGAGAGTAAGCAGTTTGCTCTAATCAAAATGAATATAAAATTATTCTGAGCATGTAGAAATGCAGTATTCTTGAAGCAAGCATGCTCACTAGTAACCACACATCTTTTTTTCAACAATGATTCAGGACCAAAAGAAATCTGATTACACTTTATTGAAAGATACATAGATATGTAACCCCGCATATTCTTGAGCAGTTTTGTTCCTGAAATTTTAAATTGGCTCATGTGTAACAAGTTGAAAATATATTATTCAATTCAGCTGCATATTGTGAATTGCTCAAGGAGATAAAACATGTTTATTTTTGAAACTCAAGAACAATAAGATGATTGGAACATGTCAGGGAGGGGTAGGTGGGGGACACCCAATGAATAACTCCTGCTGTTCAGGGCTACACTGTGAATTCAGAGAACAAATCCCTTTGTGTGAAGTGGCCTCACAGGCATTTCTGCTTACGGGGTGAAATAACTGACTAAGTCACAAAAATAGTAGAAAAGATCTACAGGAAAAAAAAAAGTCTTATTTGAAATATAAAACTGCATCTCTGTGAATATGGAATGTTGATTTCTGCTTATCTTTCCTTCAGAAGTTAAATACAATAGTAATAAAATTCCAGACAAAGACAGATAGCTGTTTAATGCTTTTCAAAATTATTCTCTGTCTCCAGGGGCTAGAAGGGAGTACCCATACACATATGTTAAATCAACATTTTGTCATTGGAAATGTGATCAATAGGAAATTAAGGAAAATTGGAAAAATTAGCATTATTCTTTGACATCTCATTGAGACACTGAATCTTTCTGCTTGACTATGCTGCTTTCATCGGAAACAGCTGGATTCATAAGGGGAGGGGAAGAGAACAACAAAGTTGGAAAGTACTTTTGGGGAATGGATGAGCAAAAAGGAAAGTAAGAGAAAGAACATGGAAAAAAAATGCAAGGGAGAGCAGTGGAAACAATGAGGCTGTAAATAACAGCCAGAAACCATCAGCTACAGAAAGCTGGGAGAGAGGGCATGCATCCACAGAGGAGGTGCAAATAAGAACCAAGCAGTATAGCACTGAAGTCAATTAAAGATGCTCCCAAGAAGAGGTGGGAGTGGAGAGCCCTTGCTTACCAAGAGAGGATGGCGGATTGTACGTGATTGTTTTTTTGTTGTCATGTGCTCTCTTCACTTTCCAACTTCCTTGTTTGTTTGTTGGACATAATGTAAAGATAGGACACTTAAACACTTATCACTTTGTTGAGTACATTCTGCTAAATAAACACCTATGTTTGTTTAGCAGACTGTAGGCTTTTGGTTAATAATACATTTCATTGCTTCAGTGCCATCAGGAATGGAGTCATTATACATATTATCATCACAATCTGACCTTACAGATAGCTTAATGTCAGCCCCAATACTGCTTAAAATCCTTAAATTCCTATTAAAAGCATTTAGTACTTCATTTCCACATACTCCAAAAGCACAAGAATGTTACTGATATGCCCTCTTAGGTTAAGGATAAACCATTATATATATCTGTATCATCTATATCTATATTTTCTTTACAATCTTTCAATTGTTATAGCCTCCTGAAAAGTCCAGAAAAATGACTTGTTAATATCTGATTAATTTCTTCTTGTCAGCTGGAACAACTATCATTTTCTAAAGGTATAATGTAAACAACCAAGCCATGAAACTACAAAACAGATATATAAATTTCATCTTCGCCATATACAATTGCACCTGTATACAGTTTTTTTACAAGACAGAGGAAAAAACTACTGCACTCTGCTTGGCACTGATAAAATAGCATTTTAAATACCATGTGTCTGATTAGTCCATTGCAAGAGGTACAAAAACCTATGCTAATACATATAGGAAAATCTCTGGTTTTTTTAGCCAATAAAAACAAGTGCTCCAAAGATATATATTTATTCTTTATTGAAAAATTGGGAGTGATAGATAAATGACAAAGAAGGAGAATAAATATTCTCTAGGTATATGATGACATAAAAATAGGCAGGAACTGTTGATTTAAAAAGGTCTTAAGCTGTAAATCAGAAGGATGTTCAAATTATGAAAGGAAAAATTTCTAAGCTAGCTTTCCTACAAGCATAGTGGGAGAAAATAGATGATGAATTTTTCAGTGTATCTTTGGTTTTTTTCTTGCCTGGATTGTGCACAACTGAAAGAAATGTTTTTTGAACTATGAAATCACTTTCAGATTGTTTTTCCTACTTAATATAAGAATCTGATTGGAAAGTGTGCCAGAAAATTGATGGGTGATCGATACCAATTACATAAGAAACCAGACTTTATAAATGCACACACACACACAAAGTCTGCTGCCTATGCTGCTGCCTAAGCATCAGATGTACTGAACTGGATACATAGAAATAGGAATTCTGTCTTGTAAAGGCCCGTGAACACCATGACATTAATATATACTGAATATTAAATACATAAATATTGGCTGGGGCTTACCCCAGTTTTAACCGTTTAAAAATTAGATATCCAGACTAAGTCATGGCTCTTTTTGAGCTCTGTGCAATCAGCCCTGGCAGCATATACATCCCACCTGCCTTATACGCCTATTTTACAGTGAGGTTAATTCTTTTCTCTTTATCGTAACCACTGCCTTAGCTGGCTGGCTTAAATTAAGCTTGTAATTTTAATTACTGCCATAAATCTGCATTTTCCCTCTGGAAACTGTAAAAGGAATTTTTGCAAATCCCACATAGAATTTAGTGGCAACAGTTTATTTTTAGTAATGGTTACTCTGCTAGGTGTTCAGTTAATATGCACAGTGGGACATAGTGAACTAGATTAAAGAAAATCTGTGTAGAGAATTAGAGATTCCAACTTTATGGGATAATGAGGGGACTGACCTACAACTCCACACCACCTGGTGCAGGCAGCAGGTTGGCAACATCCAGGGATCAGCTGAAAACTTCCTGCTAATAAGGATGCAGGCCAGCATAAATCCCTAAATAGCTTCACCCAAGTCATCAGGCAGTTGACCACCTACTTTGATGAGTAGAGTCTCTTGTGACATGAAGTGTATCACATGCATCTTTGCTAAGGAAAATTGGTTGGAAGAACTTGCCCCTGTTGGAATGACAACACATATCTAAAGTTCATGTTTCCAGCTAATGCTGAGGGAAGTGCTAGGCACAATGCTAGTAGCAATTCTTACAGCTCTACCTCTCTTCTGAAAACAAAATTACTGCCAGCCAGAGATGATCCATGTGCACAAAACTATGGCACAAGGTATTTCATACTGATGTATAAAAATATTTTTCCTCATGGCTAGTGCAGTCATTATATTCTAAAGGGTAATACTGGTGATAATAAAGGGAAAACAACACTTGATAGGGCTTGTTTGCAGAAGAATTCCAGTCATATATGTGTCAATCAGCAACCAATACTTTTTGCTAAATATATATTGCAGAGAGCATTCAGCTTGCAGCTTGCACAAAGGTAAGTCCTAGCCCTACCACGCCATCCACTACAAAGAAATTCCAGAATTCAAAAGTATTTCTTAACCAGCAACACTAAAGTCTATGAATTTTAAATACAGAAAACAATGACAATGCCAATGTTCCTGCCAATTTAATAGCTCCATTATTCTCTATCTAGTAGTGTACTTTACTTTTAATGTTTTAGGGTATGAAATACTTTTAACAGGTAAGATGTTCCACAAGACAGACTATCCTAGCTGTGAAAAAAACAAAGTCTAGAATCTCAGTAGAGTACCAGCAGGGCATCATGCCAGCACTTTCGATTCTTTCAGGGAAAAATAAAAAGACAAAAAGAGAAAAAAAGTAAGGGCAGAATGGCAAAATTTTGCTGGAAGTAGGAAGTAATATGCATTATATTAACCAAACAAACTTTGTGCTGAAAGATTAGTGTACAGAATGTCATGAAGAAAGAATCACATGACATTAAGAAATGGAATAACTGAAAGAAGATACATTTTAATAAGGATTAGTAGTAGTAGGAAATTTGAATAGAGTAATAATAAAAATTCAGTGCCTTTTGCATGAATATTTTTGTGCCAACAAGAATTTCTGATAAAAACCTCATCATAGGAAATCCTCTTCATATCGATATTACATAAAAGAGGGAATTTAATGTGTCTAGCGACAAAGCTGAAACTACTGGTACAATGAGGACCAGAAAAGGAAAAATGTAATCATAGAAATCCAGTGACATACAGTGTGAACAGAGAAGAATAAATGATATAGAAATGGAGATAAACTAGCCAAGAATAACGATAAGATAAAAAGACATGGCAGGTTCTTAAGACAGATTTATTGGTTCATCTTCTTTTTCTGTGGAAGGAGACAAAGCAATAAGAATTAAAAAAAACAATCAAAGAAGAATATTGTCATTAAAGATAAGCTTTGTAAATTAATAATTATATAGAGCAACATTCTGGAGAAACAAATTACTAGATCTGAGGATTTAGGATATCCTTTCCAATCACACATTTGTATTTTGAGAGAATTGTAAAATATACTCTTGTGTGTCAAAGATGACTGCATCTTTATTCAGCGATATGTGCACTGCACCTGGAGAATGTTGTGAAGGTAAGGTACCTGAGAATGAATCAAAGACAATTCATATGCCTTGTTTTCCAATATGAGATAATAGAAACTTTGGTAACAAATTGCAAAAATTGCAAAGATTATTTTTTAAACTATTCCTAGGAGATGGTCTATTTCTGCTGTAGTGTATGAGGCAACAGATTCCTACAACAAAAAACCCAGCTCTGCTTAGCCAGAAGCTTTCTCATTTCAGATGAATTCTCATCAACATCTAAAGGTAATCTTAGACTTGTAAGGATGCATAAGATGTTATAAACAATGGAGAAATGAGGAACGGAGCAGTATGGAACAGCAGCTGATTTTAGCTGTCTCTGTGGTGTTTCAACTACATCAAAAATGCTGAATCTTCTTGAAAGATTAGATGTTTCAGCAACAAAGGTCAGGCTTTTATTAAAATCACACATAATCACAGTCCAGTTGAATTGAAAAAAGCCAAATCTTACCTTGAAAAATTAGTAATTGAGCTATTGAGAAGGCTTGGATAATTTAGGAAAAGTTCACCAAGTAATAAAAATAGAGACACCTCTAAGTCAAGTTTGGTAAAGATGGCTTTCTTTCACTGTAAGTTATTTTACAAAGGTCATCATTTGACAAGGATTTGAACCAAAAGACTAAAATCTTAAGAGCCTCATAACATATCCAACTGTGGTAGAAGGTACCTATTCCCAATTTTCAGAAGTGCAGTTCATTACTTAGCCTACAGAGTGATCACTGCTTTGAGCATAGAAAGTTACTATACTATCAGAGAATATCCATCCAAAGGAGAGCAACAAAAATGGTGAAGGGCCTTGAGGCGAAGACGTGTGAGGAGCAGCTGAGGTCACTCAGTCTGTTCAGCCTGGATGAGACTGAGGGGAGATCTCACTGCAGTTATACCTTCCTCATGAGGGGAAAAGGAGGGGCAGGCACTGATCTCTTCTCTGTTGTGACCAGTGACAGGGTTCAAGATAATGGTCTAACTATGTGTCAGGGGAGCTTTAGGTTGGATATTAGATAAAGGTTCTTGCCCTGGAGGGTGATTGGGCGCTGGAACAGGCTCCCCAGGGAAGTGGTCACAGCACCAAGCCTGTCTGAGTGCAAGAAGTGTTTGCACAATTCTCTCAGGCTGTGACTGGTGGTCTGACTGTTGGAGATGGTCCTGTGCAGGGCCAAGAGTTAGACTTGAAGATCCTTGTGGGTCCCTTGCAACTCAGCTTCTTCTGTGATCTCAAGATCTGGCAATTCAAAAACTACACCAGGGCCCAGAGGGCACTAAAGGTGATGGCTCTGATTAGCCTGCCCAGAGGCCTCCCCACACCCTGCTGGTGGCCACATCATCTCCAGCCTCAGGCCTGGAGAACAGCTGTATTAGAATAGCTTAGAATAGCTAAATACCATCCTCTTATTGGTCCTACTTCCTTTTGCTCCTGGCTGGGCTCCCTGTTTGTATGCTGGACCAATATTTTGCTACATCTTAGACTACAGAGAGAGCCCCTCACAGTCAGCTCTGCTGTCCCAGCACAGCCTGACCTCAGGTCCCAGATCCCAGCCTGGAAGAAGCAGCTGGTTCTTGTTGCTCCCTGTGCTGTAGCACTGGATACACCTGAATTAAAACAAGAATACCTCAATAAAACAAAAAAACCCAAACAAATATACAAAAAAACCGAACCAAAAATACCAAACCAAAAACCCCCAAAAAACCCCCAGAAAAACTCCAAAGAAATCAAAGTCATTGGAGCTAATGCTGCAAGGTGGTACAGATTCAACATTTGCTTGTGTCAAAGAATCACAAAATCACAGAATCATCAAGGCTGGAAGAGACCTTCAAGATCATCTAGTCCAACCATCAAACTAGTACCACCATAAACCCATAAACCAGATCCCCAAGTTTAAATATTTAGTGGGACAATCCTGGCTAAAGTGCAAACCAGATTGAAACTACCGAGTTACAATTTCGAGGTTCTGCAAGAAATGTTAATGATAATTTGTCTTTAGAACTGTAATTATTTTTTGTTTTTGCTTGTACCTCTGATTTATCTTTGGCTTCTATGAGTATTAAACCAGTGCCATTTTCAATGCCATAGTGAAATGTTGTTTCATATTTAAAACATTCCTGTGCAAAAATGACAAAATTTATAAATTTTCTCTGCTCCTTCTATAGCTCCCACAAGCCTGCTAGTGGGGGGTATATGAGTTGAGTACCGATGTCATTAGGTTGAGACCAAACATCTAAAAGTCTGAAGATTTTACAGAATACTCTGCCTTAAATAACTGCACTAGAAAGGTTTCAGTCATTGATCAGGGAGTTTTGGTATTGGATATTGAGGAATCATTTTAAAAAAAGACACAGTTAGAAATACTGGGCAAGTGATGGCAGGACATAGCAGAATTACCTGTGTGAAATTAGTGTCGACGGCTGTCTTAGTAAGTCATGCTTATGTCCTATTTTGAAGTGTGTGTGGACAAACTGGTTGAACTCTACGGTATAAATATCATGGTGGGAAGTCAGGGGAAAATTCACTCTGAGCAGTGGAGGAATATACCCTTTATATCTCTTCAGTCTTTTTCTCAACACATTATAGCCTTGGTTCCCAGTATGTTCTTAACTCTTCTCAGAGTTAATTATGTACCTATAGAATATATGGATGCTAATAAGGACTAGCAATAAAATCTCTGATAGAAACAAACCAAGAGACCAAGGATGAGAGAGAAACAAACCAAGAGACCCATCTTTGTCTAAGTCAGCTGGCTGTTCTGAGCTGACCTATCCTGCTGGTCAGGTTACTGTGTTAGGTCGTTGTTGATCTGAATGGTAGCTCACTAAAAATTAGTAGGGGCATCAGGAGGACTTCCCCTAGTTTGTGGTTTGTTGTTGCTGTTGTTTATTTGTTTGCTTGCTTGCTTGCTTTTCCTGACACACTTGAGATGTCTGGCTTTGTGTTTTAAATTATTGCAGTGAGTGAAAGGACAAATAACTGAAATGCAGATTCATCAGCAAAGCCACAGTAGAAGGTGAATTAAACTAAAGATTTTTTGCAAGTGCACTTTCTGGGCATTTTTCCTGGTAGGCAGTGTAGTGGCAGTTTGTTTTCACTAATCTTATTGCTCATCAATTCTGTTGTTTCTAGCAAGAAGACAAGTGAATAGTGGCTGATTTATAGATCTTTAGAGAGGCCTGAAGGTGCAACCTTTAATTTCTTTTCAGGTTCAGACATTGTCTTACAGCTTTGAAATGGTTACTGGTGCTGCCTGAAAGATTTTAAACAAGTTTGCTGACTCCCAGGATATGTCCACTGCTGTTTTGAAACACATTGTTTCCATGTCCATGTCAAACTGTTATCTGTGTTAAAGTAATAGGAGAAAATGGAAAAAAAATAGTTGCAAATTTTGGAAGCTGTCACATTTATGCCATCATTAATTTTGATTTATTTACTTTTATTCTGGAAGCATCTCTGTAAACAGTAGGAAAGAGAAGTCAGAAAAATGTCAGGTCCTATCAAAAAAAAAGAGAGAAGATAATTAAACAGGAGGAAGGAGATGAAAACAGCAATTTAAATGCAAGAACAAGTGACAAGCTTGTTAACCTGTACAGACCATGAAAAATAAGAACAATTGAGATGGGTGTAGCAGTGGAGGTGGAGGAAACTCAATCATGTTTTAAGCAAAAATATAGAGAATAAATCTTTACATCTACAAGTGATGCAGGAGCTCTTCTCTGCTCCTTCTACCAATGTGACTGCAATACTCATGTGCACCTGTGGATGAAACACTTCAGAAAGCAGTGTTTAATGGTAGTCTAATCCAGCTTTTTGGAGATGTCTTGCTTGGTTTTTTTCCATTCTGCATTTAAATAGCTCTACTCCTTACAATGTTCAAGCTAGTTGGTTGAAAAGTTGTTTCAGGTATGACTACTGAACTATTGCGACAGAAAAATCTTTACTAGAAGGATTCCCATTAGGAGCATTCACAAGGAAGTTTCCTTTTAAAAAAATATTAGCTATTGCTTATAAACAAAGTAGTACACAAGTTGTAGGAAGAAGCAGAATACCTTCCTCTATCTCATTAGCAGAGGAAAGTTACAAGTGCATCTTTTTTGTGTCTGCCTTTTCAAAAAGTCATAAATGAGCTGAAAAAACATTTCTAAAGTGTCTGTGAACATGTTTCTGTGAATGTTAAGGCCAAAATGATAAGAACTATTTAACATTTAATATCAAGGTCAAGCATTAAAAAAAAAGGTAAAATGTGTCCATATTATAACTCAATAGGAATGTGCTAAGGAAGCTTGCTGCATTTGGTTGTCCATTACAGAGAAAATAAAAATTTCAAATCTAGTACTGTCGCAAACACATCTGCCTCAATATGAACCTTTCCATTAATTTAAATGGGAATTGGATCTATCCTTCTACTCTCTAGGCCAAGTAAAGACATCAGTCAGTCTTTAAAACCATGATTTATTCTAAAAACAGCCTGAAGAATGTCACCAATGAAGTATTCCTTTGTGCTCAACATAGTGTGTCTTTTCAGAAGGAAAATACAGAATTTGCAGTCAGAATCAGCATTGGACTCATACTTGTGTTAATGCTTCTCACTTCTAAAGATGTCAGCTTTTAATTGGCCAGAGTATGCCACTGGAACGGGCAGCCAGAATCCCTGGTTGTTAGTTAGGATAACATCTGTCTTTTCAACTTGCTTTGGCAAAGGAAGCGTGCACAATTTTTTGTTATTCCAAAAGCCCTTGAAGCATGAAGAACACAAAGTTCCAGTGAACTGGAACTTCTTCCTTCCACTGATGCTGTGAATAGTTGATTTCTTTTCTTATCTTTTTTTCCCTCTATCATTCCCTGAATTTTTTTTCCTGCCTTTGGAAGTTTTGGTGAAGCTTTTGTCACAGAACAAGCCTGTTTGGAAGGGACTCTCAAGGAACATCCAGTCCAATTGAATCTTAGTGCTACAGAGCACCGAACCCAAGGGTCACACCTGTGCCTGAGGGTATTGTCCAAACACTTCTGGAACGCTGTCAGGCTTGGTGCTGTGACCACTTCCCTGGGGATCCTAATCCAGTGTTCAGTCACCTCTGGGGGAAGAATATTTTTTTAATATCCCACCTAAATCTCCCCTGACACAAATTCAGGCCACTCTCTCACTGGGCACTACAGAGAGAGATCAGTGCCTGCCCCTCCTTTTCCCCACATGAGGAAGTTGTAACTCCAATGAGGTTTCCCCTCAGTCTCCTCTTCTACAGACTGAACAGACCAAGTGACCTCAGCTGCTCCTCATACTGCTTCCCTTCTAGATTCTCCACCATCTGAGGTGTGGCTGCCCAAGTGCAGAGCAGAGTGGGACAATCCCCTCCCTTGCATGAATGACAATGCCCTCCTGATACCCCTCAGCTGGCCCCTCCATATGCCCTCCTGGCTGCCAGGGCACTACTGGCCCACATTCAACTCACCATTTACCAGGACCCCCAGGTCCCCTTCCACTGCACTGCTCTCTAAACTCTCATTCTCCAGTCTGTCTGTAGATCCAGGGTTGCCCCATCCCAGGTGCAGAACCCAGCATCTTCCCTTCTTGAACTTTGTATGATTGGTGATTGCCCAGTCCTCTAATTTGTTGAGGCCTCTCTGCAGGTACTTTCTGCCTTCAAAAGGAATCTAAAGCTCTCCTGCTTTTTTATCATCTTTGCAGCTGATCTAATATCCCTTCCAGTCCTATAGTCAGGTCATTTAGGAAGATGTGGAAGAGCACGGCGTTTGCCGAACCCCACTCGTGACAGGTCTTCATTCTCACATCATTAATATTTTTAAATTAAAATTTTAATAAAGTTGAAAATACTCTTTCCTCCAAAAATGATGTTGACATGCATATATAACATACTGAAATTACCATTCAAGCAAGCTGCTTGTATATTTTTGTATGTGTGATGCTTTAAAACCACACAGTATTAGTTGGCTTGTAACATTTACAGCTAAATAGACATAGTGAAGTGAAAAATGGTACTTAATACAAAAAGCAGAATGCAGATCACTCTTCAGCAAAGACCAGCCTAATTTTGATGAGTTTTTCTAGCACAGGGTAAACAGAAGGGTTGAAGAGAGCAGAGGAGGAAGAGGTAAGATTGTCAGATGTGCAAGAAACCTGAAGAAAGGCAATTGTAAGGGAGCATGGAAAAGAGCAACTAGTTGCACTGAGGCAGAGGTAATTCCACCCAAACTGCTGGAAGTCCTGATCACTTTCAAAAGATATTTTGAGATGTGTTTTAGCTGCTTATCATCTTCCCAGCTTCAACATTGGGCTGGTCTCAACATTGATTGCCTGCATTGTTGAGGAGCAGTGGCCCCTCTAAAACCTAGACATCAAGAATAAATCTCTGAGTGAACAGGGATGACCAGAAAAGCCCTTCACCTTTCTACCAGCATAATTTGGATGTTATCCAGACTTTGTGAAGGTCATTTTTGATATACTGTTTTTTCACTAAAGAACTAAAGGTGGGAACAAACACCATGTACTTCCAGCTGAGTCTGATTTGGGGTATTTCAGGTGCAGCAATACCTTTGAAATGTAGACCTCCAGAAGCAACCAAGGACGGTATTCTTTATCGTATAATATTATTACGTGTGACATGTCTTTGACAGACCTCTTTTATGTGCTTTTGGCCTATGGCAATATGTTATGGAGAGAAGAATTCACTGACATATCCAGGAAAAGAAACCCAATGCATGGAAAATTGAAATGACAAGGTTGACAAGGTTATTTTGTAGCTTTTGTTGCATTATGATAATAACTAACAAACTGGTATGCTGCACCTAAAACTTCTTAGGATAAGCAATGCCTTTTTCTCTCATATTCTCTTCAGTACATTTCAATATTTGCTTTAGAATCTTTCTCCTCTTCTCCCAGTAGGGTAAAATGAAGCATTTTGTAGTTTGTTCACTAAATACCCCTCTCTGTTGCATTTTGTGTCTTCTGTTAGTGTTGGCAGGTTTTTTTGTTTGGTTTAGTTCTTAGATTGCTCATTTGTTTATGTTACCATCCTGCCTTCTAAATCCAGGAAGGGAAAGTACCACAGCAGCAACTTCCAGGACTATTTCTCTAGCAAGAAAGGTTCTTTGTTTTTGTGCATACCTACACACTTCTCCTATGAGCCCATTGCAGTCACTACTGTGCTTTCTGTTTTCCCACTTCAGAGATCTCAGTCAGTCTTTCCTAAATAATAATTGACTAAAAATGGAGGCATACATGATCAGATCCTTCCCTAATGAAGCTTAATAAGTGAAGAGAGTTTGTGACCACTTGAAGATGTCGACTATAGTTGTGAATAGATCTTTGCTCTTTTATTCCTAAGAAGAACTTCCTTTTTATCCCCTTTTTGTTTGTTTGTTTTTAATAGACTATATAAAACCTTAAAATGGATCAGCCTAGATAAAACCACTGTGAATGGATATTATTCACTGAATTCTAAGGGCCATTAAAATAAGTTTGCTTAAAATATTGCTAAAAATGTAAAGTAAAAAGTTACTAGGGGAAAAAAAACCCACAAGTCTCCAAAATCACATGCACAGAGCTGCAGGTTCCAAAGATCTTTTGGTTCCTTTCTATTTTCTTAACAATATGAAAAACCCCTTCCATGCCACACAACATGGAACCAGCTAACTCACAACAAGCTTCTGAAGCATAAACACATGTGCCATATTGGTCTTGTGCCTGTAACATTTTGTAAACAACTGTGTTTGATGTTTGCTGTTACTTCTTTGATCTTGTAAAATCCACCACAGAGATATGAATATGTTCAAAATCTGAGAATGTTTCCTTTCTAGTTGTGGCCGTCAGATTGTATCATTAGAAATTTGTTTCCCCACTAATGATGCATCATTTCAAGTGATGCATTCTAGATAAGAGAATCAAATTCACTTATGACAGATTTTGCAGTTCAGAGGTAAGATCAATAATTTCTCAAGGCATCATGAAACAGCTGTACAGTGCAACTGCACACACACACACACACAAAAACCAAACTGGAAGGATTGTTTTAAATAAAACTATAAAAAAGTCTTGATCATTGTCAGAAAAATCTATATCTGTTTCAGAACAATCTGCATTTTTTTTCTGTGAAAAACACACAGACAATGCAGTGTATCTGTACTAAAATATCTGATAGCTAAAATATTTCATACTCACCTTTTGTACTCACATAAGGTCTGTCTTAACTTGTATTTCAGTCAATAAAGGGATTTTCTTTACATAAGATGGTTTTCTAACATAAATGTTTTAGGTTCTTGTTTCCTAAACATCCCCTTCTGGTATAAATGGTAACACCAGTAAAGACATCTGGAAATTCACCTTTCTGTTATGCTTAGGGTTGTATGTGTAGATAATTCTCTGAAGCTACAAGGAAGCATGCTGGCTGTTCAGCCCAACTGTGGAAATTATGCAGGCTGTATGAACTCCTTCAGAAACCTTGAACTGAGCCTGAAATCTCTGCAGGGACATGATCTCTATCATGTTTCCTGCAGCCTGCTGAGGAGCTGATAGGGGGCAACCAGGGAGGGGAAGTGAGGTTGGAACAGTAAGAGAAAGACAATGGGAAGCAATCAGGATATTGCTCTTCCTGGACTTGTGGAAACACCAGGGTCTCTGTAGCAGGAATTGTAGCTGGAATTCATGGGGTGCATGTTTTCTGACTGAGCAAGGACCGTTAACACAGCATAACTGTGTAGCACACAGAAATTTCTCTAGCTTTCACCCTTAAATAGTACAAAGACTAGATACAACATTAGAAAGACAAAGATAGTTTAGGTATATCTCAGTGTAATCTCCAAATGGAAGCCTAATTATTGATCTATATTTCTTAATCAAATTTTCATTTTTTTTTTTTACTTAGAAGATAGAATTATATTTAAATATGCCACCAGTTTTCAACAAACCATAACAAATTTTCCGTCCTATCAAACAGAAAAGTTTGATCCAATCCTTCTTAGATTAAATTTTTAGGATGCATATGAATGATTCCTTTAAAATCTTTTGTTTGTTGCAAATTGAATAACTATGCTTCTCCATATTAAGGTTATGCTTGAGGCACCTTATCTAATTTTATTGCAATTGCCAAGCGCTAAACAATGTCTCACCAAAAAAAAAAAAAGGAAAAGAAAGATTAGTGACAAAAATCTTCCATGTTTGTTTTTTTTTTTTTTTTTTTCAAAAAGATTTAATGTGTTTGAACCTTCCCATTTGAGAGGACCAGAGGCTTCATCTAGTTTGAATGGTTTCTGCAATATAGCACTGGAAGTGTTGGTGATTTGATGTGAAGTAATTATTAAAAAATAGTTCTATGTGACTCTTCTATGCAGCGAAGAATAGTTTGAAGTAAACAATGGAGACATGAGTAGTGAAGAGCAGTTCCCATCTCTGAGACAGAAGATTGTGAGAAATTAAGACCATAATCAAGAGAATGATTTGGAAATTGAAGTCTAGTGTCTACAAGCTTTTTTTATGTAGTATTATATCTCAGAAATTTCCAGCAGTTTTTAGAAGATGTCTACTTTTCATCAGTATATTTATTTTAAAAATGAGAAACATCTCAACTTTTAACTGGAATTCAAGCAGAATATGCCAGTGTTGGTCTGATGCTTTTAACTTTGGTTTTAAGTGCTCCTGATTTGAGGAATGGAAATAGACAGCAATGGTGAACAGGATTTTGATTAAGCCACTGGAGCTTTCAAGCTTACAAGAATACAAGTTACTTATGAAGGAGTGGGTAGGATTCAAATGGCATGAGTGCCACAAATTCCCTCCTGAGCTCTGGTGAGCATCTTCAGACTTGGAGAAAAAAATACCACAATTTATATTGTTCTTCATGGGAGATTTCACAAGATGTAGCTTAGCAGTAGTGTCTCAATCCTCTGTCTGAATACAGAACTAGCTCCTTCTGATACAGTGGCTTCCAGCAACGAGATATTCCTAATATTGCCTTCAGATCAGGTGTTGTCAGCCTAAGGTAACTGCATGAGGGGGAAGAATTAGACTGAATAGGGATCAAATATGATGATGGCGTTAACTTTTAAAAATTTATGTGGAGGATAAGGGCGTACTTTCATTGAGAATTATTAACTTAAAGAAAAACTGACTACAGAATGAGGTAAAGACATGGGTGATGGCAGCCAAGAGAGTTAAAAGTGGATATCAATCATGTAATACTGAGTGTTCAGCTGTAAATATTTTGTTCCTATATACTGAATTGCAATGTGGGGAAAACTATCTGTAATGAAGAAATTTCTCTAGTGAATAATCTCTAGATTATACTAAATAGTGTATTTATGCAATGCGGCTGCAAGTGGCCTCTGGGAGCTCTTACCAACCTTTGTACACATTCATGCTCTCCCAGGAATGTCATCACCTTGGGCTGCTATCCAGCAGTTTGTGTGAGAATAACTTTGTGCTCTATTGAAGCAAGAAACTCTACAGAAACAGCAGAAATGTTTGGCAAAACTGTGCTGGAACATCCAAAGTGTGAAAGCTGTGAAAATTCTACGTGTTTACTAAATAGGTCTCCTCTTGTCTGAGTCAGAAAATCTGCTAACTGCCAGAGCATGTATAGCACAGAAACTTCAAAGATATTAATACTGTTAATTTCTCACTAAGCATGGGGTACCTGCAATTTGCCCAAAGAAAAATTATGGTAGGAATACATTTAACATTCATCTATGGTTCAGCAGCAGCTTTGGGGATCTGCTTTGATTTTGCAATGATCTTGTTCAATGCTTCCTAAGTTGGTGGTATCTAAACACATAAGCTTTTAATTATCTTGTGGCAATATTTCTTTACACTGGTATTATAAACAAAAGGAGTTTTAGAAATGCAGGAGGAGGTTGAGAATGTCTAGAGAAGCTTGGGTAACTTTCATAGTATCTATGACTAATTTAAGAGCATTTAAAATAGCTAGAAGATTTTAAATTTAATAAAATTATAATGCTTTATATTTAACTTAACAAGGGATATATAGTTTATGTTAATGTCATAAAAATAATTTTGCGGTATATTTGTTAATATTACATATAAGTAGATGAAATATTGAGCATGTTTTGGTATACTGAATGAATATGCACGATGAAGCGGCATGGAGATCACATAACTTGTGAAGTGCAAAAAATTTAATATTTCTCAAATCAAGTCACCCCCAACACTTGCATGTAAGCAAGGAAGTGCCAATAAGGAGCAATTATACAGAAGTCCTCAAGACCCTCTCCAGGAACTCAACATGCTGAGGTGCCTTTCTAAAGTGCCTGTACCCTAATACAGGCAGTGTGGGGAATAAATACACTGATTTAAAGACCTGTGTGCAGTTGCAGAGCTACAGATTTTTTGGGATCATAAAGATATTATTGGATGACTCCCATGACTGGAATGTTGCAATAAACTCCTAAATGAAATGGGCCAACTCAATGGTAAAGGAGGGGAGAGCAATGGGTATTGACTACCTAGAATTCAATAAGGCCTTCAACACTGTGGCTCACAGACAAGCTCTCAAAATATGGGCTGGATGAGGAGAGAGTGAGGTGAATGAAAATTACCTGAGTATCTGAGTCCAGAGAGTGGTGGCACAAAGACTAGCTGGAAACCAATGACTAGTGGTGTATCCAGGGGTCAGTGTTGGGTTCAATCCTGTTTAACATCTTCATCATGGGCCTGATGATGACACAGAGCTGGAATTAAAGGATGATAAGCCAGGGGGTCATGCTACCATCCAGCAGGACCCTGACAGGCTGGGAAAAAAGGGCTAAAAGGAACCTCATATGCTTCAACCAGAAGTGTAAGTCCCGCAGCTGGTAGGAAACAATGCCAGGCACAAATATATTCTGGAGGGCATGCAGCTGGGAATCAGCTTCACAAAAAAAGACACTAGGCTTCACATCATCCAGCAATGTACCCTTACCACAAAAAAGGTGGAAGATATCTTGGGCTGCATTAAAAATAATTGTCAGCAGGTTGAGAGTGATGATCCTTCCTTCCCTTTTACTGGGCACCGCTGAGGCCACACCTGGAGTTCTGTGTTCAATTCTTGGCTTCCCAGTACAAGAGAGACACGGACATACTGGGAAGAATCCAACAAAAGGCCACAAAAATGATGAAAAATCTGAATCATCCTTCTTATGAGGAAAGACTGAAGCTGGAAGGGTTTAGACTGGAGAAGCCTCAGAGGGGAACTTAGTATTATACACAGATAACCTGATAGGGACATGCAAAGAGGACAAAGATAAGCTCTTTCCAGTGGTGCCCAGTGACAGGATAACAGGCAACAGACACAAATTACAAATACACAGGATGATGTTCCCACTGAACATCAGGAAGAACTTATTTTACTCTGAGTATGACTGAGCACTTGCACAGGCTGCCCAGTGGGTTGTGAAGTCTCTGCCCTTGGAGACCTTCAAAAGCCACCTGAACTTGGGGAGTCATACCTAGGTGATCTTGCTTGAACAAGGGGTTTTGACCACATGGACTTCTCAGGTCTCCTAACTTCAGCCAGTCTGTGATTCTGTGACAATGCTGTGTCATCACAATTTTAATGATAATGTATGAGTTTTATGGGAGTAGAATATCTGAAAATAAAATGGGACCATTAAAATAGATTATAATGAACCAGTGATTGAGATGATTATAAATAGGATACTGGGAAGTTAAAGTAGTTTTTCTGTAAATGAGGTCTCTGAGGAACTTTGATGTTGCCAAGATGGATTTGTTGTGCGCATCATAAAGACTCAAGTTCTAGTTTGTAAGAAACTAATAGATTTTTGTAATAAAAGCTTAGCATATGGCTTGTTCTTTAGATCATGAAGGATACAGCATTTTGTCTACTATTTTATTTTTTGTTGTTTGATGTGACAAAACCCCTTACAAAATATATTCAATTTCTCTCTATCTAGCAGGTACTAAAACAAAAAAATTAGTCCTTCAGACTCTGTGTAGATAGTTAAACCTCTGTTCATCACAGACATTCACTCAAACACTGCAATTTTTTGCATTATAATGATACTCTCTTTATAAATGCTTTGATATGCAGAGAAATACTTAACTACCGGCATCTGAGCTACTATCCGCTGACATGCTCAAACTCTGTAGGGTTTCTTATTTATGCTGAGACCACTTTATATCTCTCTGACAGCATGAAGTGGGCACATCACATTTGTATTCATTTTCAGGTTTATCACTGCCAAGTTGTTGAAAAGTTTTCTAAGTTTTGATCCACACTCAAAAGTCGTGCCAGGCATAAAGAACACCAAATGGAAATCAGTCACAGTGCAGATACCACCCTTTAAAATTGGGCTGAATTTTGAGAAAAAAAAAAGTATCACAAGTCCAAGTGAACCACCTTACATGAGGGATAAAGTATGTATATTGTGATAGCAAGTTTGAAGGGGTGCTGTACAATATAGTCTTGAGGGCTTTGTTTTAAATTTGAAGCTTTGTTCTCTGTGAAATTCCTAAAAGCATACTGAAGCAAAATTGGTGAATATTGAACTATGCAGGCAGGGCAGGCTTGTAACCCTGCATACTTTATCTAAAAAGATATGGCTATGTTAGTAAGGTCATCTATAAATATTTTATTAAATATTTGTGATTAGAAGAAAATTTTCCTGGGGATATTATCTTCTTTAAAAAGTGAGTTACAATATATTGCACAGAACAGTAGGGATCAGGCTTGTGAATAAACCACATAAACATTCATAGCTCTGATGGCATAAACGGGGAAGAGTGTCTGAATTCTTGAAGGCAATTAGGTATGATGTAAAACATATTTTATATTCCCCAAGTTGGAACAGGATCCATGTTTCAAATAATGAAAAGAAGGCTTGCTTAGAAAATATTGTAGCTCTGTGAATTTTCACGACAATTAAAAGTTGCACATTAGTAAAAAATTTGGATGTAAGGAATCTAATTTTCATAATAACTTAATTCATTCGAATATAAGGGATAGGAGATAAAAAAGAAGAATGTTATATCATTCAATAAGTATTTAGACAAACTTGGATGCTTGTCTCAGTAACAAAATGAAAATGCTCTAAAAATGAAAAATACAAACCAAAACAATCATATAATTTTGTCCTAGATCTTCCCAGATCAATTAATTTTACTGCTATGGTGTCCGTATTCCCATTCCTAATGAGATTTTTTCTTGTGCAAACATTCTGGTATTGCTAGACTTTTTAATCTGCTTTTTATTATCTGTTCAGCTATTTCAAATTTCTGCTTCAAAGCAAATATACTTTATGCTCTCTGCATAACTTTCTTCAGCATGTAGAAGAAATACATGTGAATGATTGATTATTTGAAGATCAAATATATGTCTCATTGTATGATTTCTAACCAGTTTTTAAGAGACTGAGTGCTTTTTGATGTTTGTGTTACTTAGAGCTTTGGGCAACACCCGTCACTGTTGTTCATAAGATGGATGGTTGTAACTGCTATTTTGTCTACTGTGTGCAGTTTCAGAGAGCCACTAATATAAATGTTGTATAGTTTGTTGCTTCATGGAAAAATGAGCCTCTTAATGCAGCATGTCTCTGGTTATTCTTCATTACCTGAAATACTGTGGAAGAGCTTGTATGTCTAATGAGAATTATAGATTTAGTGCAGGGTGTACAAAATATAATTATCACTGTTTCCAGACTTAAAAGGGTCTTATTCATCATGTGCAAAAACTATTCAAGGGACATTAAGAAACTTTGCTCCTACTTATTACATTGAATGCATAGAAAACTGCATAATTAATGAAGCAAACCTAAATCTTCTCATTTCCATAGGTCTTTTTTGAACCATTTGTTTGACAGTGAATGAACATGAAGCTCAGTGTGACATATCCTTGTATTTACACACAACTATTGTCTACTTTTCTCCATCTGCTTCTGTCTATAGCCATGTAAAATGGATGATAACAAATAGAACTTTGTCTTCCATTTTGCAGTAATGTGGTAAATGAAGACTGTAGATCAGAATCTAGATATCTTCTAAATGTATAGAGACTGCATAACCATAGGAAAAATTGTATAATATTTTGTCTACTGTTTAAGTGGAGTGGTTGGTGTTTAAACCTGGCTTTTCCTCCATAGAAATGAATTAGTTCAGAAATATGACTGTCTATATCTATGTATGTGCCTTACAACACGACCACTTCTCAGATAAGAATAAGTAACAGATACTTATCCTGTTCTAGAGTCATAGTTAGCATTATGCCTCTATCATAGACATTTTAGGAAAAATCCAAAGGACTTAGGTATCTTTATATATTTTCATAGTAAAATGGTGCAAGCAAAAAATGGAAAAAACTCATAGATATTAGATACTAGTATTTTTTTAAATATGTTTTGTTTTAATTACGTGCCAATCTTGGGTTGAATGTGACACAAATTTCCAAGTATTCTATCACAGGCAGCATATTTTCAGAAACACTAGAAAAACAAGGCCTTAAAATATTAAGCTGGTTTCATAGTTCAGCTTTAATGTGGCCTTTTCTCACTTCAGTTAAACTCAGTCTTTAAGAGATATTCTCTTACTTTGTTAGAGCTAATCTCTGAAATCAAAAGCTATGTAACCACTATATAATGCCAGAATGTGTGACTGTGTTGTTAACACCCAGAGAAGTTTACTGAGATTAACTTCCAATTTTTTGCTTGATACAGCAAAAGTGGCAGGAGCAGGAGGAACTTTACTACATGATGCTTACTGTCTCAAGTTTCTCATAGATTTAAAGATAATTTTCCTCTGATTCATATGAAAGAGCTAGGCAAACAGAATTAAAATGTCTTTACATGGAGGGACTCTAATAAATGAGAAAGAGGGAAGATTTTCTGCCCATTAGCTAAGGGAACCCAATACCTGGGACACGAAAAGACCAGATGCCAATCTAAAAATTATTAATATGAAAATTGATAGCATAATTAATATAATAATAGTAGCAACAATAATAATAATAATAATAAAACTTAGATTTTATGGCACATATAAATATTTATATTTACACTGGAGATAAGACTCAGATCTGTCTTTCATTCATCTTTTACGATGAAGAGTGAAAAAGACACTGATTTTATTGCCATGCTTCCTCCTGTCTCTTGCCATATGATCAGTGAATTATTCCATTGAGTGATGAATAGCTCATTGGCAAGGTTATTGTGAGGCCTACTCAGAATATTCTTTAACATGACAATTGAGTTGCTGTCCATGTAAACATGTTCTAAATTCTTCCAATGTCATGCATCAGCTGCCTCACTGCAGTGACAAAAGTCAGGTGACACATAGGAGTTTAAATCCTCTTCTAATTCAGTCATTACATACTGAAATAATTAATAATAGCAGTATGAAATATAAGGAAGTGAAAACAAATAAATATAACTGTTCTGAATTAGGGAATTCGTGTGTGAATATGCTTTGAAGCTCTTCTCTTTTCAGATATGCAGTACACAGTACAGATTTATGAAAAACCTTGCAATCCATTACAGTCTGTCAGTAACCTCAATAATATATTTACAGACCTTTTTTCCTTCAAGGCATTAAGGTCAAAATTTCATGGATGATATAAAAAGGCAAGGTTTTTTTTTCTATATACTGTTTTTATAACCTCTTTAGCTAGAATTAAGCTATTTTTTAAGATTGGAAAGATGCTCTCTGGCCAAAATAATATTGAATATGGTGGAGCTAAGAACGCTCTGCATTAACATCATTGAAGCCAGTAAATTTCCTTCTACACATACCAAGTAAGAAACAGAACTACTGCAACAGAAGAGATTAACGTGGATGATTGCATTATTTTTAAATGGATATAGGGTTTATACCCAAACTAATAGAGGAAAGATAGCATTTCTCTCTAGTTTGATTAATGAACCATACAAGCATGTGTACTTGTCTAGGTTTTCAAACTGAACAGCAGAAGAGTAACCAGGGGTGTACTGGGGGAGGGAGAGGGAGCGACAAAAGAAACCCAAACCTTAGAGGTTTGTTATTCAGATCTATTCATTTATCCCTAGTTACCACAGAACCCTGTTCACTGCTGTTGCTGATACTTGCATCGCAAAGCACTGTAGAAGACATTTATATAACAGCCTAATAAATGAGAATTTGGAAGTGAAATTGGCTCTTTTTTCCCTCCTGTAAGCAGAAAAAAAAAAGCAAATTCAGATGATAAATCTATAGAATGAAGTCACTTTACAGATGTGTTAAATCAGATTAAAAGCGCTTCTATAATATTGAGCAAATGGCAGCTGTACAAAATTACTCATTTGTAACCCTCATCTATTACAGTTAATTTTGCTGACTTCAAGTACTTAATTTACATTTGTTAAACTAGCTAAATAATGTAGGAGGTGGTATGAATGGTATGTTTGTTCATAGTAGAATTTATCATGTAGCTTAGGATACAAGTGTTTGCCTATTTCATCATTTCCTTCTTTCCGGCTTTAATTAATGACATGGTATTGCTCAAAGGTGTTTTAAAGACTTATTTTAGAGCTGGAATCTACTTTTAAAAGGACAATCAGGTTGTGGTAAAAATATCTCAACAAAGAACAAAAAAGTTAGTAGAAAGTTCAAGGCTGTCTTAACTCTTTTGCTTTCTGATACCTCAGAAATGGTGTCAGCTTCTTGACCCTATCTGTTTCTTTGGAGCATGCCCAATAGAATTAAAAAGTTTCACAACACCATTACTAATTGTATGGCTGATGTTGAAACTAGGAGGACACATAATATTTCAGGGGTTTTTTTCTAATGATGCAAGCATATATTCATAATTTAGGATATGTCATGGTTAGTTTTGGACTCTGCAGGGAGCCAACCATACAGGTAGCAGATAAGCTTCTTCTCTATTAGATTAAAAGTAATTTTGGTGCCAGAGTCTGCTGGGAATATTCAGGTACTAACATTTTATTGACCTTAGTGAAAATGAAATGGTTTTTCAGGTGTGCTATTAGACCTGGTTTTCAGGATTGATTGGAGTATATAAATTGAAGAAAATGGGATTAAAAAAAAAAATAATGCTCTTAATATATAAACACAAATTAATGGCACAGATTTTTCTGCAACAAATTTTCCAGCAAAAATACAGATATTTAGTTATTGCTTGGCAGGGGGAAAAATAAAGGCATCCACTGAAGACAGGACGAATTACCTTGACATATTTGGGTAATGGCATGGAATAGTTACCACTTTTTTGAGGTCACTTTTGTAAATTGACTACCAGAATGTTTTATATAAAAACACAGAGGTTGGTATGAAGTTAGTAGGTCTCAATGTTTCCGTTTCCAAAGTGATTTTTCATTCTTTCCCCAATTCCTAATATTTTACTTCCTTAGTGACTGCTACCAAGCACTTAGTTACTGTGTGACCATGCTACTGTCACAACGTCAAGATTACTCTTAAAGGGTGACTTCAGAAAACCTTGATGATGTGTGAGGTGAGTGTTATTTTTACTCATGTGTAACACTTCTCTTGTTTCAGATTTCATCAGCCATCTTCATTTCTTCAACAAAATGTCTGTCAGGCATTGGAATAGGCTGACTAGGGATGTGGTGGAGTCCCCTCCCCTGGAGGTATATAAAAGACGTAGAGATGTGGCCCTTAGAGACATCGCTTAGTGGTGGATTTAGTTATGCCAGATTAATGATTGGACTCGATGATCTTAAAGGTCTTTTCCAACATGAATTGTTCTGTAATATTTATCCCACAGTTTGTCTCATAAGGACCTTCTGCAATTCTGCAGTTAGTTCTTGCCTCAACTACAACTTTCATATTGTAATTATAACACTAATATAGCTACATATATATTTTAACAGTAACAAATTTTGTGCCACCATCAATCTTTAGGCTTACTCTTTACTTTTTCAGACCATTTTTGTATGCTTTGAACAGCGCAGGACTCAGCAGGTGCTTGTCTGCATCTCCACTCCTGGTTTTCTCTTTAAAGAAATACTCCACCCACTACAACTCTTTGCTTCAACTCTCTTAGAATATTTTTATTTATACTAGGACTTTTTTATGCCATGGCTGATTAGTTTTCCTCAAGACCCCTGGTAGGTTATGCAAAGCTGATTGCCCACATACTTGCTGATCACTTCAATGAAGGACAAGAGGTTGGTAGAACAGTAAATTCCTCTGAAGAACTTTTACTAGCTCTAGCAAAGAAACTTGTATTAATGTAGTTTGCTAATTCTCTCCTTTTTATTGAAATGGCAGTAGACAAAGTGAAATGAATGTGAGGTTAATTGAGGTTAATTAGTTGAATGCTAATCAACATGAAAACCTACTGCATGGTGTTAATCTAAGTGGATCTTAGTATAGTTACTGATAAACCATTAGAAATGTATAGGAGTTTAGAGGAACAGGAGCAATTGACATACTGACAATGCAAGCTGACATGTCATCAGTCACTCTGAGTTAAATAGCAGAGCAAGAAAGCATCACAGACAAGAAATTTCAAAAATATGTGGAACTGAGACTTCATTTCTTGAGTTTTTCAACATGCTTAAGCAGAACTCAGACAAGTACTTCTGTAAAATTGGTAAAAAATGTTTAGAAAGAACTGTGCATTGAGATGGCACATACTTCTGCTCTTTTTTCCCCCCGCAGAAGAAATCTGAAATTTACATTTATATTGCAATAATAGGTGATTTCTTTATGTATTCTTCTTATCTAATCTACTTGCTGAATGCGTGGGTACATGATGAACTTCAAGTTATTTGTAGTTTGCTCTCACGAGTGCTTCATATCTCTGAGATTAATTTGAATATCTTCTTCCTTTGTCTCTGACTGTCTGGAGAGGATTCAACAAGCAATTTTCATGCACGTCAGTAAAATGGAGTTCTTGTGGGTAAGAATATCTGAGACATTTATTGAGTCAATATTGGGTGGGAGAATGAGAAAATATAAGATTTGATTAATGTTTGCATTTGCCTCTCAATAATTGTTTGTGAGTCCTACTTAGGAAATTGTAGCCTTACTTGCTAGGACTAATATTCAGAATTCTGGTAAATTGTTTATAGTGCAGTAAGGCTCTCATGGATCCTGACTGGACATTTTAAGGGCATCCTGAATATGAGTACAGAATAACATTATGGCTTATGTTGACAAACCTATACCAGACAATTTGAAATCTCTCAGTTTTTTCTCTTCTTTAGAATATTTATGTTACTGGCATGAATTTTCTGTGTATTTTCATTGATGTATTAAACACAAGGGAACATAAATTTGAAGACAAATCTATTGTCCTCAAGAAAATCTGTACTATAGTATCTCAATGTCTTTGCACAACCCTGATGCTGCCACAAGTAGTTTTAATAGATGAGCGAAAAGGTAATTGGGGGGTTCACAGCACATTTTCAGCTGTCAGTTTCAAGGACAGTACAGAAGACCAACTCCACTAAAACCTAACTTAAAGTGCCATTCAAAATTCTGAGTTTTATTTCAGGGATGTTGCTGGAGTTCAGTACCCACAAAAAAGAAAGGTTCAGCCAGGCATACACACATACAACAAAGACAAACAAAGAAAAAAAAGAACAAAAGAGAGAGAAATATAATATAATATTTCCAAGAAATGTGGATGCCACCTTTTTACAAAATGTATCTACATGCTATATTTGATTCATTTATTTTGAAAAACAAGCCTCTGGAAGTTTTGTGTTATAAAAAGAGTGTAGGACTGCTGGTTTCAGATGGCAGTAAGGGATAAAAATGACAAAGAGAAATTCAGACAATGGAGAAAGAAATCTTTTCAATATTTGTGTTAAAAAAAAAAAAAGTCATCTAAAATACAAAAAGATGGTTAAATCTCCACGGAAAATATATATATTGTAATCAAAACTCTGATCTTTGCCAAAACAATTTTATTAGGATAAATACTAGTAATGGTATGACTTTTTTTTTTTTTTTTACTTAGTATAGTTGTATCAATGGGTGTTTTTGCATAAAAGTTCTATTCTTATGTTTTGATTTGAAAGTGTGTATTTATAACCATACCTTCCTTCATGAAAAGATGAAGCTACTTGTGATTTTGCATTGTTGCTAGTTTATCACCCGGAGCTGTCAGCACACATGAGCTGACACATTGATTATATCACCATGATTAGGAACAGTAAACCCTGGTTTGTGATGAAGAGCCTCATCCTACTCCTACATCTACAACCAAATGAAGGGAGTGCTGCAGTAGCGCAGAGCTTCACACCTGTCAGCCAGGCTCTGCCTGATCATGGTCCCCCATATATGCACTGTTGCATTCAGGCCAAGTGTCAGAGGTTGGGTGTTATTCCTTTTGTTTTTTTTTTTT
>VXBQ01003992.1:349411-366107 GCA_013400175.1 Phainopepla nitens | reverse complement strand
CGTGCTGCAGAGCTGCTGACCCACCTCGTCCATCCACTCACTACCCCCAGGACTTCTGTGTTCCAGCTCAGAGTTTCTTTTTTTCTCTTCAGAGTCCTGCCAGAGCACCTAGGACAGACAGCCCGGGGGGGTTTGTGAAGCAAGTTTCCCACCCCATCCCTCTTCCCAGCTCTGCCACAGGGTCCCTGACTCTGTTTCTTTGTTGTTAATACCGCAGTTATTGTTGGTTTATGTGCCTTATTATATACACTAGTAAAGGACTGTTATTCCTATCCCCATATCTTTGCCTGAGAGCCACTTAATTTCAATTCGGAGGGAGGGGATTTCCAAGGGAGGCTCCTGCCTTTCCCTAGCAGATACCTGTCTTTCAACCTAAGACACCAAGACTACAAAAGCAGGTCACAGAATTATGAAATACTGTAAATCTGAAATTTGAGGCCTGTAAAAATGTTTGAAGATGCTTGAAGTAATACATCAAATCTGTAACAACCAAGCAAAGAACAGAAAAAATAAAGTCTCAGCCCCAGGAAGGGCAAATAGTGAGGAAAAAAGTCAAAAGAGTGAGTCAAACGTATAAGTGGAGAGTTTTAAATTCAGGGAATCACAGAATGGTTTGGGTTGGAAAGGATCTTAAAGACCATCAGGTTCCAAGCGCCCTGCCATGGGCAGGGACATCTGCCACTAGATCATGTTGCTCAAAGCCCCATCCAACCTGGCCTTGAACACTTCTAGGGATTGAGCATCCAAAACTTCTTTGGACAGCCTATGCCCATGCCTCATCACCCTCTGAATAAAGAATTTCTTCCTAATATCTAATCTAATCCTGTTCTCTATCAGTTTCAAACCATTACCCCTTATCCTGTCACTACCTGCCTATATGAAATGTCCCTTTCCCTTCTGTTTATAAGACCCCTTAAGGTATTAGAAGGCCTCAGTGAGGTCTCCCTGAAGCCTTCTCTTCTCCAGGCTGAACAACTCCAGCTCTCTCAGCTGGCCTTCATAGGAGAGGTGCCTCAGCCCTCCGTTTATCTTCATGTGTTCCTTTGCACCTGGTCTAACAGGTCCTCATCTTTCTTGTGCTGAGGACAGCAGAGCTGGATAGAGCATTTTAGGTGCAGTCTCACAAGGGCAAGTGACAGGTGGGATCTGTGTTGCTGGAAGGTGGATGTGTTTCTTGCTCCTGAGTTGATGTAAAGCTGAAAAGTCCATTCTCTAGAGATGATAAACATCTTCCTGGTAAAAAGACAAAGAGGGATAGCACTGAATAGAAAGGAAGTAAAATTCAAAGATATCAAGAAGAAGGGGAGGATGGAATGTGAAAGGGTGGAAGAGTAGACTTCTGGGAGAGAGGTACTGTTCTGAGGTGAGGTCTGGACCCACTGTGCACATGAGTTCAGACACTGCATTGGTGACTGCATAAGGCAATGTGAGAGGATCTCTCAGCTGCTTAAAGCAGAAGACTGTGGGACCTAAAGGAATGTGAATCATCTGTATTTCTGAATATCTAGTAACATTTACAAGAATATTATTGTATATTGACCAATGGCCAGGCATTGGAAGGCTTTTAAAAATGGAGGTGTAAATGATGCAAAAAGTTAGCATTATAGGTTTAGCACAGAAAAATCATGTAACCTTCTTCTAATCAAGACTGTTGAAAAAAGATTGTTTTGAGTATTTTCAACATTGACAGAAAGAAGTTTCTCAGCCAGACAGGGAAGCCTTAAGAATTGTCAAAAAATATAGGTGTACATTTCCTGAGGTATGTCCAAGTTAGACACTTGATAGGGAATTTCTGTAAGAAAACATGGCCCAAAATTGTTCATAAGAGCATCATTTTATACCACTAACAATTCAAGAGTATCTAATTTAATCTAATTATTTAATCATTATCTAGGATTTGATGTTCACTACTGGTTTGTGCTGATTCTTACTTGATCTGTTAGCACATGAATGAAAGTTGCTTTATTCTTATCTAAGATATGTGATTTTTATTTTGTTAAAAGAATTAAGAAGCAATTTTGCCTACATGCAAAACACTATGTATGAGGCAGAAAGTTGTTTCAGAATAAATGGAACTGGAAGGGGGAGAGAGGGAGAGGCAGGGTTTGGAGTTCTGATTCTGATGAAGTTCAAGTTAACAAAAAAATACCAGCTGACTTCAGTGCAACAAAAATCTGCCCTTTCAAAAAGGATACAGACATGTAATTATGAATATTTATGCTTTGTTTTATTCTTTGAAAATGGGGTTGGAAAAGAAAATCTAGAACACAATTTTCATTTCAAACAAAAATCTTTTTTATTCCCTTTTTTAATACAATTTTGAGTTACTAAAATGAGCTGCTATTGACAACACGGGAAACTGATGTGTGTACCTGGTGTAAGTAGCTTGTAAGGTACTTTTTAAACTGCTACCTTTAAAGATTTTAGCTATCATTCTTTCCAAGTAAGCATTTGTAAAGCTTAATAAGTGAGCAGGAGTCAGTCACTGTGAGTAGTCAAGGAATCTATCATACTCGCTAGAGGCAGTTTATGACTCCAAACAGCAAATCTTGTGGTCTAAATCTTCTATAAAATGTAAGAATTTTAACAGTATGCATTTAATACACTATATCTGCTGGTTCTTAAGAGAGAGATGAAATACAAATAATGTAAAGGTTTCCAGGCTGTCCATCAGCTCCATGGTTATTGCACTGTTTTTAGGGTCACCGGTTTTTGTTTTAAGAAGGAAGTTGACCTATTCTTAACATTTAGTAAGTGCCAGATATTCTCGTTATTTCTGCCAAGTAAGCTGACACAGTGTATGAACCCTTATAGTGGTTTTCCACCCAGGAGTAGATTGGTAGCACTTAACTTTTTTGTAGGAATTAACCTTTCTTGATTTTGGTTCTGCACATTACAGGGAAAATATAAAAAGGCAAAGCTGAGGGAACAGGATGGGGAGAACCAAAGCCCAGGCCTCTGTGGGAGCTTTGAATAAAAATACATTTCTGCTGGTTATTGTAGTGCATACAGAGTGCAGATAATTGTTTTTGGGTTGCAGGTCTTAGTGAAAAAGCATATTTGTAACGTGATGTGTAATAGCATAGACACAAAAAAACCTCCTAAATGGTTTATTAAAGACATTCTCAGTTAAATATCTATTTTTTTTTCTGTTGAAACCACATCATTAGTTTTCATTTTGGATCCATCCTACATCTGTTCAAGTTCAGAGATAGTTCACCTTCTCTTTTGAGGCTGTGCTGGTACAAGAGACAGCAGAGTGCAGAGGGAAAGCAAGCACTTGGCTCTGCAGACCTTCCTACCACTTATTAAAGCCTGTAAGAAGGAAATGCTGAGACTGACTTTGCAAACCTTAAAACAAAGAGTGTGCTCAGTATTCACTTGTATTGGTGTGAATGAATTCCTGACTGAATAGAGGAAATCACCTAAGACGGGATTAATGAACAAAAAATGTTATGAATTTGACAATTAAGTCACTTAGTCACTGTAAAAGTCAAAATTCAGAAGATTTTTTCTATAGAGTCAGTTTTCTAGAGTTCAACTTTGATTGTGCTATTATAAAAAGAAGCAAATAATTGAATAAATCCAAATTTTGCATTGTTTTCTTGGGATTCAGTAAGAGCTTTATTTCTTTTTTACTGCACACCACATATTTAGTCATAAGTTAATTTTGAAAAGATCTAAATTTAATTATGATCTGAGATTTTGTGTGACTAAATTAAGTAAATTGAACTGTGTTCTACTGTAAAAATAAGTTTATTAATTGTGTTCGAATTGTATTTGGTTTATATTATCAGTGTTGATTCTATGCTGTTAGATTTTTTATAGTTCAGAATCATGTATTATTAACCCTGTTGCAATCTCTGTGAAGAGTGTTGTTACTGAAATGAAGATGCTGACTTTGGTGTCACAATTTTTATGTCTAGAGGCAGAAGCGCAAGCTTCAGTAATATTTATAAACATAAATAGATTGCAAAAAAATGAATGGCATTATTTAAATGAATAATTCTCATCTATTCTGTGCCTTGTAGGTTATAGTCAGCAGAAGGTTTAACCTGCTTATAACACAGCTTTTCTGGGAATGACTGAGATACAGCACCACTTTGTTTTCAAGGATTGAATTTCTCTGTCCTCACCAACACTATGGAGAGAAAAAATGGAAGAACAAATTTGAAGTGGTTATCCTTTTTTTTTAGTGTGCAGGGGAGCTCTGTTTTGCCTAGCAGACCAACATATATGTTTGTCATACTGTAATGTCTTCTTCAGAGTTAATTTCTTTTTGAAAGTTGAAGCCTTTTGACATAACATGGTGATGCTGAGCTCATTATCCTAAATCAGACAAAGAGAAGCTAAAAAAAAAAAAGAGCTTGCTGTCAATTATTTTCATCAGTTCAGTTTTTTGTATAACTATTTTTCTGTTATTTAAAGATAGTGACTACAGCAATTTCACATTATTTTGAAATAATATGAATTTAGAGTTCTAAGTTAGCTAAACAATTCTATAAATTCTGCTCTGTGCCTGTATTTTACATTTAGGTTAAGGCCCTGTACAACTAATGAATGAAACTTGTGTTTTGGTGAAGGTTCTGGAGCACCAGTTGCTTTTGTTTTCTGCTCTGCAACATCAGTTCTGGCTTTTCACACAATTATAGAAAAAGATAGCAGTTTATCTACTAAATTAAGATGCGCCTACTGAAAAATATTAGAAAGATGTCTTCATGCTTTGAAATGTTCGTTGTGGATCCCTTTTCAGATGTGTTCTCTTGGAACTCACTTTTCCTTGAAAACAGATAAATGCCATAGTTTATCCCTTTTTATGGGATCACAGAATGCATGAACACTTGAATAGCAAAATTTTCTAAGATTGTTTTATAAGATGCCTCCTTATTGCTACCTCCTTTTCTCCAGGCTAAACTACCCCAGCTCCCCCATATGGTCCTTGTGAGTCTTGTGGTCCAAATCCTTCAGCTTCATTGCTCTTCTTGGATCTAAAAGTACTCAAACTGTGGATGTAAACCAACTGAAACTATACATGAGTGATGATGAGCTCTACATCAGCCATCGCGCACAAGAAAAAGATACATAGATAACCCTGTGTAGCTTTCTAGATGTTAATTCAAAATTACACTGAGTAATCTAAAGTAATTGAAAGAATGAAAGTATCAGAAAAATTGGATGGAAGCACTAAATGTTTTAAACACATAGACAGGTTAGAAAGGGTAGATGTGCTTAGGTGCTTGAATCAGGTAAAGGAAGAAAAAAAGCAAGTGAGTGCATGGAGAATATGTGAATCACAAATGGCAAGGAAAATGTAGGGTGATTAATAACACTGATAGCTCAAGAACCAGTGAGTTCAAAATCAAATTATTATGTATCAGGCTTAAACCAGTAATAAGATGAAGCATTTTTCACCTGATGTGTCATTTAAATTTTTTTTTGAAGCTCAAAAATATGAACTCAAAAAGGGATTAAACAAACCCACAGGCAGGATCCATCAGGCATTAAACAGCTATGAAACATGATGCTTTGAATAAAGCCTCTAGATCATGTCAAAAACTGAGGGAAAACATACCTCAGAAAAACATACCCAAGGAAAACTCTCTGCTTGCTGTTTCCCACTCATTCTTTATCAAGGGCATAAAGATTTCTGCTACATAATGACAACATTTTTGTTGAAACGTTACATATAGGCAGTTGCTGAGTTAACTATACCTGCAGAGAAAATGATAACTGAAGAGCCAAAAGTGGTGTGATGAGGAATAGTACTGACAATAATTTTGCCCATTTGATCCCATTCTGCAGGAGGTGGAAGACAGAAAACTGCAGCTTTTATTCAGGGGATTGCTTTGAAGACCTCCAGTGTACATGCTAGACTCTTCAGGCATAAAGTTACTACCTCTCAGGAATGAGGTTTTCTGACACTGACCAGGAGTGCATAGAGCTACCACCTGAACAGATAACATGGATTTTAAGAAATTCTTTCTTAAAACAGTATTTAAATATAGGAACACTATTTGCTTTATTATAAGGTTAGGACTGCTTACAAGACCTTACAGCTTCCCAAGAACAATGCCTATTGAGGACCAAGCCCATGCCTCTTCTTCCAGTTGATGTGACTATTGTATCCATCTATTTCATGGTTAGCTCCATGAATTTTACCTAGCCAATCTAATTATCTGCATTGTTAATGGGTTTCCTTCTGGCAGCTATGAAGAATAATAATGCATAGTACCACTAAACTTGCTTTTGTCCATGGAATATAATACTTTTTGAAGTAATTTCAAAGCAAATACATAAGATTATGGACAAATAATGAAAATCTAGTTGCATATTGTATTTCTTAGGCTTGCTATCCCCCTCAAGTCAATCATGATTAAGATATGAATTTGAGTTGAGCTCTGTGATTTCTTGAGGCTCAAAGTATCACCTACTTGCAGCAAACCAATCATTTTAGCCTTATTTTTCTACATGGCAAACCTTCTGAATGACTTAGTTTCTCTAATCAAGTTGAGAAAGCTTCTCTTCAAATCTGAGAATCCAGCTACTGCATTTGAGAATTTTTTTGATGTATGCATTTTTTTTGAGTGGTCTCTCACTCTTATCTTTTTTAAATGGATCTCTCCTGACACATCTGGAGACTTATTCACTTGTGCATATACAATACTTGAAAATGTATTTTTGCAAGTAATGGCATGATAGTCACAGGAATTTTAAAAGTTTAGTATTATAGTTATGCCTAGAAGTCAAAAGTTGAGTTCTTCATAATAGCAGGCAGTAAATACACAACAGAGGTTATAAAGCCTTTTGCGCCTTTAATAACAAATATCTCGGTCATTTGTGTTGTTCTATAGCCCCTACACTGTTTTTACTACAGGACTTTAAATTTCATAATTTGGAAAAAAAATAGCAGGAATTTTGATTACGTTGAAACATGAAGTGAAGCACACTCTCTTCTGATTGAGTAGGACTGTGTTAACTTTCATGGCTCCTCAAAGCCAGGTACAGCTAGGATTCTGGGATTTTTCCTTAGGAAAGTCAAGAAATATTCCAGAGTTATCATTTCGCCTTGCTTCAAGGAGACAAAGTTACAAAAGAAAACATTTTCATGCCAGAATCTCCATATAGCTGCTTTTCAACCTATTTAAACAGGGAAAATTTGTTTTAGATCTCAATGCTATGAATGCATGTACATCCAACTTTGAATTTGTGAACAGTATCATTAGGTTCAGACAAAGTCATTCTCATGCATTCCTTTCTGACAGCCACTGTGATATTAATAAATGTTCCTGTGTGTAGACATAGAAAGAAGACATCAAAGAACTTGCACAACACAGTAGGAATAGGCACAGTATTTTTGACAGCCACGTAACCAGTATTCATTTCCAAAGCAGCAGAAATATAGATATGGATATGTTTGAAATTCTTGGCTTTGTATAGTGTCTGTAAATCCAAGTGTAGTGCAAAAATTAATTAATTTTCTGAATTTTTTCATTTAAACAGACTGAAAATTGCAATTATCTCACTATCAATTGCACAGTTTTTAAGTGCACCTGGAAATTGATTTCATCTAGTTTGCTTAGCAAATTAAAGGACTACCTCTGTGATATCTACCCTTTTCTATCTATTTATAAAATATCTTCTGAGACTGTGAAGTGTAGTTTGACAGGAAATTATATTATGCTGGCTATCCTGGTGCTCCAAAAGCAAATAAAGCAAGCAGAAAGAAGTGTATTTGCTGTGTAAGTGCAGCCAGGAGGTTTTGTTTTATATTCCATTATCTCTGTAGCAGTTGTAGAAAACCATCAGTCTGTGATGCATACTGATGCAAAGCTACTGCATGTAAGGGACTATTTTTAATTCATACTGAAATCTGTTAATTGCTTTCAAATTGGTAATCTAGTAATCAGTAGAGTGCAATCCAATATGGTTCATTGCAATTTCAAATCTCCTATATGCAGCTGGATTGTTCTCCTCTAGAAGACAGGAAGCTTTAGTGTCAGCCAAATGAATCAGTTTGTAGATAGATTAATCAGATATTGTGTGCTATAATTTACCCATTTATATAAGGTTTTTGGCATGCTGCTTACATCTAAGGTAAGGAAATGAGACTCAACACTGAAAATACACAGTATCTGTCTTTTTTTTTCTGGATGTACTCACACACACATTTAACATTAAATCCCACTGGCATTTTTATTTTGGGTTTGGTTTTTTTTATCCTTGTTGAAATAATAACTCTAAAAAATATTGAAATTAATGAAGTTTTCAGAATCAGAGCATTATGATGAAGGAGCAAAGGGTAACTTCAAGGAGAATTTTCCCTGCATATTCACTGTAGAATTCAGTAAACAATTTCCATTTATGAAATTCTCATTATGGTGTTTTACACTTTGAGGTAATGCTAACTGCTATACATAATGTGTGAAATAAGGTAAGTCTGAAACAAACTCAGAAATTCTAGGAAGCAAATATTTAATCAGTTTCTCATTAAGCTTAGGAGTTAGTATGAAAAACCAAAAAAACAATGTTTTGCTCAACATTTTGTCAGTTAAGCAAAAAGCTAATAAAGAATTATCATTGTCTTTAAAGTCAGAAATTATTGCAGCTTCTGTTGCTTAAAGATTATATGTTGTCTTCCGCACTACATTCTGAATTGTACCTTGTTAAAATTAATTGAATTCTGATATTCTCAAAATTCTTTTTTTTTTTAATAGACTGATGTATAGAGCAGTTAGCATCTTGTTTCAGCACTATGTAAAAATCACTGATTTCAAATCAATATTAATTTCAGGAGCTACATTTAGAATTGTCAATGTTTAAACCTGTAAGGCAACTCAGCCCCACATAGCTGCTCTCTCAATCCCCCCAGTGCAGAGAGGAGGAGAGATTAAAAAGAGTAAAGTGCTAAAAAATGTGGGTTGAAATATAGGCAGTTTGATAGGTAAAGCAAAAGCCACACACATAAGCAAAGAAATATGTTCATTCTTTCTATTGACAGGCAGAGGTTTAACCATTTCCAGGAAAGCAGAGCTTCTTCACCTGTAATGGCTGCTTGGGAAGATAAAGGCCAAAACTCCCATTTTCTTCCCCCCATATTTTATTACTGAGAACAATGCCATACTAAGCGGTATTAGGGTTCAGCTTTTTTTTCTTTTTTTGTGTCTTCTTCCAGCCTCCTGTGAACCCCCAGTCACAGGGAAACATGAAAAAACAAAAAGGCTTTGATGCTATGTAAGCACTGTTCAGCAACAGAGAAAACATCCCTGTGTTTTCAAGACTGGTTTGCTTGCAATTCAAAAACATATCCCAAAGCCAAACCAGTACAGAATTCAGAATTCAGTGATTTGTGCTATATTCCTTTGCTGAAGGTACTGCAGTCCTCTGCAAGGGCTTACAATTCAGTTATTGCATAATCATAATGCTTAGTGCTGAGGGACCTGGTTTATTGGTGGACTTGGCAGGGCTTGGTTAGCACTTGGACTCAAAGATCTTTTCCAGCCTAAAGGATTCTGTGATTTTAGGACTTCTTTTTTTTTTTGTATTTTTTTAATACAACCTCTATGACACCAATTAATGTAAATCTGCATCTACACAATTTTCAAGCAAGCAGCTAATTGTTTCTTAATCAACTATACTAGGAAGAACCTACAAGTAACTGTGGACGGAAAATTGCATGCAGCACAGTACTTTTTTCCCCTAGAGTTGTGTGTGTATAGGCTGAAATATTTAAAAATCATCCTCAAATGCCCAGAGAAGATAGTAAATGAATAGACCTTACAGCAGAAAACAGAAAAGAGAAGAAAATAGTTCTGTTTTTCCTTGATGAATACAAAAAAAATTGCCAACAACTATTATCTAAAGTTGAACATGTTTAATAACAACCGCAGGTGTCCACAAAAGAGAGCAATAGTTTTAATAAGAGGAATTTGGAGATTACTTTATCTGCTATGAGTTTTCCTTGTTTTATATGAAACACATTTAGTTAGGATTACCTTAAACAAAATACACATTCCTAAAAAAAATGCAAAGTATGTGTAAATGGATAATAATGCACATAAAGATGTATTTACATGTGTAGTTATATCTGTCAGTAACATGAATAACTTTGGCTTAATACTAGTACTTCTATGGGACTTGACTCATATTTTAATGTGGCTTGATATTCTTCTAACTTTGAAGAGCTGCTCTTTTTCTTTTTTTTTTTGTTTTGGTTTGTTTTTGTTGTTATTTTTTCCTTTAAAATACCTGTTTAATATATAGAGAGTAAGAGACTGGCTCAGAATCACATTTCTATAATTTTTACTGTTTCCGTATCAAATTCTGTAGAAAACAGATGGATTCCCTGATAGCAAAAAAATTTAATTTTTGAAATTCACGAATTTTCTCCACTAAATATGAAGTTGTAAGAGGACTTTCAATTTGTTATTTAGTCTATTCTTACAATAAGAAAGCCTAAGTCTAAGAGGACTACTTTGCCTTGTATGTGGTATTTGAAAACTGTAGGTCTCTATACTTGATTTAGGATTAGCTGATGCCAAGCAACTTCATTCTGATCTCAGTCTCCCATTCTCTGGTCTCACACACCCGGAGGGATGAACCCAGGCTATTTAGGCCCTACTAGAAATATGTATATAGACATATTTTTTAACTTAAATATGATGTATAAACTGTAAGTGTGGTAGGAGGAATTTCAGAAACATTTTTAATTAGCAAATGGCCTAAATGTTCATACATTAGCAACGCATCCATATAGCTCAGAAGAAATAGAAGTGTGTATGCCTGTATAAGATAAAATACACAGGCATATCCAGTGTAAGTCATACATACATATTATTATCAATAATCAATATCTATTGGTTGTTGGACAATAAGTGGAAATAGAAACCAGCATTTTAAGGCTTGTTGTTTTTTGCTATATCAAGAGACAAAATCATAACTCTAGTTCTTGTGTTCTCCAGTGTATGCTGGAGACTGTAGCAAAAAGTAAAAATACATTTTTATAAAGATGCTTACACAAACCTCACAATAGTACCTCACAGCCTCGGATGAATTTATCTTCCAATATTACTGTGAAGCAGGGAAGTCAATTTATCTTCTTTTCACAGACAGGGACCTGAGGCACAGAGAGGCTAAAGCCCAGATTCAGACAATTTGAATGCCAGCTAAATCTCAAAGTCTTGTGTTTCCAGTTGGCTAGGTGCCTCTGGCGCAGTGTCCAAGGTCATATAGGATGTCTGTGGCAAAACAAAAAACTGAATTTAATTTTTTCTCTTCCAAAGTAGGGCTCTAAATCACAGGACAATTGTATTTTAGGGATATCTTTGTATCACCTAGAAACAAGGGGTAGCTTCCACCTGTCTGGCTTACATTTGTCCCTCAGAATTACTTTTACATCTTGAAAGGTCCCAAATATGTAGGAATAGTTTAGCTTAGGAGTTTTTCAGTCACGAAATTCAGACAAGATACATTCAGTGTCTGCACAGTCAATTGATCTCAACCAACACAATACAGTGACATTTACATTCCAATTACATGGAAAACCATGCTGTTTGCAGTAAATTTGCATTTTCCAAATGCTCCACTCTATAGCATGCAGTTGATCAATACCAAGGAACTATTAAAAAAAACCCAACAAAACCTTCCAAGCAGGAAAAATCTGAATAATATTTGAAAGAAAAAATTAATATCACAATTCTTCTTCAAATAAAAAAATACCATATATTTGTCTGTATACAACTTGAACAGCTTCCTCCCCTCAATAGCAGATTTTGGGGAAAAAAGGAAAGAATGAAATCAAAATGCCAGAGTGCAGGTTAGTCAATAATATGAGAAAAAATGATAATGGTTTTTCGTTTTAATTAGAACAGACTAGCTTGGTTAGCCCCCCTGAAACCCATGCTGCTTATTCCTTAAAGTAAAAAAAGTAAATTCAAGTAGAAACATTGAGATTCACATATAGAAAATAGTGTAAAGTAAACAGCAGATAAGCAGGGAATTTGAAGTCTTTACTGCATACATGCTGTGATTGCATAAAATCTACTTCCAAATTCATTTTTTAATATTTCATTTGAGTTCATTTTTCGTTTTCAGCCACATATGAACGAATGTATATTCAAGTAGCCATGCTTTGCCTAAAATCACTAACAGATGCATGTAAGGGTGAACAGCAAATGTTTGGTTGTGTGACTATGTGGCAGTGACATTATTGGGAATTTCCATCACTGCAACTCAGAAATGGATCCAAATATTTAATTCGGATCCTGTGATACAGGTCTGACCCCAACACAAAACAGTAATACAGATGCTGGAGATGGGAAATTCTGTCTCCTGGAGCAGGTCTAGGAAGAATTGGTTTTCAGAGTCTGCTTCTCTCCCTAATAGTTTTCTACTCAATTGGCAGTCCCCTGTATTAGGCTCCTCAATATCTCTGCCCTCTGAAAAGCCTAGCTAATGCTCAGAACCTCAATATTTGTTTCCAAGAGACAAGTACTTAAGCAAAGTGTTAGAGGACTCTGTGTGGAGGTTTATGAGCCCACTCCTTATTTAACTATGAACTCTGAACTCTTGAAGATACCCTCATCAGAGATAGTGATCTCATATATGTATAAATAAGTACTGTTGGATTTCACTGGTGGCTTTTCAAGCAGTTGTTCTTACTAGTCCCACTTATCAGAATTCATGGTGGCTAGGAACTTCTAGCTCACTTTCTTTTCATCTGTACTGTAGTTGTGGTTTAGGTTGTTAAAGACGCCACCAGAAAATTATTCCTGCCTTGAATCTCTTCCAAATAATCTCAGTCAGTGTGATACTGGCTGCCCGTGGTTTATTCTCATGCAAGCAAACATATGTTTCTCAAAAATGTAATGTACTTCTAACAAATATACCATGTATTTTCAAACAAGAAGCAGAAGCACATTTTTAAACCATTCAACAATCCAGTTTTGCTTATCATTAACAGCTATAGCTCAAGCAACATCTGTGGTGACATTGTAAGAAGTGACAACTTAGCAGTCAGGCAAGGCAGAGCACTACTGTCTAGCCAAGACGAATTTCACTTGCAGTTCAC
The DNA here is from genome assembly GCA_013400175.1 of Phainopepla nitens. Taxonomy (NCBI): domain Eukaryota; kingdom Metazoa; phylum Chordata; class Aves; order Passeriformes; family Bombycillidae; genus Phainopepla; species Phainopepla nitens. Next base: position 353,041 of record VXBQ01003992.1, on the reverse strand, counting down.
TGCCACAAACTGCCACAAAGTGAAGCAGGCAGTGCTGTAAAGCTTTTCTTAACTCTGTCTCCTAGCTCAATCCTAATCCTCCAGGGTATCTAGCATCCCACAGTCTCAGCTATAGTTCCCACAAATTCCTTTCACTTAGCTGAACATAGGTGCCTCACCTCTTAAATTGGCTTACATAAAGAGAAGAGAACTAGGTTAGCACCTGTTTGACTGACTTTGGAGCCTATTCAGGTGTAAGTAATTGCCTTCACTCTGACTCTTAAGTTGATCCATATTCAGAAACATATTCAAAAAATTAAAAAAAAAATCCTGGGATATATGCTTACGTAGGATGCTGGAATTCTTTGGCCTTTGTGTTTACTTTGAAGTAAGAATATTTTTAATGAGTTGGCTCATTCAAAGGACAGAAAGCAGAAGCATCTGGTTTCTATTTTGTATGCTCCCAAACTTAGAATCGTGTCTTACACTGTGCTTCTGATGAGCATTTTAGACAAAGTTGATTATTCTGTATATCCATGTGAATAAAGGAGCAAATGTTGGCTTGTACACTGAAGCAGGGATTGCCACTGTGAGTATCAGCTTAAAATCAAAACCCAAATATGAAGATGTCAGTAAAGAGAACAGCTGGCTAATATTTTAATGCATACAGTTAGTAACCATATATAATATGTGTTTGTTTTTTTCTTTTTACCTTTCTATATTGGAAGAAGAGGCCTCTTGCTGTTGTATCCTCTTGATCTTCACAGAGATTTCTCATTGTCAACAATTAAATTTCCTTTTCCTATAGCTTTTGCAACAAAATACAGGGGAGCTGATTATTTTTATCTCAAGGAAAGACTAGATTTACTTGATAGGTAGTTTTATATTTAAGGTAAGAATGATAAAAATTTAGATTTATTAATTTGATTAATACTTTTAATATTTTATAATATATTTTTCTTATTATTATATCCCCTTCATGCATACATGGAAAAATCTCTTATTGGAGACCCAGCCCTCCATCCCATCTGTTCCCCCATAGCCTAGCTGACAATCTAATTATTCTTACTATTTTTGAATAAGTTATATTTTTCTTTTTTTGAAAAAATGTTTTGTGACCTTGCATAGAATTTCTCTTTTGAACTCATCCGCACCTCACTTTTCCCGAAACCTAGAAATTTCTACCACAAAACCTTTATCTTAATTAAATGGTGGGTTGGATGAAATACTTTTGCACAAAACTCTCCCTAGCTCTGTGCCTCATCCTAGTTTAAATTTCTTAAACATGCGAATTGCATTAGAAAGTAGTTGGATTTTCAAATTTTATATTTTCCATACGCTGCTGCTGATTTTCAAGAATGAAGAATGTTATGTGAGTAAGAAACCGAAAAACTCTCTTAAGAGAAAATGTTCTGCAAACTTCTAGGGCCTTTTGAAGATCATTTTCCAGTTTTTCATTGATTCATTTCTATAATGGCTAATAGCTAATGGGTATGACATAATATAATGTAAAATACATAAATATTGATAAAATGGAACATGCTGAAATGGAACATATTATATTCCTAGCCAGTACCTGCTTCTCTTAATATCTGTGGGAGCAATGGTGTCTTCATTATCAGGACATAGGGCCTCACCACTGATTTGGGAGTTTTGATGTGTCCCCTGACTTAAACTAAAATGCAAAAGTAACTCTGAGATCATTCTTTTTCCTCTCAAGAGCTAAGTGACGAGGGTGTCTCTTCTTCAATTCTTTTTATGCCACAACATGAGATTTCTATTCTGTGTAACTGCAGAAGCTCTTAAGTGTAGCAGACAATGATGATTAGCTGATAAAAACAAAAATGTTTAAATCTTGCTCATTGAATGTGGGACTAAGAATAATAAAATATGATGCAGTTCTTTAATTAATAATGGTGACTTTTTGACACAAGATCATAGCTCAAAATTTAATGTAGCACAAACCTGTGCAACTAGAAGTAGAGTATGACTAATAATCTAATGTGCAATTAATTTAATTAAAGGGTTCATCCAAAGAAAATTTCTACTAATTATAAAGAATCACAACTTACATTCACAAGCAAAGCATTCTTAAATTTTTTAAATTTAGCAGATAATTCATCTCCAAGCTTTATTGCACTTATATGGACCAAACACAGCTAGTAATATCACTGCTAGTATTAAACAATTTACAGACTAGTTGTTTCCTGAAGTGCCATGCATTTCACAGGTGTTTTAAAGGAACATCTTTCTTTTCAAAACTTGCAGCAGCACTTGTTCTTCTCACTACTCTGTGTGGCATCATCCAAAGGCTCAAGATCATGCCAGAAGAAGAAATAGTCAGGTTAAAGTAATAAAAGTTAGTCCTTTGACTTCTCAAGAGAGAAAATGGGCTTACATGCAGCTGCGGTCTACTGCAGCTAGCAGAGTTACCTTATTTAAAGTTGCTGTGCTGCTCCATCTGATGTACTTCCATTTATGATGCAGCCACAGCTAATGGCATGATTATTCCAGTTCAGCAAGAGAGAAAATACATTATGCCTTACAGCTCTTGCCATTTGAGTTGCCTGTTTATAGAGGATGGCAATGCATGGGAATTGCTAGTTGCTATAATGATTGTCAGATGTATTCAGTGTTATCCCTTTATATTTTCTGAGTTATATTGCCCTCTTTCTTGCTGTGCTCTTTCCACTTCAACAGTTGAAATGTGATGTGAATTACAAGAGGTACTTCAGATAAGAAAATATCAACTTTACATATTTGACCCCTGGCTGTTGCTCTTTTTCTAATTCAAGTATTATAGTCTAGGGGTAGCTATATACACCTTTGGAAATGTGGAAGTTAAATAGTAGAGGCATAATTAAAATGAACTAATATGACAGAATTATAAAGCTGAATATTTGGTGGATTCAGAGTTCCTTTCCTATGTTTTAGAAAGATGGGGAGCTTACAATGGAAAATTTACATCTTTGAAGAACTTTGATAATGGAGTCACACATCAATGACAGTTTATTAATGAACTCTGCTTTAAATGTTAATAGGTGACAATTCAATTAAAAGGGAAAAAAAAAATCTGAAGTAATTCTTTCTATTTTTATCACTGTGTGCAATGACTGCTTATAATGTTGAAGAAATGAACATTCAACTCCATTTTTAGCTATTAACCACATTTATTAAGAACCATTAACTTAGACTGATGGAATTTTATTTCAAGAACACGACTGCAGATAACTTCGTTTGTCTTAGGCTTTTTTTTGGAAACTTTTTATAGATTTTCTTTTTTCCACTCACCCTCATATCTATTTCATCCTCTTGGAAATTCATAGTGGCAGTGATTTAAACTTATATGAAAAAAAGTTTCAGAAGAATTCCTTTGACCAAGTCTAGAAAGAAAGCAGTAGCATTTTCAGTGACCTTCAAAGCTACTTGACACATAGGAAATATGAAAGAATGTCTTTATTGCTGTGGTGGGTTGACCTTTGCTAAAGGAACAAACCCCCATCCAGATACTCAGTCATTCAGGATGGGGTAGACACTCTAATGGAAATGCTCTTGGGTTGAGAAAAGGAAAGAGAGTCAAAATTAATTTAATTTATTACCAGTTAAAATAGATTTGGATTACTAGTTAAAATAAATTTGGCTAGGAAAAAA
>VXBQ01003992.1:182031-349390 GCA_013400175.1 Phainopepla nitens | reverse complement strand
CCCCCCCAAAAAAAACAACACTTCTTAAAAAAACCAATACCTTTCCCCCTGTCTTTTCCCAGCCTCACCATGGTAAGGAGGGGTCCACGAGAACTGCCACCTTGGTCTTACAGTGGGGAGAATTTCACCTGTTTAGGATATTGTTTGACAGAGTCTTTTGGAAGTCAGTCCTGAAGGAAAAATGAGCCCTGGAAGGCTGGATGTACTTTGAGAAGGAAATCTTATCAATATAGGAGAAGCCTGTCCCCCTGTACTGTAACACAAGCTGGTGGGAAAAGAGACCAGCCTGGTTTAACTGAGAACTTTGGCTGAAACCAAGGGGAAAAAAAAAAAAAATAAAAAAAAAAGAGGGTATCACTTCGGGAGGAGGGAAGAAGGACTGCAGTCCTACTTCAGTAGGACTGTCCTAGTCAGTAGGACTGAAGGTATTTTGTGAGGTTATACAGGGAGAAAATTAGAAAGACCAAAGCCAAACTGGAACTTTGGCCACTGCATCAAAGAAAACAAGAGAAGTTTCTATAAAGACATTGACAGCAAAATCAGGGCTAAGAAGAGTCTCCACCTTTTGCTGGATGCAGAATGTAGCTTAGTGTCAGGGAATAAAAACAAGGTTGAGGTGCCTTCTTTGCCTTGGTCTTTATTGCCAAAACCAGTTGCCCTCAGGATACCCAGTTCCCAGAGGCAGAAGTTGAGATGGTGGGCTGAGTAAAGCCCCCATAATCTAGGAGGAAATGGTTAGTGACCTTTTATGCCAATTAGATGCCCATAGGTCTGTGGCTCCAGTTTGGATGCACATGAGAGTAGTGAGAGAGCTGATGAAAGAGCTTGACCGTGCCCTTTCAGCCATTTACCAGCAGTCCTGATTAACTGGACAAGTCCCAGCAAGACATTTCAGAATAAACATGTAAAGCACCATTCCTCAGTAAAGACAGCTATACACATTTTACCTTGCTGCCTTCAGCAGAATTGCTCTTGACCAGCCTCATCAAGGAAGGGGATGACCAGGCTTCTCAGGCCTGAGCATGCAGATCTATATGCCCATGATAAAATCTTTCAGTAGTACAAATACAGTAAGCTACTTAGGTTGTTCATGAACCTGTTTTAGATTACACTATCAGTTTCTTCAGTAATTCCACTGTGATGGAACTCTTGGCCGGCATTTTTGGTCCCCACATGTGAACAGCAAAAGCAGAATGGAAACAGATCTTTTGTTACTAGGAATCGACCTTCTGTTCTTTAGTTACTCAAATTTAGGGCCACTCCAATTTCGCTTAGCTATTGGCCCCAGCCTGGGAGGGTGGAAGAGCTAGTGAGACAAGGAACAGGAGTAACCCAAGTGATCTAGGATAATGACTGAAACTCTCTTTCTCTAGAGTTTTGTAGGAGGAGAAACTAATCTCTTTAACTAGGTGCTTCTTCCTCCATTAAGGTGGTCGGTGTTGGAGGAATCTCCAGAGTGCCTCCATCTGCTTTATTTAGGATGTGACTTCTTTTCCACTAACTTTAGTTGCCCAGATCTTGCTATATAATGTTCATTTCTCTATATTTCTACCTACCTATTACACAATATATCACATGCGTACTAAGTATCTCTGGAGCTTGAGACAGGGTCATGAAATGAGATGGTTCAATGTCTAGAGGTATTTCTCTCTTGCTTCGTCAACTGCAGAAGATAAAGATGATGAATCTATCCACCACTGAATGTACATAGAATTAACAGGAAATAATGTATGCCCCAATTACATTAAGTTCCAGTTCACATAGTTCTCGCTGGAAATACCCACGTTCTGTCTAGGTCAATTATTGGAGAACTTACACAAAAAGACAGGGAAGTAGATTCCAAACAATCCTCAGTATGAGGGGAGAAAGATTGAATCCATAATTTTCTTTTTCCAGGAAACATCATTAGGTAGCCTAGGAACATGTGTACTCTATCAGCCTTATTGTTGCCTAGGAATGCAAGACTAAATGCTTTAGGGAAGCAACAAGAGGGACTGTGAATTTTGCATGTTGGCTATAGCACAGAAGAGAGAGATTACATCTTGCTTTTGTTCGATAACAAAAATAGGAATAAAAGATAACTTTTAACAATTAAGTAGTATAATGTATTATGTGCAGACATAAAAGCCTTCTGGAATTCCACTGCCATTACAGCTGCTTGTGCCAGACTGTCTGCATGATGCTTCTTGCTCATTATGCATGATGCAGTGGAATAGGAGGTGAATTCACCTGGAACAACAATAATCTACCTGATAAGCTGTTTCTATGCCTCAATCTTAGCCACAATAAATAGCTATTCCACTTAGACAATCAGGCATCCACTATGGAAAAATAAGATCATTACCACCCAGCATCACTGTGGTTTTGTCAACATTTGCCCAAGAACAGAGGATGCAAAAATGAAAGAGTGCTAAGGAACTCTGGTCCATAGGAAAGGCACCGCTGGACAGACAGGTGATTTTACTGTGTGAAGGAGCTCTTGAGTAAGTCCTGGATTGTTGAATAACTTAAAGTGTTTAGACGTTTCTAAGAGTACGGTCTGAATGAGACATATCATGTATTTATGTCCTACACAGAGCATCTAAAAAGAAAAAAACAAAACCATTAGGATAAGTATTTTTGAAAATCTTTTTGATATTTGTAAAAAAAGAGTTATCATTAATAATTAGGATAAAGTAATTAATAAGAACCTAGCATTCACTACAATTTTATAATTACGAAAATACAACAAAACCTGAGCTTATTTGTTTATAACAGAAATTTTTACATAGTCACAGAAGAGGCTTTTAGTCAAAGTTGTGTTTTTCCTTTATTACCTTTACAATCAGCCATCTAATCTGTTTTTCCCACAGGGACTAAAATTTTCTTGATTTTTCTGTCCTAATTTTTGAACGCAACTAATTTAATTCATAAAATTTCTAAGAAAAACTGCTTTTTATTTTCCAAGTTCCTTTTGTCATTGAGTGAAAATTAATTTTAAATGTTTGAAGAGCATATAGAAGCCCACACCTATAATATTCAGTTCTCAATCAGAAAACATCATCAAATGGATTTAAATGCATAGAAAAACATACCTCAAAATTGTTTTATGTCACAAAAAATGCAGCTGGCATATATGGGCTTTCTTAAACCAGAGCTAAAATGCACTTTCTGTTATATATGAAAACATACAAAATTAGTAAAGAGATTTCTCCTGTACAAAGTATGTTACAAAATATCTTCCCGTTTTGAATATCAGTTTGTTAGATACTCTTGAAAATTTAGATTTATAAAGAATAAAAATTCATTTCCCCTATCTACAGGCTACACAAAAGACTCTTTATGAATTATTTTGCTATTGATGCTTTTCTTGTCTTTGATATTCTGACTGATCTATTGCAAATATCTTGTGTCATTTTGTTCCTCCATCACATCAGATGGAGTCAGCATAACAGAACATGACTGATTCAATTGAAAACTTCAAAAAGATAATGTATCTGAAAAATGTGGTTAAAGACACTGTGGTTTTCTTTAGAAAACTATTCAGTCAGAGTGGTTTCATGCTAACTTTTGTTTTCTCAATCCACATAACAGCTCCATGGTTGATGACAATAATTTTGCATGCATCGTTCATATTGTAGGCTCATGATTTTACTAAGCTAGAAAAGGAAAATCTGAAAAATTGAATTTCTGTACTAAAATCTGTAACATTTTTTCTGCTACTATCTATGTAATATTTATTCTTTGATACAAAATATCTTACATATAGACAAACAGGGAAGAAATAATGTTTCAGCCACATAAAACTATTACTGTTAAGAAATGTTTAATTATATAATTCAGATATTTATCAAACATTTTTTCAATAACTGGTTTGAATTGGGAAAAGAATTCTACTGACATAAATACTTTGCCCAATAACTTTATGTAGATAGAATATCTTCTAAAACTATTGTACCAGAATTTCGTAGCTGAGGGATGAAAACATTTAGAAGCTCTCTATCAGAATTGCATAGACATTTGTGTCATTGCAGCAATTGCAAATACAATGACAAAGTCAATTTTTTATGTACTTTGTGTACATGACCAGATCCTCATTGTTGAATCATTTGTCAGAAATAAAAATTTGTCCTCAGAAGCAGGGGCAAAACTGATAGCACCTAAAAGTCTCATTAGCTGCTGAAGTTCAGTATTCAATGCCATTGATATTTGTAATTCCCAGTTCCCCTGATTTTCAGCCTTGTAGCTGTCTGAAGACTGTTTTCAACTGTTTAAGGACATAACAATTTTATTTAGGAGTACATTTAAGTCTGCCACTTAAATCAAATTATCCTGATACCCACTTTTTAAATCTAAACACGTTTGTGGTAACATGTTTCAATGGTGGTGGCAGATACAGTGAGAACTGTTTTATGGCCAGGTTGTACTTGCACCATCTGACAGAATATACTGATTTTCCATGGGTTGCTACTATGTTTTCCATGACTTTTACCTCACAGGCCGCAAGCATTCTTCATGCCTAATTTATAGGCTAACATAAGCAATTCCATACCTCAGGATTCCCAATCCTCCCGGAGAATTTAGGTTCACATTTACAAAGTATTTAGGCTTTATCATTTTGAACATTGTAGCACTGTCTCCAGGAAGGGAATTCATGAGCCTGAAATACTTGCTTTTCTTTCCTGAACAAAACAGGGGAAAATTCACCATCTATAAATCTTCATTTCCTGGGACTGAAGAGTCTGTGTGTGGCAATACCTAGGCCCGACAGATTTTCTTTACCTCTTGCACCTGTGAAAAACTGGTGCATGAATCTGAGATTTCAGTCCCAGCTGCCTTCCAGGGTGGAGATTCTTGTGGTGGGCTGTGCAGGGAGCTCACCATGTCACTTCCCTTTGCACTCACTCCAAATCAGAGGTGTGTTAAATTCCTTTCTCACAAGGTGGGTGTTCAAGCCAACATTTCTTTACCTTCCAGGATAGCGTGTGGGGCCATGCTGGGGTTCTCCTTCCAAGTATTGAACTATCAGTGGTTACGGCAATTTTCTGAGATGGAAAAAACAATGAATTTTTGTGATGAGGATGACATGTCCATGTCTTCTTTATTCTTGTCAGGATCTCAAGTCAGTATGAAGCTACTGTAAAAAGCGAAGTATTTCCTGTCATATCAGGCAGTTATCTAAGTTTGGGCTGCAGACATTTAGGGTTGTTCAGCACCTAACTACTATGGTGGTTTTGTTTTTTTCCCCCTAACAAAATATAGATATTTAAATTGCACGAAAATGAAATTATTTAAGCCTTTCCTGCTACAAACAATTCCAGTTTCAAACACTTCAATGCAATTACTAACACTTTTCTCCAGCATTAAGGAAAGCTGGCAGTATTTAAATTTTCCCTCTTCCAAAACAAGCAAACTAAGTGAAAATGCCATACTGTGAATGGATCTTCTAGTGTCCTGGTCCACAATAATCTTCAAGCCACATCAAGAAATTATCTGGAAAAATACTTGACATAAAACAACTCCAAGCCTCAAACTGTGGTGTAAATTTAACAGCACCATCAATCCAAGTCTGAATGTGCAGGAATGCTCTCAGGTGCCAGTGAATCTGGCCCCTGATTCACTTCTTGTAAATCTGAGATATGTTTTAGAGCCAGAAACAAACAAGATAGAAGAGGAGCAAAAAGTGACACCAGAGCAACATGAGAGTTGCTCATACAGAATAAATCAGAGCTCCTGAGTCACCAGCAGTGCCCTGAAATAAGTGGTAAACTCTTTCTGGCCAGTTGTCCATGCCTGAGTGAAATTACCATGGATTACACAGAAACTTGAGGTAAATCACTGGGATTTTTGAGCACATAAAAACTTGGATTTAATAATACATAACATGACTGCAAAGTTAAATCCTTTTAAAATGTCAAACATATTTTAGTTTGTGATGGAAGAAGTATTAGAAACTGGTTATAAATTATGCCTTATTACCTGAGTGGAAAATCAATGTGGTAAGACACTAAAATAATAATGGTTATTTCTTCAGTGCCTTTAAATATGGGGCTGTCTAAAATTTGCACTACAAAGAGTGTGAGCAAATTTAAATATTCTTTTATTTTAGACAAATAGGAACAGAATAGAAAGCATTAAAGTAGGAATATATATATATATATGTCTGCATTAATATAGAGATCATAGTGATCATATTATTGATGCTAATGATTGATATGATCAAAGCTAAAAAGGACTTCTAGCAGTTGAAAAGGACTGTATTAATAGCTTTCTATATTACTTGCAGTACGTGGAGTTGTGGGAAACAAATTAATGCCCTGTAGCGAAGCCTTGTCTATAGAGCAAAGGCATTCACTAATTTCTCCATTTAAAGATTTACTTGGCATTGCAATAAATCTAGAAATGTGTTGTAGCATTGCAAGAAAGGTGGTAGTAAATACATTTTAAAATACTCTATATCTTCTATAAGAGGATATCCTGGCTGGAGAAGAAAAATGAAAACAAAATGCAAATGGTTGTTGAAAAGTAGTTTGGAATGAACAGAAAAGAATTTGCATTTGTTGAAGTACCTTGGCTAAGGTGAAAAAAATAATGAAGATATCAATGAATGTCAAATATCTTCACCATTGTAAAGCCTGTGAAATCCAATGTTGATTTTTAACCTTACGTCGTTTAAATCAATTTATTCTTCTATATGCTAACACAGTGCCTGACCTTCCCACTGACCTCAATAAGTTTCAGACACTATAAAATGATGTTACAAGTTTCCATTTGACTGATTCTGTGACATCTTTATGCTGGTTTAAGTATATTGGTGCCACTCATCCAGTAATAGTGCAGTGAGAGGAGAGGATATAGAGAATTGATAGTTTTCTGAGCTCTGAGAAGGTGATTTACTGCTAATCAAGCCATGCTTGGTCTAATTCCTGTTATTTTTTCTGCTATTAATGGTGATATTGTAGTAAGAATAGATGGGGAACAGTTAGCATTTCACACATATTTCTTAGGTCTGAGTCTAATTCATTGGTAAAATTATGTCTGGGTTTACTTCAGCAGAAAACAGGTAGAAAATGTTCTGTATTAACAAAACAGAGGAAGTATCCTCACAAGGTAAAAATCTAATGGTATGTTTTCCTTACATTGCTTTGAGGAATTTATTTGGCAGATATTACAAACTTTGTTTTCAGAGACATTTGAAAAAATTCTTTCTTGGTTGCTTTTCATAACCAAGCCTCAGAAAATGGATTTTCATATTAAATAAGTAACCTGTTTAACATTATGGCATTCCAGTTTTAAAAAGTCAATTAGTAAACATGTCTCTTCAGGTTACATCACCTGAACCAACACCATATAAAAGAATTTTCTTAAATGCCTTTCCAGAGTACTGTCATTACAGATTCTAACAAAATTTCAGGACAACAAATTTAAAGTCTCACAGGGCTTTAATGGTCATTAAACACTGGAACAAGTTGCCCAGAGAAGTGATGAAATTTCCATCCTTGGAGATATTCAAGTCTATACTAGAAATGGCCTTGAGCAACTTGATGTAATAACATCTGTTTTGAGTGAGGAGAAGGAGTAGGTGATCTCTGGAGGTTCCTTTATGTTTAAATTATAGGTTATTTTATGGTTCTGGCATAACCTTAAAGGTCTAGAATAGAAGTGCAAAGTATGAGCTACAAGAAGTTTTGCAGGACAATGGAGGGAAATTGAGAGGAAGCACATTACTTGAAAGTCAGAGAAAGTCTTAGGAAGACTGCATATCATGTTAAGCTATTCAAGACAGTCCAGAAAGCCAAATAAAAAATTTTAAAAAGCCATGTGGGCTGTGATTTAGTTAAACATTAGTTTAGTTTATATTATTCTGGTTGTGTGGGTATTGTTCTTCTACAACATTGATCTTTGAAGGAGACTTTTTTTCTGTTTTAGTGTAAATGGTTGTTGTGGAATAGCAACATTGATGTATTTATTAGTCACAACTTGCACAAATAAAAATTTATTGGCATAGATTCCTGACCATAGTGTTGATACTAGTCCCATTATTTTATGGTGTATAATTTCTTTATGTCCTTAATTACTAAATGTTAGTTAACTTATATGTAATAGAAAAAAAGACCTTTTTATTTGATACTCAGAAAAATAATTTCTTAAAATGATAATTTAGTGTATCCTGTAATGGCTCACTGCAAGTTATCACTTGAAGAATATGAAGAATATCAATATAAGGAATATTCAAGAACATAACCTTAAGTTTCATCATCTATTCCTGATACTGCATTCAAACTTGCCTTTCCTATTCCTAGCATATTATTCCATTTGGCAATAAGCATGTTTTTCTGTTATTAATTTTTTTTTTCATTTCTTCCAAATATGTTTTTTTTAAATTAAGTAACAGTATGGCTTACTAGAAGTGAATGATGGATTAAAACACCCTCCTCCACTAAGCTGTTCCTGATGGATTGGAAAGTGATAACTTTTGGAAGCCTTAAAACCAAAGCCAAATAGATAGAATTACTTCTTAAAAACAGCCAGTCTTTTCAAGTTAATTAAAAATACTGGTTAATCATAAGGAAGGAAATCCTGTCCTTCTGACTATACCAGTTCCAGCTTTCTAATAACGTATTGAAGTAAGAGAACACTTTCCTTGCTTCTCTTTGCCTTCAACATCTTTTCATAGATATACATGGAAGCCATCCCTGTTCCAAGTGCCAGATAGTGCAAAAGGGACTAGGTGCAATTTCTTGAGCAGAGCATCTATTCTGTTGAAATTCCTAGAGGAATTGTAAGGAAAACTGAGCCTACAGACTTTTAAGAAAAATAGCTTCTTCAAGGGAGCAAGATCAATTGCTGTCCACATTGGCTAAAGATTTCAATGCAGTGTGTGCGTTCAGTAATTTCACATAAAGTTTTGAAGGAAGGAGATTCCTGGATCTAAATTATGGCCCCCTGGAATTACTGAACATATCACTACAGTTTCAAACAGTATATCTTTAGGAACTTTCCTGGCAAGACACCCTGTAACCTTCATCAGTGCAGGCTTTATGCATTTCTATCACAGATTTTCCATCTCTAATGAAGTTGAACACTTTCAGCATTGGGAAAGCTGACCTGTGAAACACTGTGAATTATACAGTGTTTGAAGCATTATAGAATGGTTATTTTTGTATAAAGGAGGAGGATGTTGATGTAATCATCTGTTCAGCTCTATTAAGCTTCTATTTCCATGCACCTTAGCTTACCAAAGACTTTGTTGCTAAAAATATTGCTAATGCCAATCACCATGGTTTCATGGAAAAGACGTCTTTTCAAATAAATGTGTTATCTTTTTTAAAACAAAATGTTAGTTCCACTTAATAAAGGCTGCTAGGATCATACTGCATACTTCAATTCTTTATCACGTGGTATTTTGATTTGAGACCTTGCATTATAAGGCATGAACTCCATATAAAACAGAAAAATTACTCTGAAATACCTTATAAAGTAAGTGGCTAAATGTTCTCTAGTGAGACATATTTCATATTTGCTTCAGTTTAAAATCTGTATCAGCAGTCTTGTCAGGCCACAAAAATAAAACAAAGGGGAGAGGACAAGTGTCACAAGTTAGAAAGTTCAATGTCTTAAAGACAAAACTCAATTTATTAACACTCTATTAACAATTCATTCAAGAGGAAACTGAGCTATGACTTGACTAATAGTTATACATAGTCACAGTTAGAAGAAAGAGCTGAGAGGTGCTTTTCAACCTTAAATGAAACTAATAATAAGATTCAGTGAGTAAATACAGAAGTTAGGCAGATTCAGTGAATGGATACAGAAGTTAGATTTGGCATTGGAAGCAAATACTCTGAGGTAATTAAAGATTAGAGCATCTACTATGAGAAATTCTACAAGGCTACTTGCATAGCTGGTGTGACAGGAAGCACAGTGGCACATTACAGCCTTGAAATCTGCACAGGTGTAGATTTTCTGATGAAACACAACATAAAAATTGGTATTTTCAGAATATATTGCATGTGCTATCTTGTTTGCTGTATATAAATCCAAAGAGAATTTCTTAATAGCCGTATTTATTTGACATTAAAGAGAGACAGTTACATAATGTTCTAGGGTTGACTACACTTACCAAATGTCCTATCTGCTGTACTTACAAATATTTCTTAAACATTCTCTCTCCACTTCCTTTTAGGTGCTCCATACCAGTAATGCCAACATTGTGATGCTTCAGGTTTCGTAATGTTTTCTGACTTTATTTCTGAGAGTATGTAGCTTTGCTCCATGATATGGTTTGTATCATAGTGGTTGTCAAAGATTGGAATGTACCACAGAATTTCAATTCTTTCCTAAATAGTTACTGAGATGCCTGATGCAAAACATGGATATAGCCTTGTCTGCTGCTCCTAAAAGGGACACTTTTAGGTCACTGCCTTCAAAGTGTCAATTGAAGTGGCATAGTCACTCCAATTCTTACTCTTTCTTGAGGGGCTTTGTTTCCCAGTTAAATCTCCTGGCATGTATGTACATGTCTTAGATTGAACAGAATGTGAGACGCTCCCTCAGACCTTCCTGAAACGCTCCCCAGAGCACATTATGGTGGACAAGCTATTTTTAATTTTTGGCCTTTCAATTAACTAGCATTGATCCCAGAAGCGAATATATAATTTGTGCGAATCCTCTTCTGATCACACAGATATTTTTGTCTTTTTTCTGATCCTCTCCAGAATCAAGACACCTCTCCTGTGTATGTCCTTTGAACTCCCTTGAATTCTGACTGGCTTGGTTCTAATTTAATGGGTGTCCTCTGCCTGAATTTCTTTGGTTTTCCTTTGTTTTTGAAAGCTTATTAGGTTTCTGATACATTTAGAATTCACAACAGAAAGCACACAGCATTTCCAAAACTAGTGGACACTCCTATGTAAGTTTCTCTGCTGTGCATGCTGCATGCAATGACATAGGATGCATTCTAGCTCAGTGCATCCTCTTCACTTCGAAGGATTTCTTGCCCTCTTTATTTGTCAAAAGCCAAAAGCAATCAACACTGCAGAAGAAAACCTTTTTTTTGCAACTTTAATCCACTTACAAGGAAAGACAAAATAATTCCCTAAAAAATATCTCTAGACAAAAATTAAAAACAAACCAGAAGAAACAGTACCTTGGCAGTTTATAAACTTGCAAATGAAAACACAGAGAAAACATATTTGGGTTGTCAGGAGAATGGTAATTGTCAGGAGAAAATTCATATCAGAATTTTTAACTGGGGGCTTTTTATGAAGATATGGCTCTGCACTTTGCTGATAATTTCTTGACTACTTACATTGCACGGAATATGCAAAAACATAGAGACAAACTGCTGTTTAAGTACATACAATTGATGTGTATGAAAAGGATGTTTCTGCAATCACAGTGTTTGAATGATTCCTTTGGAGGCTGCCAGAGAAGGAGCTGGAACTTTCTGTAAGGGCACTGGGAGTGGTATGTCAGATTCATGACAGAAAAGACAGAAAAGACAGTATTTTTGTGGAAAAGACAGCATTGCAAAGATATGTTAATTTGGATCTGAATTTACAATGACAAAAAGCATTGAGATAGACAGCCTGCTTTGTATAAAGAACTGTTTTCACAGTGGCAGCATTTTTTTTTTTTTTAAGATGGTAACACTTCCTTTGGGGATAAAAACATTAGTTGTTCATGTATTTCCTGTTTCCTGAGTGTTTCCTAACTACTGGAAAAGCAATTTTTCTTCTCGTGTCCTAAACCCATGCCCTGCATTGACACATTGCAATGTGTTGCTGTTTTTACAAAAGTGCAGTATTTGCAAAGGTGTGCAGGAAGCTTTACATTTGGGAGAGCAGAGCATCTCTCTACTACAATGATCAGAAAACAATCTGCTCTTCTCCACATCCTCCCTGAACTGCTGCCTTGGGCTGAGTTTTATGACTGGACCCTTGGACAAGAACCAAAGGTCCCTCCACACAACTGCAGCAGACCAATATCATTGTTCATCCCAGAGGAGAATTGAGTGTAGCCAGAACTAGGAGAATGTAGGTCAGGAATGAACATCAGGCAGCAGCAGTTCTTCACTGGCAATTACAACCTGGGCAATGCAGTTCCTGTGCAAGAGCTGATGTGCCTTTGATTGTGCAACCATGAAACCACAGAAGAAGGTTCCATGGTGAGCTGGAGACATCCATGAAAACCACATAAATAAAATAAAATCACATCTGTGACTTAATTCTAAAAACATTTTTCAAGACAAATTATGTTTTCTACAGAACTGTAAATGTTTTCTTATACAAATGAGAATAGAGTACTGTTGGGCTATCATATGCAAATATTTTATTAACTTGGAAGTATTTCAGTGTAACTCTTTCCTAGATGTAATATTGCAGTTCAACTCCATGTTTAGTACTCTCAGAGGGTTTGATTATGCAGGAGGACAGGCATTTTCTCATCCTGATTCTTTTTAATAGGAGTTAGGAGTACTTAGATCTTTCTACAACCAAGTGATTTAGAAACACTCAAGATGTCCTAATATTGGTTTACTGTATATGGCATTCAATATTATAGCCATAGAATCGAGTATTCTAAAGTGCACTGACTCTGTTCCCAGTGTTTACTAGATACACCAGAAAGATAAGCACCATACAGATAAAAATTTTAATAACACAGGGAGAAACAGGTGTAAATTTCCTTAATAGATGTAGGCTGGAAATTAAAATAGTCATTAAACCATAGAGAGCATGGTGAAATTAAGTAGGATCTGATGTAATAAAAGAAGTAACACATTTTTAGATGAAACCTTCATCT
Source organism: Phainopepla nitens (assembly GCA_013400175.1). Taxonomy (NCBI): domain Eukaryota; kingdom Metazoa; phylum Chordata; class Aves; order Passeriformes; family Bombycillidae; genus Phainopepla; species Phainopepla nitens. The sequence goes on along the minus strand of VXBQ01003992.1, from coordinate 336,607 downwards.
TTATAAAGGTTATTACAATCTATAGGTACTTACAACAACTACAATTGAAGACAATGACCCAGAAACCTCCTTGTCCGAGTTCTTTTCAGTCCCACAGAATTTCTAAAATGTTCACAAGATATAAGTAGTCTTACTATGTTTCAAGTGATGCTGCTTAAGTCAATGAAGAACAAGCAATTTTCATCACAAGAAAATTTCAAATAATTACATCTTTAATTCAGTTCTGTATTCCATTTCTTCTGTTCCTTCTGGTTTATGCAGTCTACAAAAATTTAGTCACCAGTGCTTGTGATGTTTCGGCTCGTGCTTAAAGGCATATGAAATGCTGACAATAATTTCCTTGTTGTATGATTTGATTTTTTTTTTTGTTGACTTAATATGGCATATTGCATACAAACAATGTCTATTTTACATATTTAAATCAGTTATCCAAAATAGATTTTATAATCATAAAATAAAATGCAAGCAGTGAATATTTTATAGCCTGGCAAACATAAATGAAGCACTTTGCTATGAATTTCTGTTACAAAATAATGAAAGTCTGATTAATTGCAGGGTAAGATAGATGACCTCCTTATGTTCAGTAATTTGGCTTTAGGTGTACTAAAGCCACCGCTTCTTTTGGTTTTTACTGTTCTATTTGTCTTTCTCCTTATCATGTTTTGTTTCAGAAGGAATGTGATAGCAAAGAAAATGCATAACATCCAAAAAAAAAAAAAAAAATCTGTAGCAAAAGAAGTCCCAAGTGTAGGATGGAGTTATAGAGCAAAATCAAAAATAGATGCCAGCAGTGTAAGAAAAGGTCTTTATCTGTCTACCAGTAACATTCCAGCTGAAGTCTTCCCTTAGGCTATGTAGGAGTCTTGATTCTTGCTTTTCAGTGTACAGAGGCATAGTCTTTATTAGCAAATGTTCTCATTTAATCTAGTCTATTGTATAAAAACAGGATTTGGAAAACACCAGGCGTTATGATAAAGTGTGCAATTTTTTCTTTTGAAAAGGACATGGCAAGGATTTGCTCTTGTGTCCACTACATGAATATTTTAAAACTACTGGCTGTTTTGGGATGGAGTATTTTGTTTTATCCCATGAAAATTTAAAGAAAAAAATATTGCTGCATAATTAGCATGGAACGAATATCAATTCTGGATATCTTGAAATATCACCTGTAGAGGTCTAAAGGTTTTAATGAAACAATATCTCCAAGGGAACTGCTCTGTAAAATATCCAGAATAATTTTTCAGAAATGTAGGTAATGTAATGTTGATTTGTACTTACATAAAACACAAATTTGAAAGAGAGGCAGGTCTAAAACCCCACTTAATTGCTTGTCCATTACCATGGTGGAAAATTTCTCTTTAGAAAACTGACTGTAAAAGATCAAAAGTAAATAAGAATAAAGACAGGCATCAAACCACTTAACAATATTTTAGGTATGGACACTTTCTCAGGCCATCTTCTTAAATTTCTCTTTGAAAAGCTGCACGGGCTAACAGGGAAATGACAGAGCAAATTACTGATGGACAGAAAAGATTGACTCTGTTCACTGTTGCCGCCTATCTAAAAATAAAATTGTACATGATGGTTAAGAATGAAAACAAAATAAATGAAGGTTCCAAGGAAATTGGAAAACTTATAAAAGTAAGTAAAGCATTATAAAAATACTGAAAACATAAAGAAAATAGTTTTGAAGATAACGTTTCTAAAATAAATTATAAAATTAGAGGAATATGTGAAGATGAATGCAATCACATCCAAAGCAGAAAGTAAAAAATACTAGCTATAAATTATCTGAAATTTTAAGTATTTCAAATATAGAAATTTAATATGTGGATACTGAGAAATCCATTTTTTCATTGAAAATTACTTTTTTCTGGAAACAGAAACAGGAAGTTACAGGAAACTACAGTTGTTACACGAAGTTTTCCTATCATAAAGCATAGCAATGTGTGAGGCTGCCTTGAAACTACCATGAAAAGAGGAATATTTTGATGTGAGGAGACATACACATGACTCTATTATAGTATGGAAATTCTTTTCAGGAAAGCTTTTTACTTCTCATCATTACCAACTAAGTATACTACTTTTGATTAAAACAGAAAAAAGTAATTTTCAACTCCACTGTTTTTCCTGATAAAGGAGCCTATTTCTTTTGCCACGAGCTTACAGGCACTTAACATAAGTTGCAGGACTTGGTGATCTTGTAAAAAGACATGGCTATATGACTCAGCTCCTACTTCTAGCGATTGCTACATAGGAAAGAGGCCTAAAGCTCTCTTTTGATGACTAATATTCAGTAATCCTTTCAGCATGATACCACCACAAATACTGACAGCCTAAAAGACTGAAATGGGACTTTATTGAGACATAAAGTTGAAGCATTACAAAAACATATCTTTCCTGGCAGCTAGGTTTCTGATTCGTGACAATGAACTACTGAAACAAAAGATCTACTGAAGGAATTTGTTGATCTTAACTCATGGAATTTCACATATCTGGTTTAATAAAGGGACTATGCTTTTTCTTGTTGTCTGGGATTGTGACAGCTGCTCATTTTCTTTCAGTCATAAACAAACCAAAGAGAAAACTCTAACAATTTCTTTTGGTAAAAACTGTTGTTTTAATGCCCAGTTCCTCTATTTGTGATTCAGTGAAAAGAAAGCAATAATTGGAGTATATGAATTTTAAAATTCTATTTAAAAGAATAAGGGACAAATGAAATATTGAAATTTGTACAGTCATTTGGCTAACAGTAGTCTTGTTAAAAAATGGTGTCCTTGGATTCCTGAAACGGTGCTTACTTACAACATATGAGTCAAAAGGAACATATTCTTGCTTGAGCTTAACAATAAAACACAAAATAGAAGTTTGACCATAATGTTTGTTATGCTAGGGCTTTTAATAGTGGCTTTATCAACCCTGAACTCAGAAGAGAACTGAAATATTTTTTATTTATCTCTAATTGCAGTGATTACCAATAAACCCAAATGTAGCTGCAGATATTATATGATTTTCATTTCTTTTCCTTATATTTAATGTCTTTCACTTTTTCAATTTACAGAATCAGCTGGTTTTCCATCTGTCTTCTACCTCTCTTATTCGCATATTGTTAATCAGGATTGATTTAAAATGCATGAAGGAGTATGTCTTCCCAGAAGTTCAACTCCATTTTGCAGCTTACAATCAATTGCAGTTATCTTTTTTGACCTGTGACCATCTTTTTTTGGTCTTATGTAACTACCTGGTGATTTAGTTGCAACTCTACATTAGCAATGACAACCTGCTTGTTCAGAAAGACATTTCTCCAGCAGGCTGCCAGGGATTTATGGGAAAGAGAAATGTAGGTCGCCTGTCCTTTGGCACATGTGTTTCTTGTTAGCTATGTGTTTCTTGTTATCTGCCCATGGAGAAGTGTTCTGAAGTGATCCCACGTGGCCAGAATAATTTCCTATTTGATTTAATTTGTCTGTGGCTTAGTTGATATTAGCTCTGTTACCAATTTGCTCTTCTGATTTTACAGAGAGAATTTCTTGCCCACGTTCCTTCAGCTGCTTTAAATTTCTCTCTCATGGTGTACCTTTCAGAAGTTGAGGAAATAATCAATTGTGGGCAAGAGTATAATCTACTGTAAGTAGCAGCATATTTTTCTCTTCTGACCTAGACCATGAGTCAAGTACTAAATTCTTGCTCTTGTGTAATCTCCCCTTTCTCTGCCTCAGAGCAGGTACTGAGTTGCTTTACATTTGACTCATCCTCATGTGCCCTCCATGGACCTGCTTCTATAGGCAAAAGTGACAAATGCAGCACTTCAGGCATCTGAGATTTCTGTCTGATCACATATAAACAATATAGCTAACTGTCATACACAGCTTATCTTTAGTTTAGCATGTGGGGAACCTTTTTTGACTGTCATGTTTGGAGACCTGGCAAAAACTAGAGCAAGAACTGTTCCTTCTAGTTGCACACATAAAATTGGTCAGTGCATGTCTGTATTTCCTGGAGCTTTCTGTCAAAGCTGTAAAGCTTTTCACGGTGATGGATTGTGCCTCCTGTTCCCTAGATTTTTCTGTGTTGTAGTAGAGTCATGCTCTATGCTCCTAACCCTAAATGACATTGCCAAGTAGTCTTGAATTCATCCCATACCACTGAATTCTCAATAGCATTTGACTTTTTTGCTTGGTATACTCAGCAATGGCTTCCTTGAAGTGTGCTTCGAGGTTTTTTCTCAGCCTGCTTGTGCCTTAAGGCAAGGCTAGGAGTGTTATTTCCAGGATATGGGCACTGACCTTTTCTTTGTGGATTCATTTCCTACCTGCACATGTACAAGTTCTATGACAAATGCAAAGATCATCAAGCTTTGTGCTAGTGCAGTTTGAAACATTAATAGAGAGCACTATTCAATGTAATTCTGGCTCCACTGCAGTCTTGTCATACTTAGGGACCTGGTCCTAACCTGCAATTTTTTTATTCTCTAAAAAATTAATGCTTTGTTCTGACTTTTCCTCCCAGCACAATTCTTTCCTATCAAAATTCTTTTTTCCCTGTGATGGAAAGCTATTGTAGCTTGGGCTGATAATCTTAAAAATTATTTCTGCTACATTAAAATACCATAAAGAAAAAAATAATCATGTCTGTTTTTTTGTTTTCCTCATTCATTTTTGTCGGAATATTTCAAGGGTATGGCATGGGAATTCAAACATATCATACCTTTTAAAAGATGTGTCAGAGACTGGCAAGGGGGAGGATGACCCTTTGTACAGACATGCCAAAACACAATCAGTGGTTTATTTCTTGGACGAATCAAGTAAGAAGTTCTTAAGATTGATAATGCTCCCAATACTTTGATGTTCTTCACTTGGTAGGTTTTCAGAATCCTTCATAGGTTTTCTTACCACTACTGAAGTACCAGCCTTATGTGGTAGATGCAACAGCCAGATAGCTCTAAGTGCACTAATGGCAGTTTTCAAGCAGGAATAAGGAAGTCCATTCTTAACCTCAATTTTTCTTGTACATGTCAATTTCTTTGAATAACATGTTATGCATATATTTCCATCTGTTTATATTTTCCCAACAAAACAAGTAGTTTTATTAACTTGACTGAACACATCTTCAAAAACTCCTTTGTTAAAATGTAATTAGTTTCATAAAGACTGCCGTATATTTTGTGCATATCTACAAAAGATTGAAGACTTCACGAGTTCATTAATTTGTGGATGAATCTGATCAGTTTTCATCATGTAGGAGTCACTGGTAGGTTTGATTTGTATCATGGAGATCTGAATCTGAAGTTTTCACAATGTAAGAGAATGGTGACAAATGTAATTCCACTAGCCTGTGTCATTCTTGTACTATGATAATTAGGCACCTCTGGAAGACAGAGGAGCACAAGCACAGCTTTGCTCTTAATTCTGGTACCAAATTTTGTGCTGCCTTTTGATAATCTGGTTTTAATACTTGCTTTAAGGCTTTTTATTCCAATTTTATTGGTTGAAGCCTTATTCTCTGCTTCATTGCTGAGAGAAAGCCTCTAGCATTTTCTCTTGGTATATGCAATATATAGTGATGACAATGTTGTTCCTAAAGTATTACAGGCTTGTATTACAGGTGATATTTATTCAATATGTCATCCCTTCTTTTTCCTTTTCCGGTAAGTTGCACCAGGAATGGTATGGGTCCTTTGGGTTTTCAGTTTTCTGAGACAGGACATCACAACCTCTACACAAAATTTATTATTTCTTTCATATAGCAGTTTACACACAAAAATCCACCTCCATTTATTCCTAGAAGCGTCATATTAAAGTTTCTCTCAGCAAGATAAATGAAATGGGCTTTCCTCTCTCTTTTTTAAATTCTTTCTAGCTCAAGTGCTTTGTTTAAGGGAAGGGAACAGATTCAAACTGCATCTAGGATTAGAATGAGAATTGGTTTACAGCTGTTTCTTGTGAAATGTACCTACTGGCAGAAGGAATGATGCCACCGTACCCTTTCTCCAGAGTGCAGATAGAAGATGGCCCTTGACTGCACCTATTTCTTCCCAAGACCAAAGACAAATGTAGGCACTCAAAAAGTGTGAAAAATTTGAGTAAAGGGCAGTTGCTGCCCCAAAATTTCTGTGTGCCCTGAGAACTATCTGAAGTTGTTCAGTCTCACATCTGCCACACTGTCACTTTTTCAAGAGGGCTTTGGTTAATTCTTTATAGCAAAATGACACCAAATATAGAAAAATATTGTGTTCTCCTTGTGAAACAATAACGTATATTCAGCAAAGCATCTTTGTCTATCTCTATCTTCATTTTGAAAGAACAACCCTTCCCCCTGGCTCCTGGATGTCAAGATGGAATCAGCTCTTAGAAACCACCTATTCTTTCTCCTTGAAACCTGCCCAGGGAAATAGTAGTAGCTGGTATCAAGATGTATCTTCAGTGCTACTTTGAGCAGTGTTTTTGTAGTTGGAGATGTAAGCTGTCTGTGTTGTTCTTGTACAGCAGCAGATATTTATTAAAAGTACTGTAGCGTTTTAAATACCTCACCTCCTTTTCAGGGTGCCAGCACTGGTTGTCATGGAAACAGAGCTGAGAACCAGAAACTGGCAGTTGAAATTGCCTCATCTGCTAGTGACTGTGTCCATGTCTAGTCCTGCTTCCATGGAAACACAAGTCAGAGCAGCAAAAGCAAGGCAGTGATTTCCAAAAGCTGCCTTAAAAATAACCCTGAGCTTAGTGTTATTTCGTTTTTGATCATCTCTCCACCAACTCCGCTTAAATAGAGCTCTTGAAGTCTGCAATATTTACAAGTTTAACAGATGAAAAGAAAATATAGCATAAAAAAATAAAGCTATCTGCTCTCTTTGATTTCCTTTACTGACATAATAAGTTTTTGGGAGACAGACCAGTTAACAAACTTTGGCCTGCATAGCTACATTTGCACCTGATTGTCAGAATTACCTTTGATTAATTAGGTGCCCTTTCTTATAATTATTGTTTATACTGAGCATATTAGAAGCTGAGATATGGTTTATCTGGTTAACTGGGCCTTGTTAGTTCTCTGCTATTACTGAGCCATTACATCTGATAAAAAAACCATCGGATTCAGGTAACATTTTTAGTTTTCAAAATAACTAGCTGCAAAAAAAGCCCAAGTAATTTTGTATGGATTTCATACCCTTCTCCCCCACCACACGCCATCCCTCAAAAAATCAGAATCTATCCTCTTTACAAATTTCTAGGCTTTTCATCTGTCTCTAGTGCTTCTACTGTGCGAAGGACTTAATATACTTAGAAGTCAAGAGGCTGATAGTGGCTTTCTGAGAAAAGATGCTTGGTTTTGAAGAGATTGAATGGGTTGCCATATGTTTAGTTCAAATACCTGTTACCCTGTTGGCCTTCTTTCCCAGTATAATGTTTTGTTCCAGAGAGATGAGGGGCCATTTTTTATCTTCCACTGTTCAAGCAAATCTTCTATTTGTTGTGATTCTTGACGTACGGAGAAAGAGTGGCAAAATTTTAGATTATACTTGAATGAGGTAACTTTTTCAGCATTGCTCTGAGGACATCAGTAACTTCTAAGATATCAAATGCTCCAGAATTCAGGTGCTGCATTTGATTTATTTGCCATTAATCCTGAGGAAATTTGTGTCACTGTTGTTCTTGCTGAAAAAAGAATATATAGTCTTTGTTTAAAAGAATTCCAGTTTAGATAGTGGAATAAGTAGCTCTGTATTACAACTCAAGATTTTTTAATAAGATCCATTATTCGCATGGTAGGAAAGTCATCATATCCTGAAGCCGACGTGTCAAATTATAAACAGAAAACCCAGTCTGAAATGTCCAGTCACTTTATTCTAAGGTTTTCTGTGAAAAGCCACTACCTCGAACATCTTACAGGAATATGTTCTACTACTGATTCACTCTTTGACTTAATATCCTGTCTCTGTATCTTGTAGGTCTCAGATGAATTCCTGGATGTTTTGAAGAAGAGAATATAGAAAACTCTTTGCCTGTGGATTCCTCTGGGGCTTCCTGACCCAGCAGAGAACAGCAAAGCATAGTTCTGCTTTGGATTTAGAGCTGGTCAGGATGACCTCAAATATGTAGGCAATCAGACGGGTGTTAGCTGTATGTTCACTATGTTCTGCACTTCTCACCGCTGATCAATTTCCTCCTTCATTTTTCTTTTTAGCTGAGACAGATTTTACTACCCTTGTGAAACTCTGAAAATGTAGCTGTGGCCCCATAGGCTGTAAACAAACTCCATTTCATAAAAAAACCCCCTTTTTTTTAATCTATTTGATATGTTTCTTGTTCCACATCAGGTTTTTTATTTCATCTGGTCATTAAAATTACTGGAAGCTGCCATTTCTATCTATTCTTCTGATTTTTTCAGAAGACTTGTATTGTATTTTTATTATTTAAATTCTTAATTAACTGAAAAAAAAGTCAAAAATGGGTCCGTGCCCTAAACAGCTAAATATCATCCAGAACACAAAAATTTTTGCGTAGTTTAGAATAACTCTACCAATATTAACACTCTCATCATTAGAACATATTAGATTCAGAGCCGATATACTATTTGCATTACAATATCTACCAGTATTTGGCATTTTTCACTAAACTTACTTTACTCACCATTTCAAAATTCCTTTATTTCTACTTCCATTAATGCAACTTAGCTTTCTTATAATTATTACCTTTTCTTTCAGTGTACTTAAACCATACTTGCTTATAACTTTAAACTTTTAACTTCTTTTGATAATCAAAAAAAATTTATTGTGGGTAATATCTCATTCTTGTGTGTATGTGAGTCTTCAGTAGTCTTCACTTTTTAAGTCACTCCAATGTAGAATATGACATATTTACAGGAAAAAATATGAATCCATATTGAACTTTAATAGGAGATCTGCAATTAAACTGTACATGTGTCTATTATCTGTTTTTCCGTTCCTTTTTGTACTTCCCTAAAATTTAGTTAAAGTCTTTTTCTATCCTTTCTCACATGCTGTGATCCTTCTCAGGCATCTGAGGGATCCCTCTTATGCTGAATGTTATATATGACTCATGAAAACCAGATTCCTTGAATACAGTCCCTGAGTTTTGTGCCACCACATGCAACACTTAGGCACATTCTTCAATGTCCTAGTTTTTAGGCGTGCATTTGAACTCAGATTTGAAAGTATGTATCCATATGGAACAGATCATATGGAGTGTGATCACAGGGCACATACAGGGCAGCCAGGGGATCAGGTCCAGCCAGCACAGGTTTAGGAAGGGCAGGTTCTGCCTGGCCAGCCTGATCTCTCTTTTATGACCCGGTGACCCACCTGCTCGATCACCTGGAGAAAGGCTGTGGATGTAGTCCACCTGGACTTCAGCAAAGCCTTTGATACTGTCTCCCATGGCATCTTCCAGGAAAAGTAGGCAGCTGATGGCTTTTGGACGGGTGCACTTTTTGCTGGGTTAAAAACTGGCTAGATGACTGGGCCCTGAAAGTAGTGGTGAAGGGTGTCGCATCCAGTTGCCAGGCAGTCATTAGCAGTGTTTCCCAGGGGTTAGTACTGGGATCAGTCCTCTTTTATATCCTTACTGATGATCTGTATGCAGAGATCAAGTGCACCCTCCATAAATTTGTGGACAACACTAAGCTGAGTGGGAGCATTGGTCTCCTGGAGAGGAGACAGGCCCTTCAGAGGGGTCTAGAGAGGCTGGATTGAAGCACCAAGGCCAGCAACATGAGGTTCAGCAAGAATAAGTACTGGGACCTGCACTTGGGCCACAACAACCCCATGCAGCTCTCTAGGCTGGGGGCAGAGTGGCTGGAAAGCTGCCCAGTAGAAAATGACCTGGGAGTGCTGGTCAGCAGCAGCTGAACATGAGTCAGTGTGTGCCCAGGTGGCCAAGAAGGGCAATGGCATCCTGGCCTGTATCAGCAATAGTGTGGCCAGCAGGATAAGAAAAGTGTTTCTTCTTCCCTGTACTCGGCACTGGTGAGGTCACACCTCCAATCCTGTGTCCAGTTCTGGATCTCTTGCTACAAGAAGGAAATTGAGATGCTGGAGCATGTCCAGAGAAGGGCAATGGAGATGGTGAATGTTTGGAAACACAATTCCTGTGAGGAGTGGCTGAGGGAGCTGGGAGTTTTCGTCCAGTTTAGTCTGGAATAAAGGAGGCTCAGAGAGAACTTGCCACTCTCTGCAACTGCCTGGAAGGAGGCTGTAGACAGGTGGGGCTTGGCTTCTTCTCCTACACATCCAACAAGAGGATGACATATCTGGAAGAGTTTCGTCGTGGAAAGGGTTGTTAGGCACTGAAAGGGGCTGCCCAGGAAGGAGGTGGAGTCACCATCCCTGGAGGTGTTCAACAAATGACTGTATGTGGCACTTGGTGCTATGGTCTAATTAATTGACAAGGTGGTGATCAGTGAAAAGCTAGACTCAGCCTTAGAGTTCTTTTCCAACCTAAATAATTCTGTGATTCTGTGTTAAGGAGACATGAAAAACAGTTGGAAAATGCATTAGAACTCTGTGCTCACAGTATACTAGGTACTTGCACAAACTGAATATGTGGTTGCTTGAGGATTTCAGACGAACCATGTCTCAGAAACTGAAGATTGGGTGTGTGCTGACATTACCAGCAAAAGGGACCTTTCCTAGAATGAGGTTTTTGAGCTCCTGGAAAGTGTTGAGTTAAATATTAGGTTGTTGAGTTATCAAGAAAATCAGATAATTAAATTAGATAATGTACAGGACAGGCCTTAATGACAAAGTGTTAGGTTGGAAATGAGATCAGAAAAGATATTTGCTTTCTTTGGTGTGTATTTCCTTATATTGCCTCTTTTTCTTCAAGCTGTGATTCCTTAGATACTTAGAGTAGAAGTTATAGAATCACAGAATAGTAGTCCTCTTCACAAGTCCTGTTCTGTGCTCAGGCAAAAAATGATGCTGGACTATTGAAATTGATCAGCCAGAAAGCTTTCAAGTACAGTGATACTTGAGGTCACTGTTTTCTTTCTTTGAGGAAGACATAGAATCAGGTCCTCTTATAGATGACTCATTTCTTGAAGCATCTGGGAAACACATAAGAAAATTGTAGCTCAACCTCTCATCTAGCTTTTTTCAAGAATGAGTAAATCGCTGCGTTTCTCAATACTCTGGGACACTTCCTGTCTCACAGAAAATCTTGGGATAAAGTAGAAACACAGTGATAGATGTGAAAGGATCTGAGAGAAAGGCAGTTTCATTAACAATGCACGTACCATTTTAAATCTACCTTATATTGGTTACCTTATTCAAAGTACCTGTGTGCATATCAAAGATCGGTGACCAAATCAGTCTAACAGAGGCTTAGATTTTGGATAGATTCCCCATCATATAGGAGTTTTTAAAAAACTGTCATAGTTAATCTAAAACACTTCTAGATTTAAAGAAAGAAATAGGGAATACTCTTCCTGTAGGAAACTGATGATACACTTGGTTCCAATTTCATAAATATAGTAGTGTTTTTTCCGTTGTGGGTAGATATAGTGTCTCAGCTGTGTGATCTTGACATTTTTCATCTGTATTTTTCATTTTATTGAAATGAAGATACAGCTTTCTTAAGGTAAATGCTGAGAAACTAATGGGCCTGATAGAATCCGGTTCAATGTTTCAATACAATTGTTATTAGGCAAGTTGGCTGAAAACTTTTTTTGAAAGAAAAATAGTATCATATCACTTTAAAATTTTCAATGTGAGAATGGAAATAAGTAATCAAGCCATCTGTATGTATTGGAAGCCTCTTTCCAAATTTCTCAGTAGAAATTTTGTTCTCTATTCAGACTTTGATATTGCTGATTTTTCAGACTGCACATCTTTGCAGTTGAAGGTACTTCTTCCAAACCCAAAACATCACCAAAGGAATTTCTTTACTTTTGTTACTTAATTATATTGAAATTATTATAGAGAAGCTGGATATTGCATGAATTATATTAACAATCAGAGTAGGATGCTATTAGGGGAGTTTCTCAATGCTATTTATCCTGCTCCAAGCCATCTGGAGGCATCTGAATGTGTCATTGGAATAATTAAGAAATATCAAGAACAAAATGGTTTAAAATAAATTTTAATGACAAAACTAATTAGGGGACCATTTCCATAACACACAGCAGTCGCTGTGTGTTTCTAATGTGCCACAAGTGACAGCTTTTCCAGGATAAATGGCATATTTTGCAAATTCATCTCTGAGCAGTATTTTTCTGGAGTTTTATTTTTAATTCTAGAAAATGTGGGGGTCTTTTGTGATTAGTGTGTGAAGTGCCTGACAGATTTGCTTTCAACAGTAGCTCTTTCATATTTTTAAAATAGAAATTCTCTTACACTGGGGGATGGAATGGTCTCAGTATTTCTTTAATTAATTTTGACATTTAGTAATTATAAGCTGAAAAACTGTAGAATCATAGAATAGTTTTGATTTGAAGGAATATTTAAAGGTCATCTATTCCAATCTCCCTACAATGAGCAGGAATATTTTCAACTAGATCCAGTGACTCAGAGCACTGTTTAACTTGACCTTGAACACTTTCAGGGAGGGAAAGTGTTCCACCATCTCTCTGGGAAACCTGGTCCAGTGTCTCACTGTAAAAAACTTCTTTCTGTATCTTACCTAAATCAAACCTCTTTAGTTAAAAACCCTTACCCCTGGAATAACAACTGGTTCTGCTAAAAAGTACCTGTGCTGTTTATAGGCCCTGTTTAGCTACTGAAAAGCTACTCTAAGGTCTCACAGAAGCCTTCTCTTCCCCAGGCTGAACAGTCCCAGCTCCCTCAGCCTATCCTTATGGGACGAGTGCTCTGAACCTCTGAGAATCCTCATGGCCCTTCTCTGTATCACTCCAACAGGTCTACATCTTTTGTTTCCTTTTCAAAGTTGTCTGCCTTTTTAATGGGTACTATTTGACCCTTTCTAGCATGTGTTCCTTTACATGCAGCCAATGATACCTCCATTATGGGTTCTTCTAAACCATTCCTGGTGCCAGCTAGTTGAAGAAAATGCTTCCAAGAATGCAGTGTGGATGCAGTATGATTTCACCAGTCAGCAGTAAGTTATTTACCACTTAACCATGTGAGTGATAAATAAAAAAGCTGATGTTTTCTTCAGGAGGAAATTAATAAGCATAATGAAAGCTGAGCGGTTAACCTTCATTGGCTGTGGACATACATAGAAGTCTTGATGCTGGTTTAAGTACTTAAATGTAACTGGTGCCTGTTAGTTAAAAATAATAGTAGGTTTTGTATGTTTCCTTCTCCTTATGCCTATTCTTTGCACAGAAAAAAACCTCTACTGTAATGATTAGTTTTGCTGAGTGCTTTAAAATGTCATAGCTGAACAAGGAATTTTCTTTTTTGTTGTTATTGGATGTGAGATCAAAGAGTATTTTGTATGGAGAAGCCTATCTGTACATCTGATAGCAACTCTTAGTGCAGAGCATTATGCCATCCATCTAACTGGAACAACCTTGATTCTTTACTCATAACAAAATCATAGCCTGAAGGACAGTTCTCTCAGAAAGACTATATATGATCATTATGTCTTAGGGATTATTAAAAACTTCTGCACTTCATGGCAATTTTACAAGTTTCTGCAAGTAGTGTAGCCAGGACCTCACCAGAGCAATTGTTGTACTGACTTTGTCTCAGCATAAGTGTTGCCACTGGAAATAGCAGCCTAATATAAGGCATACAAGTGGTGCCATGCTTAAGGAAGGTTATCAGGCACATAAATTTTTATTCTGTTTGAGCTTCTTTGTATTTACATGTTGAAAGAGCAAACCTAAGAGTACTTAAATCTATTGACACCTTGTGTATTTGTTTCTGTACCAAAAGCTAGTAATACAGGAACATTACTGTAGTGCAAAGCAAAGCTGCCCAGATCTGATCTATTTAAGCAAGAAATTCATACTCCTCTACTATAAGGCAATTACCTCAAACATGTCTGTCCTCCAATGATTGCATATGTGCCCTGTATCTGTAAAATATATGTAACCTAGGTCTATTGAAGAACACTATGTTTTGATGATTTATACAACTAAATTGAAAAATAAATGCACGTCAGCACATTATGCAATATGTGAAAAGCTATTTTATGCATTTGTTAATGACTTACTAATTATTTATTATAGCTGATCTTACATGAGCTTTACAGAGAATGCATGTGGTCCCTAATCTTACTGTGGCTTGAAATCTGACTGTGCTTTGAAAGCAACATTTAAGAACCACCCACTCATCTTTTTGACTCTAATAGTGAACTGCTTAAATAGACAGCTTTTGACCTTCTCCTATAATCTCAAAGAACTATTTAGGAATGTTTCATTGATATAAAGTTTGATTATCCTAAAATTATTCCGTTGCCATCAAATTCAGTTTGTTTTAATGTTCAGTGATAATTTTCATTTCAGGAAAATATGACTATAATTAATAATTTTATGTTTATTAAATAATTATCAATCTTTAAACAAGTGGATTTTTGAAGTGTCATATTTTATTCTTGCATCTCAGATCTACCTACCAAACATATTTCTCCTTTTAAGTCACAAGACAAGCACAGCATACATCTATGCAAAAATTACACTATCCCTGAAGAGAGTTGAAATTTATAAAATGCTTGTCAAAAAGGACTTTATATCCTGGAAAGAATAAATTAAAACAATTTTTTCAACAGAAACTGAAACTTTTGGTTGTTTGTTTGTTTCATATATCAGACAACTAAGGCATAATAATTTGCAATGCTGTTCTGTAATCTCGTCAAATTTAATATTTGAAGTCTGTGAAACTTTTTATATGCTCACCAGAGAAGGCCAATATAAAATATAAAAAACCCATGCTTACCACCCACCATGATTTTGTCTTCAAATGCCATTGCAATATCTCTTCTTTTATGAAATGTGGATAAAATAGCACAATTATGTAGTAAACTAAATTTTCAAGGTTAAGCTATTTAATACAGATAACTCCTCCAAAATACAATATTAAAAAGAACAGAAACTCCTTCTTTAAACTGAATATCACAATAACAAGTCCTTAAATGGTGTGCAGTGCCCTCTATTGTAACTGACATTTGGGTAAAGTGACTCCAAATTATATTCAGATGCTGAAAAGGACCATGACAGTGATATGAGAAATGGAGAAACTATTCTCCATTTCTAAAGAAGAATATTAAGATGTCTTCATGGTGAAAATGAATGTTCTGTTGAATTTTTCAACCTGTAGAAGTTCCAGGGGTAAGCCTATACAGAACAGCTCAACACTTAACCTCACATGCTCAGAAAAAGGTATGAGTTTAATGGGGCTGCATCAAAGTGCAGGGATATTAGATCTGATATGGTGCTGTGAAAACAGGACACACAGCTTCCAGAACTGGTTTAGTCAGTGCCCACATTACTTTCTGGGGACCTTGCCACCCACTTATTCCGTTTCAGGGTTTATTATACCCACAGCAGCCACAGAGGTACATATACCATAAAATCCAAGTTTGATTTATCTTGTGTGACACAGTTAAAGCTGGAATTTACTCTAAAGAGATTAGGAAAACAAATATTATACTTACAGCATTTAAAATTTAATTTTTCTGTGAGGTTAGATGGGTGGCAGGTAAGATCTAGGATCAGTTTCTTCCTCCATATTTGATTTCTGGGCACTATGACACATTTTGACTGAAGAATATAGAAACCTGAATGGAAAAATTGCTATTTTAACGATAGCAATATTTTGAGAAAAGTTAAAACAAACAAACAAACAAAAAACCCACAGAGGTAAAAGATGTACTGTATAATTTATAGATGTATTTTAAAAATGCATTTTCTTGAAAAAAACCCATGTAAGTGCCTACCTACTCCTCAGCCATATCTTTGTTGACACAAAAGGTAGAGGCATTTAAAAGGTAGAGATTGTCTCAGAGAATTATCAGATCAGATTTACTGGTGAGCAAGCAGCCATGATTCAGTCTTTTTAAACATGATGCTTCTTATGCAGTATTGAGTCCGGATAGGCTATGGTAAAATGAGAATACATTTAAGCAGAAAATAAAACATCTTATTTTCATTTATTTTGTTTGTAATGGAAAAGAAAGTAACTACCCTTTAATTTTACTGTACTAAGAAACTTGCACTGGTCATCTTAAGAGAATTCCATGCAGAAAACATATTCCACCATAAAAATGTTAATTTATCCCGCACAAAATAAAAAAGATTGCTCTTCCTCTTCATTTTTCAAACTATGAATTCTTCACAGCAATATCTACATATAGCTCATGAGAGGGATTGTTGTCCCATTGCTAGCTTGTAAGAATTTATTTTGACTACTCAAAATTGTAACTATTTTATTTACATCTGTGCCTTTGATTTGATGAATCTCAAAAACAAGAGCTATTTTCTGTAATGGAAAAATAATCTAGTTTTTAATCAAATTCAAACTAAATCAAATTTTCCACAAACATTTTTTCCAATCACCACAGTAGGGTATCTTTCGTAGGCAAAAATAAGCTCGTTTAAAAGTACTTATAGATGTCCTGCCAACCTATACCTGTTAAAAACCCGCAAGCCACTTAATTCTGAACTGTTCAAATGCAGGATAGCTCATGCTTTATGGAAGCAGATATCATGGGAGTGGGATATAGGCTGATCTTTTTTGGTTAAATGAGACTTCTACTGATGAATGATCTATTCATCATTCCTTGTAGTGGTCCTGGCTACTCCTTAGTTTTCTGCTACCTTTTTTTTTTTTTTACTACTACTTAGTTTTTTCATAGCAGCTCATATGATGCTATGTTTTAGGTTTTTGACCAAGACAGTGCAGTAACCACTAATGTTCTAGCTTTTGCTAAACAATGTTTGCATAGAACCAAAGCACTTTGCTTCCCCCACACCAATGGAAGTGGTGAGAGAAGTGACCAAGTGACTGTGTGGTGTTTATCTGCCCCCCAGCGCTAACCTAGAACACCAGTGTCTTCATCAGAAACATTTTCTAATTCTGGGTGAACAACCTGCTTTCCATTTCTGATGACGTTATTGTCTAGAATAAGTGTTCTCAGATATTCATAGGGTGTTTCTGATCAGGTCTCCTGGAGGCAAGTCAGATTCAGTGCATTTGGACTATACTGGAGCAGTACTCTGTGTGTGCATGTATGCCCATCTAAGTTTTCAACGAGAACTGGCTTATAGGCATTGTTGTTTGCCAACGACAGGACAGCCTTCAAGCAAAATTTTGCCTGAAAAAGTAAACTTTAAAGCACATATTCTTATCTGCCAGAGCACCCTCTTCCCTGTGCTTAAGTAGCAATGACAATTTCTTTTAGTGATTTTATTTTTTATAGTCCTTACTTATATTTTTTCCTTTGTGAAAAGCATGATCATGCTGGGGCTATGAGACAAAATATTCTCAGAGGATCTTTTAAACCAGGTTCTAGCAGAAGTATGACTCATACAGTATCATCACCATCAGAGATTTCTGCAATATATGTTTTCTGGAGAAGCAAAAATAAATAAATAAATAAAAAGGAGAGAGAATGGGAGGAAGGCAATCTCATTCTACCAAAACTAAACAAAATGAAAAAAAAATCTACTAAAAGATTTGGAAAAGTTGGAAGAACCTGTGAAACCCATTAGGAAATCATTCCCATCTAAATAGTCTGGAGAGCACTTGGGACAAAACTGAGGTAATTATCTAATAAAGCTCAAACAGAAAAGCATTCTGTAACTTACCATTGCATAACAATAGTTTCTCTTGTAAAACTCTTTGAGACACCTAATTATTTAGGATATATTCCCAGAGATTCAGAGTTGCCTGGGAAACTAGCTACCATATGTGTTTCTCTTTTCTGAGCAAATATTGAGTCACATGGATTTTCCATGTGTCAGGTTTTGTTGCTGACTTTTTAAAAGCACAATGTATCTATTTAGTACTGGATGATATGGGCCTTCACAGTCCGCTTTGCATCTGTGGGACTTATACTCTTTCAATTTGTATTTGATGCTGCTCACATAAATATTCAGAATTAAATCTTACATAAATAGTTAGGACTACAGACTACAGAATTTTTCATTAGTGTTTTGATGATTGCTTTCTAGTCTCGATTGGTTTGTTTTGTTATTTGTGATAGCTGTACCAATACCTCATAAAAATCTGTGCAAGCACTGACTGCTAGGAGGCTAGAAACCCACAAATTGAGGAAGCTGCTGCTTGATATTGACATGCAAAAATAATATATTTTTAGAATTTTATTGGTCTATTGGTCCTTTGAGGGCTGAACACTGAATTTGATTTTGTGTATTAGCTATATTTGAAAATAAATGTTACTTCACAGAAAAAGCCAAATTAAAGTTTCTACACATTTCTCTTAATTGATTTGCAGATAAGTCAGGCAGCTACAGTGAAAATTTTACTTTTTTGACTGTTAGAGAATCACAGAATGGGTCAGGTTTGAAGGGAGTATAGTGGGTCATCTGGTCTGAGCTCTCTTCTCAGGGTTGTCCTGGAACACATTGCACAGGATTGTGTCCAGATGGTTCTTCTCTCTCTCCAGTGAGGGATTCTACATGTCACCTCTGGGCTAGGTGTTCTTGTGCTCAGTCGTCTGCACAGTAAAGAAGTTCTTTATTCAGACATAACTTCCTGTGCATCTGTTTCTGCCCATTGCCTCTTGTCCTATTGCTTGGCACTTCTGAAAAGAGCCTGGCTCCATCCTCTTGACACTCTCCCTTCAGATACTTACAGGCATTGATGAGGTCCCTTCTCAGGCTTCCCTTCTCAAGGCTGAACAGGTCCAGTTCCCTCAGCCTTCCATGCAAAAATGCTCCAGTCCCTCCAGGACTTGCTCCAGGAGCTCCATGCCTCTCTTGCCCCTAGGAGCCCAGAACTGGACATAGCACTCCTGATATGGCCTCACCAGGGCTGAGCAGAGGGGCAGGATCACCTCCCTTGATCTGCTGGCACTGCCCTTCCTAATGCCCCCCAGGATCCTGTTGGTCTTATTGGCCACAAGGACTCTGCTGGCCTATGGATGTCTTGTTGTCCACCAGGACCCCCAGTTCCTTCTCCACAGAGCTGCTTCCCAGCAGGTCGGCCCCAGCCTGTGCTGGTGCATGGGGTTGTTCCTCTCCAGCTGCAGGATCCTGCACTTGCCCTTGCTGAATTTCAGGCAGTTCTTCTCTGCCCATCTTTCCAGCCTGTTGAGGCCCTTCAGAAAGGCTGCAGAGCACTCTGGGGCATTGGCTGATCCTCCCAGCTTTGTGTCATCAGCAAATTCTCTGAGGAGGCATCAGCCCCTTCATCCAAGTAGCTTGATGGATAATTTAACCATGCTGTTCTCAGTATTGAACCCTGGGGACCCCACTAGTGACAGGCTTCTGACAAGACCCTGTGCCACTGATTACAACCCTCTGGGATCTGCCATTCAGCTAGTTTTCTATTCACCTTTCTGTCCACTCATCCAGTCCACACTTCCTGACTTTGCCTACAAGGATGTTGTGAGAGACAGTGTTGAAAGCCTTGCTGAAGGTGAGGTAGACAATATCCACTGCCCTCCCCTCATCCATCCTGGTAGTTGTTTCACTGTAGAAAACATTCACATTGGTCAAGCATGACTTACCTTTAGTGAATCCATGCTGACTATTCCTGATCACCTTCTTGTCATCCATGTGGATAGAGATGAACATGAGGCTCTCCATCCCCTTTCCAGAGACTGAGGTAAGGGTGATGGGTCTGTAGTTCCCTGGGTCCTCCTCCTTGTCCCTTTTGAAGACTGAGGTGACATCTGCTTTTCTTCCAGTTCTCAGGCACCTCTCCTAATCATCATGACCTTTCAAAGATGACTATGAGCAGCCTATCTGTGGTGTCTGCCATGTGTCTCTCAGCACTTGTGGATGCATCTTGTCAGGGCCCCTTGGACTTTTGGATGTGTATTCTCTAACCCAATCCTCCTTGACCAAGGGAAACTCTTCTTTCCTTTGGTTCTGGATTGTCTGCCTGAAAACAACAGTAACTTGCCTACTAATTACTGTTCACTGGCTCAACAAAAGGTTTTGTGTGTCTCATGCCAGTATAATATGTTTCAACAAATACCAGGAACATCTTGCATGGTGACCTGGACATCAAATGCTGTGTAAGACTTTTTGTGTTGGAGGAGATATCTACACAGCAATAGCACATATCCAGTGAGGTATTGGTATCCTAAATTTATTCTTGGAATCCAAGTGGGATACTGCAAGGCATCTAATGACTTGTTGTCTATGCTTGGATATTGGAATCATCCTTTAGATATTTAAGCTTGTAGACAAATTGTAATAATATACAATCAGATATGCTACACTTAAAGCTTAGAAATAAGTGAAAAAATAAGCAATATCTCTGTGTACTTGTCCTCTCTTCCAAATCCTTGAATACCAGGCTGTAAAGGGAGATGAAATTTCAGAAATGTACTGTAACCTCTTGAAAAGAATGCTTTTTAGGTAAAAGAAGTATTTAGCTACAGTGGCATTAACATTCTAGTATAAATGCAGTGCACTATCAATGTTATTGAACTCTATTTGTGAGTAATGAAATGAGTGGTAATGCTGAGTTTCTCTTTTCACCTTGTGTTATATCCCTGGTCTTAAGACATGTCAGCAATGCACTTTGCTTTCTTACTCAGTTCAGATTCACTGGAACTTAAATGTGTGCTGAAATACCTTGTTCACTTGCTAAAATATAATTTTCAAATGTATTGAAAATCCAGTTTAGATTTTAAGATCTTTGTCATGATTGTGAACACTTGTAGAAATAGAACTTCGCTCTTGGCTGGCTATTGTTAGGTACAGACACCGATTACAGCTTTCCTGTGGCTGTCACTTAGATGCCTGATATACATACACAGTGACAGACTTTTCAAGCCAGATGAACAAATTCTTGTCAGACAAAAAATCTTTTGATTTCATTGTTTCTTTCAAGTGATCTGTGGTGATTACATAATTCTAGGCAGTGTATCTAACCTTGAATTCTCTAATCAGAATTATCATTAGGTAAAGCAGTATAGAAATGTAGTTGTTTAAGGTATTTTTTGTTTTGGCATATTCAGGGTTTTTCTAACTTAACAAGACTTACACTTTCTTACGAGTTCTTCAATATCTATTTTAAGATGGAATGACTCATACTCTGGAGTCCCTATTTTCTCACCCAGAGAATCTGGGTGTCATTCAGAATAAACACTTCCAGATTGCCACAGATAGGTGAGATGAGTTCAGCCTGTCATAATTGAATGCATGCAGCAAAATGGAGCCATGAAACTGAACAACAATGAGGTTTTGCAAAGCTGTCTGATGTTTCCTATGAAATGGTATTACAGTCAGCTACATAAATCATATCTAAAGTATATCAATGCTTGTTTTTGACTTGAGAAACAAAAGCCTGTGGTATTGTTATGCTAATAGCTTCAAGCTGTGTCTAATCTTGCCTCCCTCTAAATTATCTCCTATGGCTCCATATTAGAAGCATGTGTGAACACATGCCTATAAATGAATGGCAGGTTAAGAACATATATGACACTTTCCCCTAGCTTCTGCATATTTCCAGCTCAAAGGATTTTCTGAGTCAGAAGCTGTATGTTTCCCTACTAACATTTACTGGATCTCCTATCAAAATGTTTTTCCAGTATACTCTGAACGTATGTAAACCTTTTGCCTCCAAAATCCTGCTGGTAAAGCATCCCACAGGTCTGCCCCTCACTCCCACCCCCCAACCCCCTGCAGTATGAAACATCTCTCAGCTCACTCTGAGACTGGCCTCTGGTGACTTCATGGAGTGGTCCTATTTTTTGTTCAAGAAGAAATGGTGAGCAGTAGTAAATCACTACCTACAGTCTCTACATCAGGCATGAATTTTATAGTTCCCTTCAAAGTAATTTCTTAGTCCTTCTAAGAAAAGCATTTCATATTATGGGTGCTTCTGTGAACCTCTGCCAACATTTCTGTGTCATTTTTGGGAAGACAAGAACCGTGCACATTAACTGGGAGTGTGCATGAACTGTGATTTTGTTAAGTGGCATAATGATGCTCTTTTTTATTACTTTATTCATTTCCTCATAAAGTCAAATATATGATTCATTTTTCCACTCCTAGCAAGCACTGACCTGATATTTTCATCTCTCACAAACACAAAGCCTTACTCCAATGGCAACAGACAGCACAGACCCTATAATTTTATGTGTGAAGCTAGGTTTGTATTGCCCCACATACAAAAAGAACAAACTCTTTTTCAAAATTTCATCTGCTATTTTTTCAGTCAGTCTTCTTCCGAACAGGCTGCCTTTCTTCACAGTCAGCCTTCATACTTACTGCCTTGTGCAAAGATCCTACTAGAGAAAGATGCCTCTTCCTGAATAAAGGTGCAAATGAGACCACATGCCAAATCAATAATATAAATTTTGTTTAACAGTAAATGTGAGGTAGAGTGATAGAGAGAATGAGAAAGAGGGTCGGGGAGAGAGATAGAGAGAGAAATCAAACAGAAGATAGTCACCACCCTTGGCTCCAGAGGTGTCTCACTGTTCTTTCTTCACCCTAGGCTTCTTGGTAGTGGAGGTTCAAATTCCTGAGATCATTCAAATCTTTTCACTAGACATTCTTACAAACAAAGGAATTAATGCTCATTATCTAATTCTATTGGTTAAATGATCACCTCACTTCTATTGCCAATTAGTTCCATGCTCAGTCTTTCTCTTCTTTTGAGTCAGTGGATTCCTTGAGTAGGTGGGCTGTGATCTTCCCCCTGCCTCAGAATTACCTTTTACTCAGTCTGAGCTGATTTCAGCACAGCTGCTGTGTTGGCCTTCCTTGTCCATTATCAGTGATACCTTCCTCTCCTCCAGCTTTGTTTACCTCCTCCTGGGTCTGAGATTACACCTGGACAAGAGTACCACCTTTATTTTACCTCAAGTTCCTGCAGTGGTGCCTTAACTTACAGTCCAAGCTCCAGGTATCCATGGAGGCTAATTCAGGGGAGGGGCTTTGGTAGTCACAGATTCCATCTGTCCCATAACTTGGGGTGATCTTTGTTTCACCAGTGATATGCATATGAGATGTTGCTTCTTTACAGAGTTTGCCACATTGCGAATTCTTTTCCAGATGCATTACCCAGAATGTGCTAGCCAGATCTTCCTCCACCAGGCCTGGAGTCAGTGCTGTCCTGTCACTCCGTCTTGTTCTTACCTCTTGGCAAAGTCCTTCTGTAGCCACAGTATTTGAAACAGGAAACTGTGCTCTCGAAGTCCTCACACCTTGACCTGTGAATTCCTTTATTATGTGCAAACGTGGTCATGTGACTTCTCACTACCTTTTCCAGGTACAAGCTCCAGCCATTGTGGAAAACCACTGAGAACTTTCCTGTATGTAACATTTAATTATCTCTTTTAATCTTTTTTTTTTTTTTATCTTTTTTTTTTTTTTTTTATTTTAACCATCTATTTACTGATGCTGGGACCTGTCTTTTCAGTTTTTCTCCACAAGTGCTTTGGACATGACCTTAAGAAAAGCCCTTTGAAAATCCTAGCAGTACATGCCAAGTATATTATCTCTACCCGTAAGGATTTTGACCTCTTAAAAGAATTTGAAAAGTTTGTAATAATGGACTTCCATTTGTAGAAATTGCATGGGCTCTTCTCAGGTAGCTTCCATTTATTCAGGTCTCAGTCAATGTTAACACTTTATTCATTTGCCTGCAGGCTTACAGGTCTGCACTTCCCTAGGTTCCTCTGAAGAGTTTATTTTCAAAGATTGTCACAATATTTTTGCCACTGTCAAATCTTCAGATGCCAGAAGTAGATGAGATACATGGTAGATCTCTAGTTGTACTATTTCGTCCTTGAGTACTGTTGAGACTTGTGGGTACATACCATCTATGCATTGGTCATTTACTAGTTTTATTCTATTTCTATTTACCGTGATCACCTTCCACTTATAGCACTGTTTCAGTTGATTCTTCATTAACCAGGTTAATCCTTCATTAATCCCAAAATACAACATGGGAATCTCCCCACGTTTTCCTGCTCTGAACACTGATACAAAAAACTATTTATGTCCTCTGAATTACTGGTGTTCTCCCTGAGTATATCATCACTAATGAGCATAAGTCCAAAGACTATCTCAGGGCCTTTTTCTTCTTGCTGATTTTGATGGTTTAGTTTAGATTACAGGTTACATAAGATTCTGTACTTAATCAAGCAGAAAACCACCCCAAGTTGTCAGTCATGGAAATTAGCTTTAATTTGAAAGCTGGTTTCTGGCAGTTATTGATTGCTAAATTGCAAAGCAAAAATCCTCTTTGAAAGGAAATGGAAGAGGAATTACCTTGTGAATTAGCAAATATTTGAAGAAGTTATATTTTGATCACAGGTTGTATTTGTAATTCACCTACCAGTAAAGCATTTTCTTTAAGTTCATTTTCAATAGGACAGGTTACTCAGAACATTCTGATATCTTTGACAAGAGAAGAACATCATTTTTGTGTAACCAGAAAGAAAAAAAGGAAAAAAAAGTCAAGAACCAAAGTGAATTTTACTGACCGCTAAAAGAAACAATGCTTGTCTTCTAAACTCAACACAGTGTTTTTCAGTATCACCCTTCTTCAACTGTGCATTGTATTTGCCAAGATACTACTGCCAATTCACATTCAGAGCACACATCTTGTGTGTGCAAGATATAGTCCTATGATGAATTATGAATCCATCTCTTTCCTTCAGGGTTTGTTTCTTGAATACTTTTTTCTTGCTTCTAAATATTTATTGTAAATGGACTTGCGGAAAAGTGTAGAAATGTCAGCTATAATCTACTTTTTTTATGCTGGGGAAGCCCTAGAATGCAAGTCATCTTTCATATCCCTCTTGCATCCTTTCTGTTTGCCTTTGGAGTGCCTTAGAGCTGACTGAGGAATTTTCTCCCACTCCCAATCATTTTGAGTCAACACGGTGTGCTCTTTTCCAACCCTGTCATTTCATGCAGTTGCTAAATAACGTATTGGCATAAGCTGGCAGCTTTGAGTATAGGAATGCTAGGACCAGTGCCAGAATTAGCTCTGGTCCATAATCAAATAATGTTTTATCAGCTACTCCACTTGGGAAGCTATAACTGTAACCTTAAAGTATTTTCTTTAAGAACTTCCCTGCTCTCTTAAGGTTCATCTTTTCCCTCCTGCTGTATTTTAAACCTACTTGGCAGCTAAGCACCACACAACCATTCAGTCACTCCCTGCCCCAGCAGGCTGGGGGAAGAGAATTGGAGAAAGCTCATGGACTGAGATAAAAATTTGAAAATTTGAAAATAAATTAAAATAATATAATAATAACAATAGCAGCAAATCTAACTTGTAATTAAAAGGTAAAAAGACAGAGACATGACACCCAAGAAAGGCAAGTGATGTAAATGAAAGGAATTGACCAACAGCAATCTACAAAAGCCCAGTCAGTCCCTTGGCAGTGCAACTCCCACCACTGTTCTGCCGGGTACTTTATGCTCATGTTCTCTCTGACCTTTATGTCATATGATATGCAATATTCCTTTAGTGAACCAAAACCATGACACTTCAAGAAGCAGAAATTATGACACTTGATGTTCTGGCCCCAGAAAAAGTCGGGGGAAAAGCATTGGATTGAAAAGAATAAGCAAAACTTGTCAATGTTCTGATTTAATTCTTTCCATACTCTAAGGGCTCTGCCTGTGTTTGAGCAGATGAGCTTGTCTGGCAGTGTACAGTGGGCAAGCTGACTGACATTTCTGAATCTCTGAATCTTTACAGTTGCTCTGAAGCTGGCATTGAACTAGTGCAGGCTTTCACTCAAGCAACTGTTTTAGTAACAGTTTTGCCCATGCCTCTAGTTACAGAGTAGGGAAATGCTTCTGCATAAACTGTACTTCTAATCCATCTTATCTGGATTAGATCTTATCCATTCTGTATCTTATATAAGGCACATTCAAGATGTCACTTTTGTCTCAGAGAAGACAGAGCAAAAATGGTTACCAAATTCACACCATTGTTTAATTTTTCTGCTGAAGCACCACAGAATGGCTTATTGTAGGCTCAGTGCCTAAAGTCATATTAATTGCTCATTTGCATGACCCAATTCAGATAAACTTTTGGCTCTAGCATCAATCAAGATGGAAAAAATGAGGAGCATCTGTGAATGCACATACCTCACACAATAGAGAGGGCTTTCCCTGATCACTGCAAGTGCCATACGTTGCATGCACTATTGATCAGGAATATGGAGAAATCTAGTATGGCCTGCAGGAGTTACTGATTGAAGAAAAACACAACCAGCATGGAGATTTGCCCCCTAATTTTTACTCTCACTCTTCTAAGTAAAACTGTACCTTGAGGTCTACAATCTGCAGATTATACGAGCAGCTGAGTGCACTGCTTGTCAGTTTCTTTGTGCATGAGGCTTATATCCCTGAATTACCAAACCAGCTAGTCACCAGCTTATTTAACACTCTGTAGTTTTAACCTAGAGATATATGTGAAATAATGACAATAACACTGATACAGGTGTTTGAAAAACAGAAGTAGTCCTGTTAAAAAGAAAAAGAGAAGTACTGCAAACTGTAGAAAATTATTTTACATTTTAAAGATCTTTATTATACAAAGGTATTCATAAGCCAGTATGAATCATGACATGTAACAATTGAATTTTGCCAAATAAGTACAAATCAATTTAAGAAACAAGAAAAACACAAGCAAAATACTTACAGAAAACATATGGATTTTTTATTTTACATGGCTGTGCATCATGCTGCGTTCTATGTCTGCCAAGAGAGCTCCTAAATGCTGTGAAGGAGACAAAAACAGTAATTTCACAGAATCACAGAATGTGCTGAGATGGAACGGATCCACAAGGATCATTGAGTCCAGCTCCCTGCCCTGCACAGGATATCCTCAAGAGTCACACCATTTAAATTCAGGCTTTCAGAAAGGGTCTGAGAGATTCCCAGTAAGGAAGTATACTGGGATGTTCCGCTCACCTTGCAGTAAAAAGGATTTAAAGCTAAATAAAAGATGAATTATTGCAAGTTAGAAAGGTCAAGGATTTAAAAATGAGAGATTTTAGAAGAACCAAAAGCTGAGGAAATAAGCTCCAAGCACAAGCTCAGCCCTGATAACTAACTATCTTGCATTCTGCGATATAAATTTCAGAATATCTACTGAGTAGTTATCTGAAAAAATGAAAATATTCTTCCGCAAAATGAAAGTTTGCATCCCCAGCAAAAGACTGAAGTGTTTTTGGAAGAGTTTGCAGATACTATTTAAAATTGTTTTATAGCTTTGCCTTAGCATCTTAGTTGATTTTCTTAACTGGGCAAATGGAAGGAGGCAGACTATTTGTGGAAGAATCCTACATACTCCATATTAAAATACTCCCCCATAATTTACAAATAGAGGTCTGTTTTTTCAAAACATTAACAAGATCAAACCTTTCCCTTTTTCACAGACCCCAAAGGATGCTTCCACATGGGCTTTCAAAGGAAGCGTCATCGGTATTTGTTGTTTACTTTATGCCTGAATGTGCCTATCTGTGAATACACAGGCTTCCTCAAAATAGTTTGTTTGCTGCAGTGTTGAAGAGATGGGCTCCTAATGATGATCTTGTGCTACTCCTGTATCTGAGTACTTATCTCCAAAAGAGAATGGGGACCTTCAGTTCCTGCCTGATTCCCGTGTGATGTAGAGGATTCCAGTCGTGGTCTGGAAACTGGCCATCATGACTCCAGTCACTTTGCTCAGTCATACCAACTTCAGAAAAAGAATTACAAACTTTCTGGTAGCTTCATCTATACGATATATACTATATTATGTTTGAAACCCTATTTATTAGTCAGAAATGAAGTCGCAGCTCACTAGCTCTCCCCAAGCACACACTCTTAGAAGAGACTAGCAAATCACATTTCCATGGCAACACAGTTTCCAGAAACTCTGCTGCAAACAAAGGTAAAATGTCTTGAACACAGTTCATGGTATTGACTAAGTGAAGTCACTTTCTCTTGCAAGCTACATGTCTGCAGAAATTAACAATTTTTCCAATTCAAAGAGTGAGGACAAATATTATAAAGATGCTCAAGCTTGTCCTGTGGCTGGAGAAAGGAAACAGAGAGCTGAGGAGAATCACATCACCTTTCTTCACGCTGGAGAGTTTTACCCACTTCAGAGGTTCAAGGCCTAATCAACACCGCCTGTATGAGCTCAGACAGGACCATATTTAATTCAGGAAGACAGAAGTTTAAGCCAATGAAACCAGTGACACTACACCTAGCAAGGCTGCCCTCAACCCCCTTTCTGCAGCAGTCATTTAAAAGTCTTCCATATTTTAGTCCAGCTCCTTCTTCATATCCTCATCCTCTTTTCTGTTTCTGTGATCAAGTCTGATATTTTCTTTTCTTACCTTAGCAAATCCCCTCACTACAGAGTTCTTAAATGAAATATCAAGACTCTCAATCAGTAATTGGTGGCTTTAAAACAGTGTGTTCAGATATTTACTTCACTAATCTGTAACCCCTCCCACATCATTGGACATCTATTTAAATTCCAAGCTCAGCAGGAGAAAATCCTACTCCAGAGCTAAAATATACCTGATGCAGTGAGATCTTAATATTGTGTCAGTACTCAGTCATGAACACATTTTGCAATGTATCCTTTGCCTCTTCACAAACAGAAGGATTGACAATACTGTCAGTTCTTCCACCCTCTCCACCTCTGCCTTCACCTGCTTTTGAAGGTGGAAAATGGATGAGGCAAGGCAAAAACCTTACAGATACCAGGGACAAAGAAGAAAAGTCATGACCACAGCCCTCCCCAGCAGACTTAAATTAAAAAAAAAAAAAGTGCCATTTAGGAATTTATCTAATCTCATTTTTGAACAATACCAAACATTGATGACTCTACTACTTATCTGTGTTAGTTAGTTCAATGATTAATTAACCTAACTGCTAGGAACTCCATTTTAATTTCAAGATTGAAAATATCACACTTTAGCTTCCAGTCACTAGATCTTGTTATGCCTTTTTTATGAACAAGAATTAAATATGTTTTGGTCCTGCATATCTCTTCTATGTATAGGAAACCCCATAAACATTAAAACTGGGAAGTGTTTACCACAGCTTTTTGACCACTGTTGCAAAGTGAAAAAATATTTATCATCCTACACATAAATAATTCTTATATCAAATATTTAAATTTTTATGTATCTATCTCTTAATTTTTATTTTTTTTTCCTAATGAAAGAGAAAGTCACAAATGTTGGTTAGATTGTTTGTTATGATTTTTCATAGGATATTAAATTTTGTGGAGATCCCCTATGGATAACAAATGACTGCAATTACAGCAAACTGCACCAGCCCTTAGGTGACCTAACTGTGATTTGGCAGGGAACAGGAATGACTAAGATGTCACTGTCTTAATTCCTGCAAAGATAAAGAGGTGCTTTGATAATTCTAGTAGAGGAACTATGTCCTATTCAATAGGTGAATGTATATGGAAAATAAGTCAGCCTACTTAGCAGGAAAATGTCTCAAGACTG
This sequence comes from Phainopepla nitens, assembly GCA_013400175.1. NCBI lineage: Eukaryota > Metazoa > Chordata > Aves > Passeriformes > Bombycillidae > Phainopepla > Phainopepla nitens. The sequence continues at coordinate 307,052 of VXBQ01003992.1, read as the reverse complement.
AATGTGACAGCTCTTAAATCCTCAGTGGTGTGGACAAGACACATACCTGGCCTCACTGTTCCATGTATCATCACCAGCTATGGCTAAATTATTTTTGGTGCTCAATAAAAATAAAAATCCTGAAGGAACAGCAACATGTATGATCAGCTGTGCCTAGGGAAAAGAATTCTATTTAATTATTGAAATTGATCAGCTGAGATCCTGAGAGATGAGGTTCACTTGCAGTGAATATACCTTGATCAGGAGACTTGAGGTTCATTATTGTAGAGATGACAGTACAGGTAATTTTCTTCTTCCCATGACAAAGGAGAAAGAAAATTAACAGGAAATTTCCAAAACTCACAATTTGTGAGGTTTGAGCCATCTCCATCTCCATGTTTATCCAGCTCAAACCACATGCGCAGGGGCACTAATGTTTCTTTTTGAAACTGTGTTAAAACAGATGTTTTTTACCAATACCATACTTCACTTTAAAAGCAACCACTTCAAGGTGAAGAATTCTTTCCCTATCCTCATAATAATTGCCATCACTACCAGGAAACCACTTGTTTTTAAAACTACACTTATTTAACTTCACTCTCTATCCATTTGTTTTTTATTTTATGCATTTGTAAGTAAGACTGAAAGGGCTTTTAGTAATGTGTCTCTACCATGTTTAAGTGTCTTTCAAAGCACAGAGATCAAGTGATGTCCCAACCTTCTCTTTTAATGTGATTTATTTATTTTTTAATTTCTGCCTCCTGGCTTATTTGTTAACTTTCCTTGAGATTTTTCTCCTGTATCTTTGTTTGAAATAGGCATACAAGTATATTTTACTAATGCTGCATAAAGTGAGGATCTGCCTATTCTGTTATCATCGTCTATACTGAATTATCATAGTAATATTTTGCTATGATAGAATTTTTCTTCTGCGAGTCATAAATATTGATATCAAGTTTTTTTTCAGATCTTTACTTTCAAAGACAGAATTTTCTTCCTGCTGATATAATTTTTATGACTGAAACTCTGAACTATTACCTTGTCTCTGAATGTATGAAAACACTTTTTAGTGAATTGAGACCATTTAGCAAGGTAATTTTGATCATTTTATAATAATCTCTTGCCTTTGCCTTTATGAAAAAAAACAGCCTTTGAAATATGCAAGATCAAAAAGAATAGGCTTAAATTACCACTTAATTCCTCATATAAAATACAGTCTACTTAAAAGTGCATGCTGCATGTCCCTGTAGCAAATGTCTTGGAGCAATCTAAGTGCTATATCAGCACGCACATCTTTAGTCAAATATGTAATATCATTTAAATGACGAAAACTATTGTGTTGGACAGGACTCTGCTTCCAGAAAACTTCCCTGTGACTTTTTATCCACTGCTTTATTTGTATACCTCGAGTAATTATTTTTTCACTCTTAGATGACTTCTTTTTGTGTCATTCTTTGTTTCAATTTAAGTTTTTCAGCCCTTTAGTGTTTTTCCAATGCTTGCCGAATATTAACAAAATTCTTCGTGTTGCTAGTGCAGCTAGTTAATTTAATATGATTTGGAAGAATTGTGAGCTCAATGATCTGAAATATGTTTATTTTTAATGTACTTTGTCTCACTTTCTCCTTTGCCAAAACTGGTAAATTCTATCTGCATCAGGTGGAGTGAATATGTCTTCCTACATTCTTCTAAATATGGACAACTATCTCTCCCTCCTTTATATTTAGTCACTTTTTGCAATTTAATTAATCAGCATTTAGCTGTAGCTGTCTACTTGACTTCAATATTCATTTTTTAAATTGCTTAGAGTCTTCACCTTTTTCACTACTTAACATGTTGTCTGTTCTCTCTTCTCTCTTCCCTGACTACTATTTTTTATTCTTATTATTTATTATAATTATTATTGTTATTGTTATTATTTTCATATTGTCTTAGGTTGAAAAGATAGGTATCTGCTAGGGAAAACCCGAACCTCCCTTGGAAACCCCCTCCCTCCGAATTATTATAATTTTGAAATTAAATGGCTTTCAGGCAGGATATGGGGAAGGAATAACCATCCTTTACTGGTGCGTACAACAAGATACAGAAAAACAACAATAACTGCAATAGTAACAGCAGAAAAACAGAGTCAGAGACCCCGTAGCAGAGACGGGAAGAGGATGGGGAAGGCTTTTGCTTCACAAACCCCCTGGGCAGCCGATCCTGGGTGCTCCGGCAGGACTCNCCCCCGCAACAAATGGGAGAAAAATTCCGCAAGAGAGAATGCAAAGGAACAAAAGGAATAACACCCAACCCCCGACACATATAAACTTTGGACTACTACTCAGCATAAGTACCTTAGTGTTTTAGAATTTTGTTTTTGGAGTCCATGACCAAGCCTTACTTTTTCTTTGAACTTTACTACACTAAACGGATGTTAAGAATCAATTATGTTTACTTTAAGCTTTAAAAAACCACTTTTTTCCTTTTTCCTTTTCCAAAGTTTTCTTGGAAAGTAGTACAAGCTGAAGAATAGCTACCAATACCTTAGCAACTCTTATTGTATATCTTACAGTGAGATTCAGCATTGATGGAGGGATTCAATCAAAACTAAATTTGAGTCCAGGTTCTTGTGATAGCCAAATTACATATAACCAAAACATTTGGGAGAGCAAGAAGAGCAATTCACCTAACCTAGAGAAGAATTCAGCTCTTCAGATGCCATTTTAAATATCTTACATTGTCCTCTTTGGCCTGTCATGGCTAGTCTGGGACACGTTTTTTTTCCTACAGATCATGTATCATATATCACAAATACCATCCTTGTGTAAACTTTTGATGTATGATAGAGTATTTTAAGTGTTACCTGTGCTTAAGCAACTGAATCCTGTTCTCAAGTGGTAGTTCAGCTGGCTACCTCCCTACACTCCATGCACTCAAGGTCTTGGGTTATCTAAAGGGTATATGAGACATTTCTATGGCACCGGCAGGTAGAACAAAATCTGTGGGAGACATCTGCCCTTCTGGAGCCTCAGCTGAAGGGCAAGACTTTTCCAAATGTGATGAAAACATGTAGGCAAACAGCTAAATTAAGCCTTTTATGTCCAGTGACCACAGGGAACACAGCAAAGATACCTACCCCATAAAGGGAGGCCTAAAAATAGACACCTATGTTTACAGAACTCATTTGCAAACTGAATCTCATCATCAGTGAGACTATAATTAGGAAAGTATTTTCTATATTAATTTGTTTTAAAATGCTAAGAAAGATTTATGCTAGCTGGATAAGATATTGTGCAGCATTTCCTCGTTATAAACTCTAATAAGCCTTTTTTTATAATTCCTGTGTGATTCAAAGAAATGTATAAGTTAGTACTTTTCTCTGGTGAGAAATCACAGATATTTAAACTATGATTTTACTGTTGCAACTCCTATTCATGAGTAGCTGAGCCCCAGCAACGCCTAATTTTTAGATCTTTCTTTTTCTTTTCTTTCTTTGTGGAACTAGTCTTCCATATTTCCCAGAAAACCTTAACAAATACCTCCAATGAAATGTCTAATATTGACCTGTTTGATACTATATTTTGCTAAAATTGAGTCTCACACTTATTAAACACAATCATATTTAAATGCTATCCTATCCACCCTTACATTTGAAAGGTATTAAAACTAAACACTATTTCAATTGTCATAATGAATCTTTCAAATAATATATCTACTGAAAAAGGAGATACTTCCTCTCATACAGTGATGGTAATTAGGAAATAGGAGTCTGCTTTGTGAGTGTTGTTCTGTGGAATGAATAGACTTTAACAGTACACATTCTTTTTTCCTGTTTCTTTAAAAAGATTTTCTTTGATCAGTGACATTTTCTGGGTTTGATTTTTGTTGTTGATTTTTTTTCCTGTTGTCAGAGCCTTTTTGTTATTGTCCTGATCTCAGCTGACATAGATTTTATTTTCTTATTAGTAACCAGAATAGGGTAGTGTTTTGGATTTAATCAGAGAATAATTATGATAACAGTGATATTTTAGTTTTTACTAAATAATGCTTAGTCTAAGTCAAGGATGTTTTAGTAGCCCATGGTCTGCCAGTGAGCAAGTGCAGAAGAAGCCATTACTAACAAGGCCAGGACAGCTGACCCAAACAGGCCAAAGGGATGTTCCATGACAACATCAGAGTATATCATTTAGGGGAGATTGGCTGGAAGATGCCAGTCACTTCTCAGGGAGAGGCTGGACATCAATCAGCAGGTGGTGAGCAATTGCATTGTGGATCACTTGAGCTTCTCGGTATTCCTTCTCTCCTTTGCATTACTACTATTATTATTATTATTATTATCATTACTACTATTATTAGTAGTAGTCATAGATTTTTACTTCATTTCAATAATATTTTTACCACAGACCATTAAGTTTTACCTTTCTTGTTTGGTCATTAGTGGTGAATGACCGTTGTGGTTTAACCCCAGTTGTTTTCAGCATCCAGGATCAAAAATGAAAAAATTCTGCAGGGGTCTAGTAGAGACAGGTTTCCTCTATTTAATTCTTGAAATATTTACATATTTGAAAAGTAAATACAGTAAAATTGCTTATATGAACTATGTGAGAACAGAGTTCTGATGTGCAAAGGTCCCTAATTCACTGATGCCCATGCAGCTGTTTAAAACTGAATTAAGCATATCACTCCTTCAGCATTTATTTTTTTTATATTCACTGAAAAATTGCAAGGAAATTTTCTCTCTCCCTATTTATGTCTCCCTTGAGCATGGAAAAGTTGGAAAAAGCATTTGTATGGGATAGTTAAGGAGGTGTTCATTACAGAGCTACATGTTTTGCAACGTCAGCTGTAAAGTAGTCTAGCAGGAAACAGCAGATGTTCATGACAACATGAGAATGGAAAAGCAGGATCTAGTACTCTAAAAAAAAATCTCCTTATGTGCAACATTTTGAGTTGAGGAAAGATAATCCTAAGGGCTGTTTTCCTCAAGTAACATCAAATATTTTTCCAGCATCCTTCCACAGTTTGGTTCTATTTTCATGCACAGTATATCTTAGCACAGAACGTCTCACTGAAATTTAAATGAAGAAGACATGTTTTCTTGTAACCATAAATAAAAACAGCGAAATGAACAAACAGATAGCTAGACAGAGAGTTAGACAGATAGGTAAGTATGCAGAGAACACAGTTCTGCTCAGTGCCTGTGACTGATAACCATCTGAAACATTACTGGAATCCAGGGAACTCATTATTCTCCTGTGCAAGCCATTTGGATGGCAAGCCACAATAACTCACAAGATCTCAGCTTCAGAATGGAGTCTGGAGGGCACAGATTCCTCTTCAACATAGCTTATATATGTCACTGTGAGAGGAAAAAAATTTCAAGTTCTTGGAGACATGTTGTACCTACTTAAATATTTCTTACATGTTTCTAGAAGGGTCTCCTTGGAAACTGGAGTTTAAGCTTGTCTGCTTATGCCTTTTGTCCCGCCTAAGGTAAAAGAAATCATTAGCAAGTTGAGATGCTGGTAGCTCTGACAACTTCACATCCTTAGTATGCTAACAAGTGTGAAGTAGAAAAATGTATATAATTTTCTGCTTGTTCTCCTATTAGTCCTGCTGGAAAAATGAGTTGGTGAAAGTAGCACTATCAGTCTTTGAATTTGTTACCACTCATATACAAGAAAAAAGTCTGCACATAAATACAGAATTGAAGAGGCTCGTCTTACACGTTAGATTACAGTAATAAGGAATCTTTCTAACTGTTACATCTCAGACTCATTTATTAATTAATTGAAAGTTTCAGAAGTTTTGCATTTCAGTAGATTATGATACGTACATGTTTATCAACACAATAACATGCAATAAATAAAATACTGTATATTAGGTAGGTTGTGCTCAGAATAGCAGAAGAGATACCAAAAGAACAACTTTCATAATGCTCTAATTGTTAGCATCCATGGATGAATTAGAAGAGAAAAGCAACAAACCAGCTTTGTGTTTTTGCTGAGTTCCCTTGTCAATGTTTTCCCTAAATGCCCTAAAATTTAGAGCACACAGTTGCACAATCATAACGGAAAACATCATTTTCCTTATGTCAAATTTATTTTGAAAATAGGGAGATGAACACATACTATTGAATCCCATTTCTTGTCCTAAACCAGCCAGTTATTCCCACTGGATTAAGAATAAACACTCTCTTTAGCACAGAAATTGGAGAGTACCAAATTTAAAAGTCTTTGTGTAAAGGTGATATATTGCACTTAACACTGCTGACCTTCTGGGTATTTACAAACTTTGCAACATTTTGTTTGTTACCATATTTATTGAGGGACAATATTTAAAACTTTTATTTCATACATCTTTCTTCATGGAAATTGAATATAATTGCACTGGGAACCAGACCATAATGCTTTATCCTGGTTTCAGCTAAGATGGAGTCAATTTCTGCTGAATAGCTGTTACAATGCTGTGGTTTTGAACTCAGAATGAGAATGGTTTTGATAACACACTGATGATTTGGGTTTTTCCTAAATCATATTTATTCTAAGTCGAGGACTTTTTTTTCTTCTCACATCTCTGACAGTGAACATGTAAACAAAAGAAACTGGGAGGGAGCAGAGCTGGGACAGGCAGAATTGGCCAAAGGGATATTCTGCACCACAGAATGTCTTGTCAAGTATATTAAATGGGGGGAGTTACCTGTAAGGGGAGTGGATCTGGGTTTGGAAGGAGAGTCTGTCATTGGTCAGTGGGTGGTGAGGAATTGTATTGTGCATCACTTGATTTTCTTCTGCTTATTAATTATTATTATAATTTACCACTATTACTGTATTTTTTACTTTATTTTTGATAATGAAACTCTTTCTATCTCAACCTACAGGCTTTACTTTGATTCTCCACTCCGTTCCATGGGATTGTTGGGTGGAGAGTAGGGTTGACTGAGCAGCTGTGTAGAGTTTAATTTCCAGCTGGACTTAAACCATGATATTCTTTGAAACAGTGGGCATGAATATCGCTATAAATACTTCTAGAATTTATCTGTGTTCCTATAAATAGGTTTGAAAATGTATATATTAATTCTTTAAATTGATATCTCATTATAATCAGGCTGCACGTCTACAGCAACACCCACAGAAATGTGGCAGAGGGTTCTACACCATAGCAAGTCTGCAATTTTTCCTTTCTCCATCTCACTCTTCTGATCTGGAAATGAAAAAATAAATTTAAAGAATTAAAGTACAAAAAAAAAATTCTAAAATTTGGTAAATTAATGTTGCTTATTTTGTATGTAAAATATTAAAATTATGAATAAATATGCTTCCCTCTAGCATCTTCATACTGAGTGTTCATACATGCAAATAATTAATGCCTAATCTGCTTAATTTCTGGGAACATAAGTCTGACAGAGTCCGCATACCACACATCCAGGTACTTACATCTTGGCTAGCTCTAGTGAGTTCACTGAAAATTGTGATTTCTTGTAGCCATACAGTTTAGACTCAAGATTTAAAATTTTTAGTTTTGATGAAGAACGCTGACAACATTCTGGGTGTTTTAAAAGAAACTGGGGGAAATTGTGAAGAGCTTAGTTTTAAACTTCCTGGACAGAGAGGCAGTAGAATTATAGAATAATAAAATTGTAGAATATCCTGAGTTGGAAGGGACCAACAAGGATCATTGAAGTCCAACTCCTGGCTCTATACAGGACAGCCCCAAGAGTCACACCATCTGCCTAGAGCTGGCCGGCTCTGGTGAGCTGAAAGATAAAAGGTAATGTACTGGTAATTTATTACTGGTGATGACTCAGGAAGAAGTGATCCCATTGTTCTTCATCCCAAAATGAACAAATATTTGAGGAAAAACCCTATGATTTAGCATAAGATCCCAAAATACGTTTTGGAATTGAAGAGGGAAGCAAGGTTTGTAGAAGCTGTGTTGCACATGATGGTTTTGGCTGGAGTAAAGTTAACTTTCTTCATGGCACCTGGTATGCAGCTATGGTTTTGGGTTTCTTTTGGTGGTGGTGGTGGTGTTTGTTTTTTTTGTTGTTTGTTTATTTTCTTTTGTTTATGTTTTTGTTTGGGTCAGTTTTTGGGGGGTTTGTTTGTTTGTTTGTTGTTTCTGCAATTAGTGCTAATAACCCAGGGATGTTTTCAATTCCTTCTGAGAAGTGCTTACACAGAACCAAAACCTTCCTCACTCCTCATCCTATACCGCCAGCAAGGAGACGGAGGATGCACAAGAAGTGTGGGGGGACACAGCCAATGTAGCTGACCCCAGCTGGACAAGGGACATTCCATACCTTGTGGGGTTGTTCTCAGCATATAGAGCTGGACAAAAACGAAGGAATGGGAGGACATTCAAAGTGTTGGCATCTGGCTACCCAAGTCACAGTTACATGTGATAGAACTTGGCTTTTTCTAGAGATGCCTGCCCAAGAAAAGTGGTGAATGAGCTCCTTGCTTTGTTATGCTTGAATGCACAGCTTTTGCTTCCCCTATTAAACTGTTTTTACCTCGACACACAAGTTTTCTCACTTTCACCCTTCTGATTCTCTCTGCCATCCCATCAGGGTATAGTGAGTGTGCAGCTGTGTGGGGCTTAGCTGTCAGCTGGGGTTAAACAAGAAGTTTGGATGATCTAGACTAGCTGTTGCAAAATTTGTTTCTTGGGGTAAAGGGAAACCAATAAAAAGATAATAATATAGGCTGGTTACATTTACTTTTGTTGCTACTGTTGTTATTATTATCCCACGCATTTGGAAAGATTGTATTCAAAACGTAAGACATCATGCTGTCAGCTAGCCATAAGAATGATATGTCCAGTGTGTAGCTGAGAAATCAAAAGAAGTAGAATAAAGTGACAATTGATCTGACAGAAGAAGTCTTGCACTGAAATTTATATTCTTGATTTGTCTAGACACTAACAAGGGATTCCAGGATAAGCCCACACGGCATGACATGAGTTGTCTGAGGCATGTTATTTGTAGGAATGAACAGCTGTTCTTCTGACTCAATTACTTTGTGCTACCCTAGAATCAAACAGCTAAAGACAATGACAGAAAAAAACTTGATAGACGACCATGTATGATGGATAAATATGGATGTCTACATGAAGATATAGTTCAGCCTGTGGCACTGTGCAAGCTGTAAAGATTTTTACTAAATATAGTTCCAAAGGATTGAAAAGAGACACTGATAAATTATTTACTGTGCTTTCTTATTACGTACTTGAAAATAGACATCCATGTTCTGTTTTCAACTCATATAGCAACAGTAACTACAGTGTTCCAAGCATTGCTTTTCAAATAATTCAGATCCCTTAACCACAACAGACTGCCCTCTTTTTAGCTCTTCACACAGCTTTCAAGACTGTATATCAGCTCTGTTTCACAAAAGTGAAATTTTTCTCATATAAATAAAAATAGTTACTAATTTTCACCTGAGTTTACATATACAGTTTGATACTTTGAGTAGCTGAAAGTTGAAAAGTCACATATGACTTTTATAGTACAGTGTTAACTGTTTTGTGTCTTCACTATTATTCTATGGACTAGACTAAAAAATTCATCAGTTCAGTATTATATGTCACCAGCAAGAAAAAAGTCAGTGTTTCACAAGTTAATAATCAAAATAACAGTATTAAGTGTTTTCCAAAAAATAATCTCCATCTGCTTGAAAGCCTACTACCACATGAGATTTCCAGAGTTTTATATTTTTAGCTCTGAGATCAATAAGGGAAGTTCATAACATGAACTCTACAGAATTAATTACAATAAGATCAGTGACATCTTTGTCATTCCACCCTCCCTAATTACTTTTTAATCATCTGAATTTTAATTCAGTCTCCAGAGATACAACTTGTGATGTTTTAATGCTGAGCTGTGCAGAATTACATTTGAAACTTTCATTATTGCAATCCTTTCCTCACAGAAAATATTACACCTAAAAAAAAAAAAAAGAAAAGAAAAAAGAAATAAAGTGGCTGTGTTGGGTACTAAGTTTCCAAGAAAATGCTCTCTGCTTTTGGAAAGTGACAAGTTTGAGGATGCTGAAGGGGCAGTGATTATTTCAGGACAAACAGAAGAAGAGATGAAACAGATTTATGGTCTCTGGAACATACTGCTGGTACTGGTAGCCTCAGATGGGCAATGAATTTGTACTTTTGCTTATACATTGCTTGGGAGGGGGCAGCTATACTCAAAACTAGTGGGGCTGTGAGTTTACGCAGCAAAGCTCTGCAGGATGTGCCGTACTGTATCTGAAGCTATGTTAGCTCTTCAGCGTGATCAGCACATGCTTTTGCAGGGAATCTCCCAAATATTCCTACTTAGAGCAAAGATGGTTCATATTGTGGAGTGGTCTCAAGGCACTGCATTTCTTTAAGGTAAACCTAAACATGCACCAGAAATGTATCTAATAGTCTCCTGCTGCAGTCACTCTGCCTAAGGGACCAAATTAGGGCTAATCTGAAGTAAAATCCATTCAAAATGTGCATGAAGATATGACATCTGCAGCATCAACTATTTGGTCTGTGCATATCCATCCACTTCAATATAATTGTGCTGGTTTTCCCTCTCTCACTGCTCTAAAGGTCACTTGCTTTAACAGCTATCATTCCAACATTAAGAGACATATGCCTGCTAGCTGTCCCCCACAATAGCCTGGAAACTTCTAAATCTCCATTCATTTCAAGGAATGAACCTTGTCTGACCTCCTGCACCCTTCCAATTATTTTTCTGGGGAATAGCAACTAAAGATACATCCTTAAAATTAAGAGAAAGAAACTTATTTGAAGGACAGATGACAGATATGCATATAAAAGCAAGAAATGAATGGCTCTATTGAAGGTACTGAGCTTGCTTCTTCACTGGCTAGCATGTTGTGAAGTTACTAACAGCTATGCAAAGAGATATAAATTGTTACCAAATGCAAATTAGAATGTCTATATGCAATTTGAACTCACTTTGTAAATGACTCCACAAAACGCTCAACAATGGAAAACGAAACAGACTATAGTTTGCCCTGCTGTCATTACACTCTTTCAGACATTCATTATTCTAGAAAATATGTGGCTCTTTTTCACAACTGTAAACCACTGAAATAGCAAATGAACAAAGAAAGAGGCTTTATATTAAAATGATCTGAAGACCATAAATAAAATCTCACTAAACTCAAATAAGAATTTGAATAAGAAAACCTCTATTATTGCTGGTTCTCCAAAAGATATTAGACCTGGTTGCTTTTTTCTTTTTGTACAGGATTCATAAGCTCTTTTTTTTTTTTTTTTTTTTTTTTTTTTTTTTTTTAGTATTTTTTGTAATGGCTATCAATAATTTTTACTTCTTTATCTATCTGGGCACATTTCTAATCTATGTAAATAATGTTACTTTTCAAATTTGCATAAGCATGTAATTTCACAGTTCAAAGTTCCAGGACAGCAAACAGAATGTACATGCATATTATTAGTGTTTTAATCCTAAAATAAAAGGAAACTTTTTCAAGAGAAATAGCAGCCTTCTGAAGTGTTTTGAGTTCCTTTTTAGCAATAGATCTTGTACAACTCTGGAGAACCAGAACTCAAACTCATTTTGCAAACACTTCAAATGGATGTCAGAAATTTTTATTTTCAAAATAATTTCTGAAAAACTTTTAGAAATCAGTTATTATTTCCAGCCTATAAGTTAGATCTTAAATGCTAGGAACAGGAATTTGAAGTTATGATTCCTTCTTGAAGCTCATCAGCAGAGATGAAAGAGCTTGTGCCCTCAGCTATCGACAGTTCCATAGAAGAACTTTACTGTAGTACTCCATTTATTTTGCACAAATACTGCCAGATTTCATTCTGCAAGTTAATCCATTTCATTTTCAGGTAAAGAGCTTTACATTTCCTTATGTGATGCAGAACTTTCTTCTGAGTTTTATACTGAAATTATTTACTAAACATGTTAAAAGAGTGAGGAAAATAAAACCCATAAAAAAAACTAACATGAAAGATCATTTCCTCTGTTAATATCTAGAGTATTTGTTTGTCTAAATCAGCCAAAATATCTATTACTTTACACGTGGAACACCATTCAGATGTGTCTTTCATTTTAAGAAAGGTATTATATTTGAAGTCTGCTTTATTTAACTTCTATTTATTCGACAACAAGTGTGGATACTGAACTAATTTTTGCACTCTTTTTGGAAGATCTTCATTTGCAAAAAATAAATTAGTTTAAACTCCAAACAAATGCTTAAGAGGTTCCACTCTTGCAGATCACACACAAGAGAAAGGGCTCAAGGAGTGTGTAGACCTCTTTGGCTTCTACTTTAGGCCCCCAGAAAAGAGACTGAAGGCATGGCTGTGCAGAAAGGTACTGTCAAAATTCCCAAAGGATGTGAAATAGGCATTTTGGTAGACACAGTCTTAACTGCAAGGTGTCCTTACCAATATGGACTCTCAGAGTTGTAGCTATCACATATTGGCTTTTCACTCTTGAGCTAAGCAGGAGAGAAAATTGGCCATATTTTACGTACATGTGTGTTGGATCTGCATGGTGAGGCTTTGGGAGCTACAGGGATGACTTCTGTCAGAATCTTCCAGAAGCGTCCCCCATGTCTGGCAGATCCAATGCCAGCCAGCTCAAAGGGGGACTCACCACTGGCCAAAGCCAAGCCCACCAGTGATGGTGGTAGCATCTCTGGGATAACGTATTTAACAAGGGGGGAAAAAAACCCCTGTGCAACGGCAGCTGAAGCCAGGAGAGTGGAATCAGGCTGAGAGAAGCAACTTTGCAGACACCAAGGTAAGTTTGAGAGTTTAAGAAGGAGTTGAAAGGGGTATTCTGAGTGCCAGAGTAGAGATTCCTCTGCAGCCTGAGGGGCAGCCCATGGCGAGGCAGCTGTGATCCTGCAGCCCATGGAGGTCCGCAGGGGAAGCAGAGGTCCACTTGCAGCCTGTGGAGGACTCCACAGTGGAGCAGGTAGATGTCTGTGGGAAACCTACACTGGAGCAGACTCCTGCCAGGACCTATGGGTTTGTGGACAGAGGAGCCCACACTGGAGCAGGTTTGTTGGCAGAACTTGTGACCCCATGGGGGACCCACACAGGAGCAGTTCATGAAGACCTGCAGACATGGGAAAGAATCACACTGGAGAAGTCCATGGAGGACTGCACTCCAAAGGAAGGACCCCATACTGGAGCAGAGGAAGGGTGTAGGAGTCGTTTTCCTGAGGAAGAAGGAGCAGCAGAGAATGTGTAATAAAGTGACCACAATTCTCATTCTCCATCTCAAAACTCAAAACCTCTCCTCTTTTAGTATTTTCTTGTTTTGTAACACTTGAAAAAACACTGACATCAATTCAAAAATTAAACACAGCTGATCTGCTTGTTATCACATCCACTTCTCCCCTTAAAGACTCCCTGTGGATCACTAAATGAAGCAGTTTCTTCATCTAAAAGACTGCATTTTTGTATCTCTTAAATAATTGTGTTCACAGTGCGAAGATCTGAGGGCTCCTGCCACAGTCAGGGAGGAATATATGAGCTCCCCGTCATACACAAATTATTGGGCCCAGTCAGTGGGCTAGATTTGGACAGACCTCAGTTTCTATAGAAAGACCATTTCAGATCGTTCTTACTCTAAGCAGAGGAAAATTTCTAACTTTCTCTTTACATATTTGTGAGGCACTGCAAATATTTTTCCAACTCAGAATTGATTTACAAAGCACAGCTATATTAAAAAAATTGTCTACCATTGAGTATGGAATAATTATCTATTAAAATCTATGTTCAAAGAAAATTTTGTACTTCATACTCTTTGGCGCATGAAGATCAGTAAACTGATGTGAAAAGCACAGATATAAGAGAGCATTGAAGATCCAGCACCAACAATTAAAAAAAAAAATCAAATTGTAATCTGGAAAGAAAGGCTGGTCCTGGACTTATTCTGGGGCCCTATGTACATGGGGTCTATAATATCTTTCAAAATTTAGTAGAGAATCAAGTAGCTCTATTTATTATAGAGGATGAGCACTTTCCCCTTGGCAGTGCATGCCTTTATATTCAGTGCTAATCACATGCTATATTCATCACTACCATCATGTGCTTATACTGCTGGGGAGAGTAATTAAACGCAATGACATTTTGCTTGTGATTTGTTGGAGAGTTTTTTGCACATTTTCTTTGCTGGCTTCTTCTATTAGTTGTTGCTGTCTTCTAGGGAACGTGTAATTTCCCCATAAGGGCAATATTAGACAAGTGAAATGATTTATAAGGACTGTTTGAACCTTTGTGTACAACCACAACCACAAATCAAGAGATAAATGTGATGAGTGAGGGTAAGAAAGTGTGTAATCCTTAGTGAAAGTTAGTGTTCAGACATTTCATAATAAACACAGCAGAATCACTGGAGGAAATTTTGTCTAACAATAATCTACTGCTGCTCCTAATTTATCTCTTTTTTTAAACTGGTATTTCCTTCAGGCAAAAATGAGTCAGATGATGATGAAAACATTTGCCTTGGAATCTCCCCTTAAAGCCCACAGCCTAAATGTCAGAGCAGTTATAAAAACAAATCAAAGATTCATATCTCTAGCGATGCCTAGCATCTGTTGTTTTGTTACAACTCTTGCACTTAGGAAATGCAATTAGAATAATGTCCTGCCCTGGATTTTCCCAGTACGATTACAGTATTAAAAACATCATAATTTATTGCAGATTGTTGATACAATAGTTTTTCTGTGTTAATTTATTACTCGATATATATGTGTACATGCACATACATAACAAAGTACAAATTATTATTGACTATATTTATATTATTATTATCATAGCTAGTACAATAGGCTAAGTCATACTTCAGTCAGTTTCTTGTGTCTGTATTATACTAGATGAAATATAAGCTTGTTTGAAAACAGTGTATTTGTATATCCATGATATTTGTGGTCCAATATAATATTCTTATTATTAACTATTTATATTTTCTAAATAAAATGAAGAATAAATGTTTTTGCAGAATCCATACCTTCATAGCTACTAGCATGCCAGAAAAAGAGGATATGCACTCAAATATGCACATTTTGGGCATGTATATATAAAATTTTCTCAAATATTCTTGTTTAAATATAGGATCAAAAACATTCTATTTGTCCCTCAGGCTGTGACTAGTCATGTAGGTAGACGAATTCCTCCTTGAGAGGGGACACGGAATGCCCCTGCAGAATTTGGGCAATCCAGCCTTGTCCAAACTGTGGCCTAATTAAGGCCTGCAGAAGCCTGTGAAGGCCTGAGTTTGTGACGCAGTTGAAATTAGTCTAATCTATGTTTTTGTGAAGTAGGCCAATTATAGAGTATGTTAGAGACAGGTTAAAACAATGAGCCAATTTTATCATATATAAGAAATGTGCACAACAGAATAAAAAACTTGGCCATTTTAACTGTATCAGTGTAGGCATCTTTCTTTTCCATTCCAGATCCTCGTCAGTACCTTGCTTCTCATATACATCTTATTATTTGCAGTATGATAAAGTTTTCTCCAAGTCTGTTAACAAATATAAAATTATTTTGGGATTTCACATGTTAATGATTATCCTATCACCTCCACTTCTGTTAATGTGAAGCGTTATTGAGTGGCTGGTGTTTAAAATGACAGTTGACCAGTCCACTAGATGGCAGAACTCATAGGTCTGTGGAGAAAAATACTATATTTGAGAATGTTAATTGATGCAATAACTCCAATAATGGCTTTAAAAAAAATGTTAAGAGTAACATTCTGCTCTCATTTCCCCAGGTGTCAGACAAGAGATATCATGCTGACTTCAGTAAATGTGATTCACGTTTACATCAGTAGTAATCAAGATTGAATTGTCCCTTTATCTACCCAATTATCTGTCTATCTCCCTGTCTCTCAGTCCTCCCCCTCTCTCTGTCTCTCACTGCATAGGTAGACAGATACAAGTGCACCAACTAAACATTTAAAGAAACATTTGGAATTAATTTGTAAATATTGTAATACTATAAAATGTAAAATGAAGGGCTGTACTTTCTTAGGAAGGCTTTTATCTGATAGTTCTAATTTTAAAAAGAAGAGAAATATTTTATAAACACCATGGTTAACATGAGTATCTGTATATGCTTCAGGCCTCGGTATCCATATGCAAAATGAACAAAAAAATACTTTCTCTGTTATAAAGTTGGAAGACCCCTCTCTGATACAAGTGTGATGGTTTATGAATGGTGTTGATGCTCAGATGAAACAAAAAAAGCATGAGCTGCTCCTCCTCTGCCCACCTCTGGTGAGAGGGACAAAAGGCAAAGATCCCAAGTTGAGATTTGAACAATTGTGCTAGTTTGAAAGCAAAAACCAGTGAAACTCCAAGTCAGAAATGAAATTTAATAGAAAAAGGTAAAGTACATGCAATAATACAATAGAAAAACCTCTGACAAAGTCAGAATACAACCTGACACCCTGCTCGTTAGGGTGGTGGTAGTAGTCCAGATGAAGTGATCTTGCTGAAGTGGTGATCCTGTAGAAAAGGTCTAGTAGTCCTTGTCCTCTGGAAAGCAGTGGATAAGCACTCCTGTTTTGTTTGAAATCCCAGATTATATCCAGGTGGGCATGCTTGGCTCTTCCCCCTGGGCAGAGCATCTCACAATGGGATGATGTTGTTTTATCAGTCATGTGGTGGGTCCTTGATTGCTCATTAAACAGAAATAGCTCCCCGAGGGAGTTATCTGTGATTCATGGGGCAAGGCATTGATGGCCCATTAACAGGAGATAGTCCGGGGGAGGAGACAGGAAAACACTGTGCCTCCTGTTTTCAACAGTTCATGGAGATGGTGATGGAATACATAGCTTTGGGCACATATTTACATTGTAACCTAGGACAACAATTTACTGGAAACAGCAATGACATAAGAAAAGGAATAGTATCAGCAAAAATATAAATAGCAAAAATACATTAAGAGAGGGTGATTTATGTACAAAGAAATATGTGACATCTGACCAATTGGACCTGGCGCCACTTGGTCCCTGGGACAAAGAACAAAATGGCCCCCCAGACCCTCAGTGTGCCACTGCCACCTTTTCTTCGCGAGCACAAAAAATTTCCTACATGGAAGTGAGAATCCCTTAGTTCTGCCTCCAGGCAGTGATGTGCATGATGTGGACCAACAACCAGTGTGTGCCCACATGGCTCCAGGCTCTGTGCCCTTGCGACTACTGAGAGAAAATTAATGCTCTCATTTCACAACAGGGAAGATATATCTGCTGAACATCATGAAGGAAAACAGTGGATTAAATTAGAGTACTGTTTCATTTTATTAGTGAGATCTTTAATCAAATCTCAGCCTCCACAGTTGTCACATTTTGAATTTTGAATCATGACATGGGGCAGTTTGCAAGAGCACAAACCGCATGCCATTTGGACAAGAGAAAAAACAAAAGCAGCACTTAGCCCCCTCAGGTCTATCATCCACAGAAGCGTGCTAGAGCTACCTTATGGTAAGATAGAACTGCTGAAACATCTGTGGAGGGAATGAATATCAAATCCTCAGTGCCAACCTTCCCACCTTTCTTCCCCTATGGCACCATGCTCTTTGTGAATGTTGATTTAGCTGATGAATATAACCATCCTGCTGAGCATGAAAGTATGGATGGATAACTCACCAAAGCCTAGGGAATGATGAATTTCCACAGAAGATATGTGAGCTGTAGTGTTTTACTTGGTTCCTTGGGTAATAATGGCTTTGGACTACAGGTAAGGTTTCATCCAGTTCTTCCATATTATTTAATATAATGTTCAATATTTTTAGCATATTCTTGTCCCTGCACAGACTTGCAAAATAGATAGATGTGCCATGGGATCTTCAAGCATATACCCTATCTTTTATTGCTCACACAGGATAGATAGGTTCTCTGTGACAGAAAGAGCACCTGTTTTAGTTGTTTGTCCACATGTTACTGTAAGTTTGCTCAATGCATTGTGACGTTCTTTTTAGGAGAGGTGCTGGAGTTTAAATATGTTTATCTGTCTGTTTTTTCTAATTTCTGTGCTTCTGGTCAGGCGAAATCTTCCAGGGAGAGAGGGACTATGTCCACAAGATCTCTGCAGTGGGATACTTGTGGTGACAGTGAAGAAACAGGTTGGCAAGAGCTAAACATGTGAGTCAGAAGTGAGGTTGTGTCTCATCACAAGAACAAAAAGACTTCTCAATAATGCAGATCAGAAGCAAATATTGAGTCTTTGGAGAGAGGTTAGCCTTGAATTGCTATCAAAGTGAGAAAACACAAGAGAGTGAGATAAAAATATGGAGTCTGACTTGAATGGTCTTTGCTCCATGCCCTGTGAGGTAACTAGAAAGACTGAATGGATTAGCACACCCTTGCTTTGGATCTGTTTCAAAGAAAAAAAAAAAACAACTGCAAGTTATTGACTCAATTTCTAATAATTTCAGAAAAAATCATACCCAAAAGTACACTAGTCCCAAGTTCAGTGGTCAGGTTTATTGGGAAGCTATCATACTTAGCTGATAATTTGAAAACACTGTATTTGAAATGTGAAATGAAAAAACACAGTGCATTAGATACTTGGAGGAGATTGTGCTTGTACACAAAATTTTTTGGTGGTACCTTCATTGCCTGTGCCTAAAAACTGATGCA
Source organism: Phainopepla nitens (assembly GCA_013400175.1). Classification (NCBI taxonomy): domain Eukaryota; kingdom Metazoa; phylum Chordata; class Aves; order Passeriformes; family Bombycillidae; genus Phainopepla; species Phainopepla nitens. The sequence continues at coordinate 288,445 of VXBQ01003992.1, read as the reverse complement.
GTCATATTAAATGACATTGCTATGTGTCTCTATGTACATATATGATGCCCTTAAGTATTTTCTTTGCCCATCTCTATTTGCCATTTGCTCTCAAAATTAAAAATGCTTGAAACAATGATTTTTTAAAATTCCATCTCTTGACATAATGGAAATAACTGAAAACAGCTTTAAAATCTTGCATCTGAATATGCTCCCTGGAGCAATATATTGTTAGCATGTATTGCAGATAACATTTTCACCAGGGGCAGCATAGGGAAATTAAGATGTTGCAAGGGTATTAGGTGGATTAAAGGTTGAATTCCAGTGGTAGAATGAAATGGCTTCTACTGTTTCACAGCATCTTCAAACAATAAAGTACTCAGAGTCCATGTGCCACTCTGTAGTGAGTGGCATACATTGTATGTCATCTCTCTTGCCATGTATTTTTGAACTAATTTATAAGCTGGAACAATTTATTGATATGTAATACTAGACAAGTGAAAATATTTACTAAATAGTGTTTACAAAATTTTGTTTTCTACCCAAGTGCTTAGTTATGTAAGAGAAAAGAGAAGATCAGAGTCTAATTCTTTATATCAATATTTCAAAATCCATAATAAGGAGAAATGCATAATTTATATACTGTCAATTGGGGATTTTTATATGAAATACACTAGTTTCTTTCTACTTTTGGCTGAGAAAGAAAACAAAGAAACTCTTGGCAGTTTGCCATTAAACTGAGATTAGATGTTTGCTCTGGGCAATGGTCAAAAACAAACCAAACAAAATCCATTCTGGTCAGCTCTGGCCTGCCCCAGCAGTTTTAATATGATCTTACTTTCTGCAAAGGGATAGTGCAAGTAACCTGATAATGACACTAAGAAGAAAAGAAGCTTCCAGAGAAACATGATGGAGCTGTTAAAAGGACTAGGCATTTTTTTCTAGAGCTCTTTAGATCTGTTTTGGAAAGGGCCCATCTCATAGAATCACAGAATACCCTGAGCTGAAAGGAATCCAAAAGGATCATCAGAGTCCAGCTCCTGAGGAAAGGTATTGGTATTTCAAGTGTCACATGAAATAAAAATTAAAGATATATATCTAAGGAGGCATGGACTTGGCCAGCAAAGGCTTGCATAGATCAAATGAAAAGCACCTAGATGCATGCTGATTGTTCCCAACACATCTGCTCTTCTTCTCTTACTTCTGCTTGTCCCTTCCACCCAAGCAAGTCATTAGTATTACTTAAATGCATAGTTGTACTGCTTCTACTCACAGTCAGTGCAAGCCTGCCTTACACACTGATTATAGCTGTTCATTCACAGAATCCCAGAGGTGGCTGCTGAACTTCACGGTATTAATTGATATAAATATCTGTCTCTGCAGTATTCCTGACCCCTACCGTCAGCATCAGTGTGGTTGCCTCTGCAGACTGGACAGCAGCAATTTATTTATGGAGGGAATCTTAAGATTTTTTGGATCAGAGTACTGAGGGGGGGGGTCCATCTATCATATGGAATGGGTTTTGGTCCCTGAATACATCTAAGATGCTCCTGTTTGGACACTGTATAGGAACAGTCCGGTAGTATCCAGAAATAATGTAAAATATTCTTCAAATACTCCTGGTAGCTTGAATGACTGCAGAGAGCCAGTGTTAAAGCAGCATACACTTAGCAAAAGTAGAAAAAAAATCAGCAAATATTTTAAAGACTTTTCTGCAATTGCTGCAAAAGTCTTCTCCTAATAACCAAAGATGCATTTAGTTTCAGTACCAGCTTCACACATGCACAACCTTGAAAGCAAGTGAATAAGTACAGGAAGAATTCCTTGACATTATTCATACATTCATGTTATCCGTGATACCTACAATATTAGTGATTTGACCTTATATGAAACTTTCACTTGCATTCTCTATATTAACTGAACAGAAGTTGTTAGCCTAGCTATCAGTGTGTACTCTTGCATAAAACCTTATCATGGATCTTGTATGTGTTTGCAGTAATTACATCAAGCATAAAAAAAATATCTGGCTGCCATATTCCCCATTTGGTTGGGCGATTCCTGTATCTCAGCATTGTTGAAGACCCTGAAAGCATTTTGAATTAGGGAATGCTGATGGAGGCCAAAGTGCAAATTTCCCCACTGGCATGCTACTGTTTTCAGACTACATGGAACCTTGCCTTTGCAACAAACAAAGGAGAAAGTACTACAAATAAACCGTATCTTTCTGAACTTCTGACCCTCTTGGTAAGGGATGTCCCTGTGTGCTTTTGTATGTGTGTGTTTGTGTGTGTGTGTGTGTGTGATGTCAATAGCTCTCCAGTGCTGAATGACATTTGATTAACTATAGCAATTAGCAATCACTTTATGTCAATAACTGGATACAAATGTTGCTATACCCCAAAGTATAGCAAATGTTAGTAGCCACCAAATTGTATATCTCATACTGTTTAAGTTCTTTTTGGCCACTATCCAAAATACACTGTGACTCTTCTGGCAACCGACATGTGAAAGCAGGCCCAAGCAGCAATTCAGAAATGACCCAATTCAGCTTACCCTTCCTCAAATGTATAATATATTCAAGACTACACTGACAATATATAATGGGGCCCATTTTCCTCAGGAAACAATTCAAGAAAATAAGAGAGCACCCTCATGACTTGAAAAATGTGGGTTTTTTTCCCTGAAAAACTGGCCATAACATTACCAGATACATACTTGAAAGAATCGACTCTGGAATTGATAAAGGAATTTGATATAATACACACTTTCGCCATGTCCTACGGAATTACACAACTAAATTATAATAATTAGAGCAGTTAAAATACATGATGGTATATATTGGAATAAGAGAGCTACTTGTCTGTCTGGATAATTAGAACGCATCTGTTCAAATCCTTGCACTATTTCTCCAGTATGTAATTGCTTAGTTCCTGCTCATGAAGAAAAGTTCAGATGCTAGTAAATAATTTACAACTTTCACCTTGTTCCTCTTGGATAAACCTTAGGAAAAAGAATCATCCAGGCCTATGCCTGATCTCCTAGTTTGAACTGCAAGCAACAACATTGTTGGACTTTATCTTTACAGCAGCGTGACTTTATGTGGTTCATATTTGTGTTCACTCTAATAAATTTTCATTAAATACATCTACAGAGAATTTCCCTTGTAAACATAAGGTGTATCATTTACCTTTGAAAGAAATATTTTTTGCTGAATAAGTTTGGGTATTTTTTATCTATCTATTTAGTGACATTTTGATGAGGAACTTTTTCCAGGCATATTGAAATTTTCCAATATAATGAAAAATATATAAATAGAAAAATATTAAGCCAATTTCTTTATAGATAGTATGGATGTTTCCCCTTCTGTCCCTGGAGGTCACCCATAAAGGTTTACCTAAAAGTATATATTCCCTTTAAGACTTATAGTAAACTATGTTCAGAGCTGAAGCAAACAGAATGCTTCAAATTAATTTCAAGTTTTCTCAAGAGAGGGATTTGGAGAGAGGATGTGTCAAGGGCAAAATCAAGGATATTTCAGGAATTTGCTGGAGTTCTGCTCATGCTTATTGTTCCATGTTTATACTAGCAAATGCAAGTAAAACACATAAATAAATATATAGATGAAAAGACATTGAGATTTTAATGTTTCCTCTTTCCTGTATGACAAATGTTTATTCCAGTTGAACAGAGTGGTTTTTTTGTTTAAAGTAGCATGTGGAAACAGGGTACTCTGGAGAGAGATGCTTTACTCACTACAAACAAGACAAAGTAGGAAGATCAATTCCAATTCAGAACTGGAATAGGGGTCTTACCAAGATGTTGTTTTTTTACTTGCAACTGCCAGAAAGTGGAACTGCTCAAATGAACTAAATATAGAAAAATTATATTGGTAAAATTTACACATAGTCGTAGGGGAGGGTGGTAAACAGTATCTGCACACAAGATACAGCAATGAGAAATAGAAGGTTTATTTTTTATAAGGATGAAAAACAATGCTCATTGAGCATCTGCACCTTCTGTAGCATTGGTAATCCATCCTGTAAGATAAAAATGCAGGCACAGAGTTGCTAGTGTGCAGAATTCTGGGATTAGCTATTGGCAAAATTGCTCTCTGTATGTCAACCTTGAGTTTAGTTTAAACATTGACAGTCAGAGAGGCAGGGAGGCAACCAAAGAGCTAAAGGCATAATAAATTGTTCCTGGTTTGCGTTAGATAAAATTAAATTGCTTTCACAAGGAAGCCTTCACTTGAGACTTTGTGAGGATTGCTGCTTAGGAAGGTACAAGGTGTAGCCTTTGGAAAAAAAGTGTGCATAAAGATCTAGTGCTTTTGATGCAAGGCGAAGAAATTTTAACGTGCTGAAATTCAATGCAGGAAACAGCCAAAGGCAAAAATGGCAGCCTGAAGCCCTGCATCCAGTTCTGAATTTGACAGATGTCCCACTAAGTATCCCAGCATGAGATGTTCATTGTGATTTCACCAAATTAACACAAAGCCCATAAACTTTACTTTCAGAATTCCAGCAAGGTTGCCATTTAGATGCAATTTTAGTTATGTGGTTCAACTGTACGAACAAGGAAGTATGAAGGTGTGAAAAAAAAATGCTCCTTGAAGGACTATCTGTGGCTGATACTTTCCCTGTATGCTCTGTACTTTCTGTACTGGTCAGCTGAGCTGACACAAGCAGGAGAGGCTGTAATTCATTGCAGATGAAAGCTAGCAGCATAATTTGTAATTAGCACTAAACAAAAGCAGTAAGAGCTTGAGATCATAGCCATCTTCACTGAAGCACCATGGAGATGTGTGAGTTCACATCACCAGTGCAAGTCTTTCATCTTGCCGTTCTCAGGCTCCCATTCCCCTTCTCTCTGTTCGTTCACTGTGGTAACAATACATCTCATATCTACAGAAAAAGCAAAATATCTGCCTATGGCCTCAATATCCACTTCAGGTGTAAAAATTTGGATTGGGCAAAGCACCAGAACATGGCAGGGCTTTGTGCTCTGACAGAGGTTGTCCCTCTTCTTGGTCTGTGGTCCCCATGGGTTCCCCTTGGAAGAACAAGTCTCTGCGGCTGTTCATGGACCCTGTGGGCAACGCATAGCTGGGAAATACCTGAAAGTACCTTTCTCTTCCTGGCCAGCCATGGGATTTGCTGCTTGGGGTCTCAAATGTCAAAATGTAACTTGGACAAGAAATCCCTTCCAGAACAATACCACAAAGGATTGCAAAGCTATTCAGGCAGTGGAGAAGTGCCTACAGTTATTCTCTGGTCTTTTACTTATAAATGCTGCTAGAGGAAACATGGAATAGAGGATTCTTTCAGCTTTGCTGATAAAATGAAGAAGTTGTATGAAAAAGTTAGTTAGGGACAACAGAAAAGTTTTGGATTTATCCAGTTTCTAGGATTTTGTTTTTCAAAATGTGGAAGGAGGAAATGGGGAGACCATCTTCCTGAATCCTCTCCCTATTTTAAAAATTTTCTTTAAACCTGTTTCTAAGTGAAAAAATGTGGTAACTGCAAGTACTTTATTAATAAAGATATTAGAAAATAAACCCCCAAAATTTCCTACCTTCTTTGACTACTGGTATTGACTAGATTCATTTTCAACTAAGAATAATATTGTCCTTCTGGATACTTCTTTGTCTAGGTTTGCAAAATGATTCAATAGTGAATATTTTTTACTCAAGAGTATTGAGCACAATATGTTTAAATACTTGTTAATGTAAATTTGAATTGAATAAACACTGATTTTATTCATATTTTATTTATAGATGTTAATTTATGTTGATTTTATTCATAAGTTGGTTAGATTTATTTCTAAAGATTTTCACAATTCGTGTTTGATTCATTGCCCTCCACTTCTAGTACATTTGCTTCCTGCCTTTATTACTGAATTTTAAAAAGAATTTAACTGAAATGTCAGAATTTCAGAATTTTATTGAGCCAGAAATTCCAACTGAATTTCAGGCCTGTATTTTTGCCTCCTTATTTCCTGTCTAAATTCTCTTCCTCAGAATTATTTTTCAATTTCATGTAGTGCATAATCAGGTGATTAAGAAGACCAGTGCCAACCATTGCCTCTGTACACGGNAAAAAGGAAGATGGTAATGCCTGCAGGGTTGTAGTTAAACTCCATAATTCTGGATTCTGGATTTTACATTTTCATTTTTACAAAATATTGTTGCTGCACTGATGCCTTAAGTTTTAGCTTTCATATTTTCCAGATTCTGTACTGCATTGGTGTGTGACTCTGAACTTCATATAACGTGTTAGCAAGTTGTCTTCACAGTTTAGTTAGACAAAGCAATCCTTTTCCAGCCTGAGAACCAAGGACACCATTGCAGCTTAAGGCCTGAAAAGCATAAACAACAGCAAATTGAGGAGAGCAATCTGGGACAATGGGACTACATAACCTGAAGCTGTTATTGGACAATCAACCCAAATATGTAAATAGACCAAAACTTTAAAAAGTGTGAAAAATCATGGCACACCGTCCATCTTTGGTGTAGCCACAGCTGGGCTCTTGTACTGCCTAAGGTGTATCCTTTGAAGGCCTTTTAACGAATACCTACTTTATTCCTTTAACATTGTCTAGCCTCTGTTCTAAGTAGCCTCTTTAGGCATCAGCACAAGACATGGCATGAAGTCAAAGAAAACTTGTCAGGGGAAACTGAAAAGATCAGGTTTTTTTCAAGGCTGTGACAGGAGGATACCCATGGTAAGCTTTATCAGCCAGGCAAACCCTAAACTAGCCAGGCTTTGCTGGAAGTGATGTTACCCAAACTCTGTGTTTCAGCTCAGCTGCAGAGACTTAGCCAGTGCCAGCTTTCCACCTTTCTTGACTTGTATTTTTAAAGCACAGAAGAAATTAGGCTTTCAACTGTTGTGTAACATGAGATTGGACCGAGAAGTAGACATCCTTTCTGAGAATTAACAGGAAACAGGGCTATCTAAAGAAAGATTCTTTTTTTGAAGATGTTCTTCTTGAACTATTTTCTCTTTACTTTTGACATGATAAAGAATCACAAATGTGTCTTAGTGGATGACTGATCCACTGGTTGAGATCCAGCTGTTGTGTATTAGCATTTATCTGAATGACAAAACACCAGAGTGGTATTGTCGTCTATTAGATTCTTTCCAGAGGCTGGGGTTTTGTGTGAAAAATAAATATTCATGTTTTGTACATAAAGCTAAGTAGAATATAAAGTCTGAAATATTAGATAATACACAGATAAACTTTTGCATTTGTCAGTCATTTCTGAGGAGGAAAAGAAAATTGTCCTTATTATTGTTAATTATAAAATTACCTAAACATTCTCAGTCACTCTTTTATGAAAAGGCCTGGAAGACATTTTACGTTTTTGTGGAATTCAACCAACATCAAGATGAATGGTATTTCTGAATGGAGATACAGAGTTATGGTCAAATAATTGTCAAAATTATTCCTGGAGAAGTAAATAGCCAATGACTGCAGTACAAATATCCACTCTAAGTCAAGAAAAATACTTGTTCTTTTATATCATAGTTTGTGAAAGGAAAGCTTCACAGGAGACTTAAGCATTTTCTCCTACTAAAATGGTCTTACTGCTAATTTTCTTGTTTTAATTGTGAATATAATATTGCCTTTCCAGATATGATGGCAAGTAAGCTGGTCCCTCTAGTCTCTCTGTATTTAATTACTCCTCAGTTTCACACCCAAGCCCAGTCTCCATTCTCATCTTTCAGACTAATTTCCTTGCAGTCACTCTGGGAAAACCAACAAGTCATTCTTTAAAATCTCTTCTTTATGAGTGTTCTGCACTGCATAGTTGACATGAGAGTCCTGATCTACCTCTGGCATCACCTGACTGACACAGAGATTGGATTTATCTGGCAGTAAACTCACATACAGCTGGTGTGGCCACCACTTTACCTTCTCAGCTTCATATCCTTGGTGCAAGTCACTACTTTTCAGAAATAAAAACAACATAAAGGATTAGTATCTCATTTATAGAACCTAAACGTTTACCTTTTGAAATCTAACTTTTCAACTCTTGAAATTATTTTAAATACCTTTGTGGTATCATCCACTTTTCTACCAGAGTTTTGCACTATTATTTACATTCTATCTGTCTGCCTGTCTGTGTATCTCAGGGCAGTAAAAGTAAAAAGCAGAAAGCCTCCTGTTTGTGTTATGTAACTGTCTTCTTCTGGCAGCTGGCTCCAATGTGCACCTCTGTGAATGTTGCCATGGAGACTCCAATTTAGGAGCAACTGGATTTGAGAATTTCCAGCCCAGCAATATGTGGCAAAACAAATACAGAGATTAAAGTGGTGCTGCCCTTCAAATGGGAGTCAGGCAGGTCTGCTAGACCAGGCTGGAAGTGAGGCTCGTGGGGGAGGGATGTTGCTTGCACAAGTGATTAATTAATGCATTACAGTCCTTGTTATTCTTCTCTATAATTTTGCTTTTCTCCCCACCTGTTTTATGAAACAGAATTAATGTTAAATGATAGCTCTTTCTGACTAAATTACTGCAGTAGCATCCAATGTACACAGTTTCTACCTTTCCCCTGAAAGTCAGCCCAACATGTGCTCTGCCCTCCGGATGATGATTCACAAATGCACTGGGTTGTAAATCTGACTTTATACGTATTTGTCTCCTGGTGGTGCCCAAAAATATTTGCTTATTTTTAGTTCTGTGATTCCATGTTGTTTCTAGCCCTTCTCTCACAGAAGATTTTGACAAAAGTTATTGTCTACAAGGGCATAAGAAAAAAGGCAGTGAGAAATAATTTACTAGCATATTAACACTGAGAGCCAGCATGTACCATTCTTTTTTCTAGACTGGGGTAAACCAGTGCCTAAGGGTAGATAACTTATACCAGAAGTCACAATAACCTTTGCCTCAGTATTTCACAAGACTTATTTTATAGGCAAGACTTGTTTGACAATATTCTTCGTGGGATTTTTTAAACATTTATTTGAAGAGGTGTATCTGTAAATTTTCCATGTTTTGGTTTTTATTATTTTGCTTTGCAACTCAATTTCCTGTGAGTTTTATTCCATTTGGTAGAATGATTGACAGAGTTTTGGATTTACAACTGCTGTTTTCTTGAACACTGTTATGGGAAAAAAATAAGAGACTGGAATTTTATTTAAAAAAAATGTAAGTAACAGAAAATTGGCATTTTTCCATGGATATTATTTTGCCAGTGTTGACCTTAGTCCACATTTTTTTTATGTATGTCTAATTTTGCTTTGACAAAGTCCATTCTAAGAAAGAAGGGTTGCTTATTTTGCTGACAAAATGTAATGATGATGCTACTTCATTACTTGTTTGAAAAAAAATATGTCCAGTTGGAAAATGATGTTGTGGTCAATCATTTCTGTATTGTACCTTCAGGGAAAAAATGTTCTTTAAACCTTTAATTGATAATACAGTCAATATGAAAGACCACTGTACAGGGGGACTTAGGATGTTAAAGCTTCCTAAGAACAGGATCTATTGAGGCTGTCACCACATGACCAAGCAACCCAGGTGACTAAGAGCTCCTTGAGTGGTGTGGTTACATCTATCACTCTTAGAGAGGTAGGGAGCAGGAATAGACAGCAAGTGATCTTCAGTGACCCGGGCCTACAGAAGGATCATAATTCAACACTCCCTTCATCTCACATCTAAAAATTACAAGCTGTCTCTTTCACCTTAGAGATTATGAGGCTTCTCAATGCTGAAATTGAGTCCCAAAGAGCTTCTCCTCCCCTTGTGGCTTCCTCCCTCTGTATCAGACTGAGATACTGTTCATTTCTCTGCAATACAGCCTTGTGGTCTTCCCACAACACTGCCCTGAAGTAGCAGTGGCCACTAGAGCACACAAGTGATACAAAACCAAACAGGTCCATGCAAAACACTGCTGTGCAACTGCATTTGAGGAGGCAAAAGAGCAACATTCAAAGTAAGAGCAGAGAGCAAAAGTCTTAGCAACCTACCTCATCAAGATTCATCTTCTATCAGTCCTCTGCTCTAAATCAGCAAATGTTGTTTTATTCCAGCAGAATTGTTTAGATGATGGCTCATATTCCCTAGGTAAATTGTAAATAGGTTTGCCCCAACAGAAATGAAAGGCTCAAAGTATTCAGTATTCTGTGCAGTCAGGCAGGATCTAGAAAGGTGAAATATAAAAGAAAGCAAGGAAATACTCCTGTGCTACTTGGAACTTCTTGATTGCCTTTATCAGCAACACTGGAAAAATTTTTCTTCCATTGTCTACCAGTGTAGCTTCATAGTTTTAGAACTGAAAAACATGAAGAAGTAACTCAGCAGTTCATTGACTAATAACTGTGGGTAAATTCTAGAGATTTATTGGCAAACTCTGTATATGAACCCATTGCCACAACTTACTATGAAAGAAGTTTATAGGTTTGCCCAGAATAAGTCTTGCCCAGAAATTTTGAGAAACAATAGTTGATAATGTACTGGTAATTTATGTTTTGCTAGCTGAAGTATTCTGTGGCTTCCTGAAATCTTTGATATCTGAATAGAATTTAAAAAATCTAAGTTTGTGTTACAGTAGAGTCTACCACATAGTTATTTTTCTAATAACATGTTTTTCACCTTTTCAACTCCTTAAAATACGCTCTTTAAGTACTGAACAAATAGATTAGGTGATGACATCCATTCAAAACTTCAAGTAGGATTCCATATTTCATATTTCCTTGTTCTACCATTTGGGGGCATTCTAAAGTTTTGTTCTCATTGAAGCTTAGAGAAGCCTAAGATTTGTACCCCTTAATCGGACTGTTAGCAGGTACCAGCAGACTTTGTTCCATGAGAAGAAAATCTTTCCTGCTGTCTCAACAGAACTGGTTCCTTGCATCTGTGCCACCAGACCACGGTAGAAGAGAAACAAACAAATGAGGGAAAGCATACGCCAGACCTCATGGATCTTGGATTCTCATCATTTCTCCTCAAACAGTGTAATATCAAGCCAATCTTTAACTTCTGTACCCTTCACTGGCCTCAGCCTTGCGTAAAATCTGGGAGACTTCAAAACTCTTTTTATAAAACTTCATGTATATTTCTGATACTGTGTATGTTTTTGAGAGAAAACAGTGATTAAACATAGTACTAGTTGAGATAATAGCCAGAAAAGAGTTTACAGTTAAAAGATAAGATCATATATGCTTCACAACACAGGGAAGCAGAAATTCCTTCTGCATATTCTAGGAATGTATGAGGCTGGCAAATGATTGTAATGGAAGTACACAGCCCTTGAATGAAGTCATTACATATATTTAAAATCAAAGACAACAACTATATTTGCAGACCTTCCTCCTAGCAACTCATTTTTAGTTCAGTCTCTCCCACTAAGCATTCATATTTAATTCGCTGCTTTTTCCAAGAATATTTTTCAGCCTTCCACCACTAACTTAAAGAATCTAAATGATCCTTGTTATCAAAAGAAGTAGAAAAGCAGATGAGAGGGGAAAATAATATTGGGGACAACTATAAAATTTAAGACAACAGTATTTTTGAATATGAATAAACCCTTTTTTTTTTCTGAAAATGATATCAGAAAATGAATACTTTCATCATGACATGAATAACCAGACATGTAGAAAAAATGTTATCAGTGATTCAGAGCAACTGACTTTAAAACAGATTACAGGAATATGTAAATGAGTGCATGTATTGGGCAATATCAATGTTTACTTAATCATGTGCAGAGCACTTAAACGATAAAAATAATTCTAGCTGTTCATAGGTAATCAGAGAAAAACCTAAGTAACACACATCAGTTTGATACAAAAAAAGTATGTATAATGTTTTAAAAACATTAATTTAAATTATATGCAGTTAAATGTTACAAATTGGATTACAGATGGTACAAGAATCCTTCAAAGACTACTGCAAATTTATTTATACAGAGTATATAGAGCACAGCTTTTGGATAACTCACTCTTCTCATTAATGGATATAATCAATATAATGTTTTTAGAATGCATCTTAATATTTGGCTATAAACAACATATTTCTTTTTTATGTCTGTTACAAGGCCAAGATCTATCAAAACCATGCAGCTCCTGATTGATTTATGCTATTTGTAGGAAAAATAACAATTTTCTCCTTAGATTTTAATATCCAAACCAAGAGGCTTATGGAGGTTTGGGAAAGTAAGCACAGAATGATGGGGGGCAGTGGCAGTATATGCAGAGTAAGATTAGACTGTATTGCAATTGTCATGAGATAAGATACTGTTTCTGTATTTTAGGTTTTTTTCTTGTTCTTTCTCTTTAACCCACTAAGTCTTTCTCAACCCACAATTCTTCAAAACTGTACAACAATTTTTATGTACATTTCTTGCTCAAGTCAATAGTAAACAAAAAAAATTGTATAGAAAAAACTTGTTTTGTTAGGTCTTTTCATGAATATCAAAGAAATTCTACTGTAATTAAGGAGTAAAATATAAAAAAATTGCAGAAAATAGTTTGGAGTAAATGTATTTAACAGGGACTTGTTGAAAAAAAGGAAAAACCAATAACAGCAAAATAAGTACAGGGAATGTGAAGTGTTGGGAGGAAGCAAAGGACTGTATAAATGAGAACAAAATGGTTCGGGGAAATTTAAGAGGAAACAAAGGCACCAGGAGTATGTTTTCTGGCAGGATCCATGAGTTCAAACATACTATAGATGTAATAAAACCTACAATTATCATGTCCTAATTATAAGATAGACGGGATATATAGTATTTTGAAAGAGGGAGAATTTATGTTTTCCTCTGGTAAAGACGAGGAATTCAGTCACTTGGTGTGATTCATCAAAGGCAAGATATTTTCTGGGATGCATGAATATGTTTGAAGTTCTTACATGCTACCTTTGTTTTACATGGTAAATTGAGATTTTTAAAAATTAACAATCGTTGTGGTTTAGGACCAGCACTCCCGCTCCCCTCTGTTGAGAAAGACAAAAGGCAGAGATTATGGACTGTGATGAGAGAAATTTACTGGAAACGGCCATGAGATATGAAAATGAACAGCAAGAATATTAATAACAAAAGTATAAAAAAGAAGGTGGTTTACATACAGAAATTGCTCACTGCTTGATCTGACCTGGTGTGCCCCCAGGACAATGAACAATGCAGCCTGGACCTTCCACATCCATGCTTTTTTCCTGGCTGCTCACCACACTTACTCCATGGGAAAGGAACACCCTCCCTTCTAGGAAGCAGGAGAGAGTCCCTTTCCCCAATCCCTGGCCATGATGGAAGATCTTATGGAATAACACCATATCTTGGCCATGACCACACAGCTCCAGGCTCTGCTCCCTCGTGTCTACTGTGAAAAATTAACCCTGTCCTTGGCTGAAATCAGGACAATTACGAAATACAAGGTGGATTAACTGAGAAGTTGATAAAGAATAATATTAATAACGGTCATGAAAAGACTGAAGCATATATCACATCAACACATTCTGTTTAGTGCATTTAGCTTCCTCCTCCACGTTATCTTAATTTAAAAAAAAAAGCCATACAGAAGACCAGCAAAATTCAGGTAAATGTATTAATAAGTAGTCAATTGATTTCTCAAAGTGGGGAAACACACTGAACTGAATGAGGAGTGGCTAGCAGTAACAGAAGAACACAAATTGAGCAATGCTGATTTAAAAATGAATGTGATGAAAGATACATCTCTGAATCCAGCATTGTTCAAACATGTACTAAAATACAAGGACCACTTCCTGTATACACGTACTTCAAAAAACCTGGAATTGAAAACAATGAAAAGGAAAAAGGAAATGGTGCATGAAAAAGCCACAAAAACACTTTAAGGGCTAAAGAAATGTAGGTTTATGTGTTCTACCTAATTAGAATACTAAAATGAAAACCATGAGTTGATTTGATCATACCATGCTGGGTAAGGTATTAATCCTTTAAAGACAACAATAAAGATGGTTGGATTTAATGAAACATGCTGAAAATGGAATAGCATTATTTTCCTTATGAGTGAATATGAATAAATATCAGAACATGTGAGATAGATTTTCTGTCTTTGACTCTTAGCCCTTCTAAACACCTCAGTTTTGTTCTCAGGGAAGGAAGAAACTCTGAAATTTGATGGTCCATGTTATGAAATGCATGAGACTAGTTCTGATAAACATTTTTGGTCTTAGAATATGAATTTGAGATCCTAGTAAACAAAGGAAAATACAGAAATAATATCCCCATTGTAATCAAAGTAGTATAACAGGGAACATAAGACTGCAGTTCTGGCCCAATGAGTCCTTCATTAAGTCCAAAGACTTGCACTAAAAATACAGCATACATTGTAATCGTCCCATTCCTGGGAAAGTCAGAAGTTTAATGGCAGCCTTTGTGAATTCATTAAATTGGGGAACTGAAACAGAGTCCCATCTTCAAGGTTTCAGTACATGCCAAATTGCTATCCATGCCAGTATCAGACACAGTGTGATCACATGGCCTGAGTAGCCTCAGGTACCCATGGCTCCCATCTTTGACAGGAGAAGGAAGAAAGCTGCAGCATCCACAGCAATTTGGATTATCATGGATCAAGGTAGCAGTAGGTGCTACAAAGCATGCCTGAACTCAAAGCTCGCTGGGAAGTTCTGGTTCCAAATCCATTTCCTTACCATGGTGCAAACATAGCTTTGCTATCAAACTCCACTACACCTGTCAGTATCTTTTGCTGTAACTTGGTCACCTGCTATTGGTGTTAGTCTTCACAAGAAAACTATGTTGCTATAGTTTGCTCTATGGAAGCTGATGTATCTCAGTACTTGAGGCAGCATTGCAATCTGTTGCTGTACTCCACAAACCCCCACAGAAATACATCCCTGGAGCCTGCATTGCAGAACACCTGGTATACTTTCTGTACAGTATATATTTTAACAGTTTTAATTTGAAAGATTATTTTCAGTCCTACTTTACATATTTCACTTATGATCATAAACTTTCATCAGCATTTAGTAACAGGATGTCAAGGCAATATGGCATATGCTTTCTAATTGGTATCACAGTCTTGTGTTGAAGTGGAATCTACTTTAGAGACATCTGCCTACTTAGTGTGTTATACACAGAATATATCCTTTTTCCTTCTGCTTGAAGGATTACATAAGTACTTTTTGCTGGTATATTTAAAGGGCTTAAAATCCTGTGGCTGGATGTTTTAAGAATGCCAACACAGGAATAACTTCCCCCACTTAAACCAGATATTATTATTAAATCTTACTTATTTTTCCTCAGCTTGCATTCATAACTGGTATGCACAAAAAGTGAAAAATGTTATTTAGCTTGTCTACTTCTAAGTCTAGACTTTTGTTTTACCTACTGTAGTAACATAATGACTGTTAAAGATGATTATTTTAATCATCTTTGATCTTTTAATCAAGAAGGTTTACTTCTAAGAATCTGGCACATATTTCTTACCCTTGCTAGTCTGAGCTACCAAACCACAATTAAAATTAGGATTTAAACTGTAAAGTAACATTCCACATGCAGGGCCTTAAATTTCCTGCTAGGTGATGTCAATACAGTCATAAATTGCTTGAGTCAAGGAGTGAACTGAAGTCTACTGAAGCAGTGATCTCTATTGCCTCTCCATTCATCTACACTGACAGAAATATGTCAGCCTGGACAGGCTTTTGTTTTACATGACTCTCTCTTGCTTTATGTGACCTAAGATGCTTTCAGAAGGACCTGCTTGGTGACTCATTTGGACCAGATGATACTATCACAAGACAAACAATTTTTTTGCTGTGAGAGAGGTGTGGTTAGGACAGGACAGTAGTTGCTCCCATCCATATCATGACCTGATGGTGTTATCAGCTCAGATGTTCCACTGCATGATCCAAACCTGAAGATAATTACAGCCTGGTACTCAGTATTCTGATCATGAGCCTTTGAGCTCAAGCTTAGTCACAAGCTTCAGATATCAAATAACTTCCCTTATATCTTATAGGTACTCTTGGGAAACTTGTGTGCTCCTGGCATTTAAATAGAGGGCTCGATTTCCAGAGAGGTCAATCCTTAAGTGATTTCAGTGATGTCCACTGAGGAGCTGGTACTCAGAATTTCTAAAAGTAAAGGCATTAGAATTCAAGTGGCTAAATATGAATTTAATAGTTTAACTACAGACAGAAAATGTTTGACTGTTTCTTCTTTCATTCTTGTGGGTGCCGACAGCTTGGTCAGAAAGGGAAATTAGCAACTTTCTCAGATTGTCCTGGGAAGTTGCGAAGGAGTATGGAGAAAGAATTTAAACAATACTTGCACCTGGGTTTGTGAGCGTGTTGTACGCGAGACTCATGGTGTTTGTCTTTGGATGTTTTCCAAGAGTTGTTGCTCTCCTTTGCACCAATGGGCTCGGGGGGTGTCTCTTCTTGACCAATGAGATTTCACTTAGCGAGCCCATCTATAAAAGAGGGGGCTTTTCTTATAAACACTCTTTTTTTGCGCTCTGAGGACTGGAGTCTTATTGCCAAAGAGTTAACAGCGACACATTCTCCCTAATATTAAGGAAAGTAATTTTTTCTCATTATAAAAATGAATTTAGCAACATATCATTAAGATTCAGTTAAGCAGTTTATACTGCCATTTCCAGGCATTTAAGTTATGCTTATGGTGCAGTATCATATAAAGAAAAGTGATAATCTCTAGACGAATCATGCTGAGACCTGAAAATATTATGTACTTTAATATTCAGCTTTTTTTTTTGTGAATTTTGTATCTTTCCTCTGATATACAGCCTGCCCACATTCATTATTACTACATAATACAAAGAGTTTCAAGGTCAGTGCAGGTGGAAGGATTTTCATGGGTCATTCATTAAAAGGATCAGATGTTTCATCATTAAGTTTTAACATCATTATAGTTCTCTGTGTTTATACTCACAAACTTTTTTCCTACCATGGCAATTCTTACACGTATTTTAACGTCTTGGCTCAGTCAAGGTAAGCTTCTTGTTAAAATTGAGTAATTACAGTTTATAATAAGTTTGCTACTAATGTAGCAAAAAAGCCTTTAGCTTTTTAATCAAAGCACGCTTATATGGGGCCAAATCCTGATCTTCCCAGTCATGTAGATACTCCTCTTGCTCTACATTGAACTGATCCTATGCGCAAAAATAAAGCTGTTTCAAGATCATTGAGGGGACAGAAAATTTCCTCTAAACATTTTAAACCTTAAATAATTTTCCTATTTTGCAAGTTCTTTGTTTCTATTTAATTTTTAAAATATTTGACTAATGCTGTGAGTACATAAAATCATTATTAGAGTTCTAGAGTGCTTTTTTCAAAGAACATTGCAAAAATCTACAATTACCACTGCGTAAGTCTGGAGAGAGACCTTCATATCACAAACTGGAATTTATTTCTTTGAGAACATTCAGTTTGCACTTACCTTGTTTCCAACACATAGAACACTGAATGAAAATAAAAAAATCACTGGCAAGCTGGTGCTGAAGAAACAATGACATTTGAAAAACAAAAATACTCTTCGAATTTTACTTAAGAAGTCATTGCTGCTGGGGAAAACCTCACTGCCAAGATAAATTTAGAACCAATCCTTAATATTTCCTGTTTTAGAATAAAAGTATGAACACTGAACACTTAGAACCTACTGTGCTGTCAAACAATCCAAGGCAAACTAGGCAGTACATTGTTGTTTCCTAAATGCTAGCCTGTAGGAGATAGAAGAACTATTTCAAATCTTCTTTGAAACTATCAACTCCTCTGACAAATGGAATTTTGAAGAAGAGTCTTAAAGAGTGATTGTACTTTTTCTCCCAAAAAGTCAAATTTCACTCAACAGAAAGGAAAAAGCATAGAGAGCTTAATATAGCCTCTGTATAAATACAATCAATAATAGCATACTTGTGATAACTGCACAGTTATGCAGATAGAGATTAAGAAACTAGAAATCCTTTTTTTTCAACTCTGTCATATTTGAATGGATGAAAAGTCTCTAGCTAGACCAGCAGTTCAAAAAGGAAAAATTCCATTAGGAAATGGGAAAGGATCCAATATGGTTTTGTCTGATGATGTGGAAGTGGCATATTGTGAACTGTTGGCTTTTAAATCTAGAGAAAGATGGGGAGAGGTAAAAGAGGTGGAAATTCAGATATTTTGTTAAAAACTACATACTTTTTTATATTCCTTTAAAAGACAGAAGGAATTTGAGAGGTTGACAGAGGTGTACCAAAGATTTTTGCCTAGTTTTTTTGGCATACAGTGTTTCCATCTTTCTTAATCTACAAAAGTACATGATTACAGATTTTTATTCCAGACGCATATGACAGACTGACCTGCATAAATCTCTCATCTTAGCCTGAGTACTTAAAAATGGATATGATTGGAAAGGTCTACTGTGTCAATGGGAATTAGACTATTAATGGTATAAGGGGATGCATTTTATACAGCTCATTATGAATTTGAATATTTAAAAAATTAGAATATTTTAAAATGCTTTCTACCCATAATGATAATGAATATTAAGTATAAATAGAAAAATGTTCATGCATAATACTTGCTCTTTATTAACTTCAGTCTCTAAACATTTCAGTTTTAAAATGAAATTATTGTGTGTCTTTTTTTTCTAAAGCTAATGTCATGGCACAAAGCCATCCTGATATAAGCGTTACTGAAATAAATGCCTGTTGAATTCTACTTTTTAAAATTATGTTACTCAGATTTTGTGATGAATAAAAAATAATTGTAGATTGTAGATTTTCAGAGTATGGATTCCAAAAGTGAATCACATTGTAGCTTTTCTGTGGTTTTAATGACCATTTTAGCAAATAGTAAGACAATCAATGTCTTTAAACAGTGTCAGCACTTTTCTCTCTAAGACATCTGCACGGTCCAAATCTAATTTTAATTTTTTCTTCCTAAATGTGAAAGAAAATACAGGATAACTTTTTCTGGATTGATGCTCAGATCACTTTCAGGAACATAAGAGCCTTAATGTGTTCTGCCAGCTGTGAGTCATACCCTAGATTTTAACAGGAGTGACCCAGGAATTCTGCCACAAAATACTTCTATTTTAGGACAGCTTGATTCTTCAGAATATTCTTCCTATAGATGCTCTTTGTCAACTGACCTATACTAAGTCTGGCTTGTTCTGGAAAGACAGTGGCTGCACAAATCAAAAGTAAAAACATAGCAAGGGATGGCTTCATCTTATCTCTTTCCTATTTTGTTGGAAAATGCTGAGATTAACTGGATTAGCTGGATCTCTAAACATAAATGATCAAAACCTAACTGGTAAATGAGGTGGTCAGGTAGAAGAGGCATCCTGGATTAAAGCAAAGAGATACCTGTGAAATAGAAAGGGCTGAAGCTGATGGAGAAGACTGTGGAAAAGGAAATGGGAGGTAGCTAAGGGTTACAGGCAGTAATGGTGTATGCAGAGCATAAAAACAAAAGGATGTTTTGAAGCAGTTGCTCAGCATCATGCCCAGGCAGTGAAGGGGTGAAAGAGCCATGGCAGGGCCTGCATTCATGGCAGCTCAGTCTGAGGAGCTGAACATCCTCCAAGGGACATAGAGACTCACAACATTCAGGAAGAACAATTGATTTTGTTTTCTAGAGGAAAACATGGACATTAAAACATCTTTGATGATTTTGTCTCAATCTCAACATGGGAAATAAAGAGAAGAAAAGGATGATGAATTCACTCTCTCTTAGATAAAATCTTCATTTATGTTACACTTATCAAAACTAAAATTTTATGTGATTAGTGAAAATTCCTTGTAATATGGCAACAGAAATTAGTAATATTGTTCAAATATTGTAATATTTTTCAGAATTGAAATGCAACAAATTCAGTTATCACTGCAAAGAGGAAGATTAATAAAAAGAAAGGCATAAAATAGCAAGAGTGTTTGGGTAGCTTGTTAAGGCTTGCTTCTACCATTCTAATATAAAAAAGTGAAATTAGATGAATAGTGGAATGCAATTAAATTACAGTCTTCATTTTCTCTTCAGTTTTTCTTTTCTCTTACTTGCTTACTAGCAACCTATAAGGATGCATATGATTTAATATACACTGTATTTGAGCCTGAGTGCAAATTTGTAAATCAAGCAATTTCTATTTGCTTTACTCTGTGAAATCTGGTAAAGTATGTGTATGCCAAATGAAGTGCTAAGTCAGGAATTTATATTCTACTTGACAGCACATTAGAGCTAAACATTTGATTGGCTTTTATAAGATCCTTTTCAGACCAAAAATAAAACTGAACTAAAAATTATATTCAATCATATACCAAACCAGCCAAAACAAACTCTTCAGGACTGTGACCCTTGGATGTGCTCATTAACAGGTATGATATTTATTCTGTCTACAGCCCTTGGAAATAAAATGCATTATTGCGTAGTGTGTTTCTAAAAATGGCTTGTCCCTACTCTCCTATATCTGTATTCCCCAACTCTTTTTTCTTTGAGAAGTGTGAATTTACAGCAAAAGGTTTTGTTCTTTTCCCCATTCCAACGCTACAGCTTCTGAAAGTTTTCTCATTTGTCTGTATCCCAGTTATGATATGTCCACTCTGGCTAAGACAAAGAAACTATTAACAGCCCTGGAGTCTCTAAGATCCATCTCTGTGTCTGTTCGTGGTCTCCAGAGAGGAAGACTGATACAGTTAGGTCACTTTCTGAGCCTCTCCCACCTGATGATACTGAATGTTTGGGAGAGGTGGAATGGCTTTGCTCTGTCCAGGAAACTAAATGGAAGTTCTGCACAGAGCAGGGTCTCCCTTGCCCAGATAAATAGATTTTTCAATTATTAAAATAAACCTAGATGGAACTCTATGTTGTAATTGAGTTTTGCTTACAGAAGGAGCAAACTAGCAGAATATTTTACTTCACAAGTCTTTAGTAGTTTGCCATGAAAGTCACATGGGGATGACACAATCATCTCAACAGAACTGGTAGAGTCAACTCAGCAGTTCCCAGAAGATATGCAGGAAAACTGTGGAGCTGAGCATAGTAGTTACCTACTCTCTCGGTATGCTTTCTAGCTTGGTGGAAATTTGGAACCTGAAAGACTCAAATTTCTGTGAACTTCAGGACTGGTGCTGAAGGTGCAGTCTGAGGTGCTTCTCCAGTACCTTCTCCATGAAGACACACATAAGCCTGCAGAAAATGTTTCTGAAAGAGAAATATGTTGTGATCTTCTGGCAGCAGCCACCTGCTGGGTGAAGGAAGCAGAGAGCAAAGGATATCTCTTCAGGATATCTCTTCAGCTTGCAGTAAGTGAAACTCCAGAACTTTACCCACTTAGGCTGCTGGGAAGACCTCATGGATCCTAACATCCTGAAAACTTAAACTTTATCTAAAACCTTATAGTCTAACAACTACAACACAGAAAAGCATTTATTTTACTTGCCTGTTTCATCATTTTCTGTATCTTAGTATGGCTTTATTGCATTCTAAGGTTTTCCCGTGCTGTTTTTTCATTAGAATGAGCCTCAGGAAGTCTGAATTCAGTTCAGCTCATGGGCCATTTTTGTTTATGTCATAGATGCAATAGAGTGAATCATGGCCAGCAACTTTTGACAAAACAAAATTTTTTATTTAGAACAAAAGTTTTCTTAGAAAACATATCCCAAACCAAGCTTACCATATATTATATGCTATCCATATGGGGATCAGAAGCACAAAGGCACTTAATTTCTTTTTCTATTCAACTGTCCATACATCCTATTCTTGACCTCATCCTCAAATATTTCTTAAAGGTTAGAAAGCCAAGCAGAGAACTTACTATTTCCCCCATGACTAAGTTTGATATTCAGAAAGATAGATTTATTTCTGTGTTAAGAGCATCTCTGCCATCTCTCCTGAACATTTTTGAAGTTTCTAATGATCTGAAATGCAGTAGGAAAATCATATCAGTCAACTCAGTTGGTTAGATTCCCTAAATACAAGAAAAATAAGCACTTCCACATGTTATCTTCAGAGTAGAAGCTTAACTTGTCAGTTCTACTGCTATTTCCTTATGCAATATGTCTCTAATGCCTAAATATTACTTGATCTCTTTTCCCATTTCAAGTACTCTGAAGAGTCTTTTCCCAGACAGAAAACTTATTGAATACAGAACCCCTCTAACTTTAAATTATTGGGAACTGGACTGGATGAAATTTCATTTTGTTTATCTTGTTTTGAAAATGCAACTCCTGAATGAGTTGGTGTGATCTTCAACAGGATCTTGCTGTAAAATGTTCATAAACTGGTTTCAAACTTAATTTTCTTTTTATTTTTTTTTTCATGAACAAGACATAAGAAAAATTTCCATTTTTACCCAATGTAGCACACCTAGATTCAGCATTTCTCCCTGTTTTGTTTTCTGGCAGAAAAGAATTAAAAGACTGATAAATTCCTATGCCAATATAGTCAACAAAATGGTGGGCAAACTGAATTCATATTACATTTCTTCTATAGCTAATTCACCCAAAATATTTTGTCCAAGATCATCGTAACAGATACTTTCACAGGTACTTTTACAGACATATTAGGTTCAGTAAATTTGCAGTCATTAAACATGTTCTGACAAAATCTACCTGCAATAGACTTTTGTTGCATTTTATCCCACTCTCCTCTTATCACCACATCCTTCACTGAGCTTCCCTTCAGAATCTGTTCTAAAACCTTGAGTAATAGTAAGGTCAACTTTCACCTTTTTTTCCTCATCTGTTCTACAGGCAGAAAAATATTGACAGGTTCTTTGAAAAATTTTTGCTATTAAACATTCGACATTATATGCCGTTACTATTATAACCTAATACTTCACAGGATTATGTTTCCTTAAAAATTTGCAAGCATTTGTGGACAAATGGCAATAAAAAATTGCCTTGATTCTTATTTCTCGTCATTCCAATGATATATTTCAGTATAACCAAAAATGTTGATTTGAAGGACCACACAAAGTTTATTTAGACAATATTCTTTCCCCAGTATGGCATCGGGGCATGTATACAAAGGAAAATAAAATACTATTTTTTATTTATTTTCAGTTTATGATGTAAGTGTCATTCCTAAGACTTCTAACAATGCAGAATCCATGGCCCTGTCCAGCAATCTATTTGGATGCATCACTATCAGTGATATTGGACATTTCTCCTAGCATCTTATCTGATTATCATTTGCTTAGTTTGAATCTTCTGCACATTCCATCATCTTTCATGTGGTCAGGAATTTATTTTCTGTCTCTTCACAGTTATCTTTTGCAATTTAAATGTGATTTCTGTATCACCTTTGGAGCTTCTATTCTACAGCTAAACCATGCCCATACTCTCTCCTCATACATCATCTCTTTCAAAACAGTCTTATGGTCTGTCCCATGATTTTATCATTAGGTCATACCTTTTCTGCTATGCAGTATCAGAACCTGGACAAAATCTCTCCTGAATTTTTATCAAAGCTAAGTAGAAAATATTTCCAGCATATATTGTATTCATTAATCTACAGATCAGGGGGAAAAAAAAAGTATCACCTTTATCAGAAATAGGATGTCATTTTGTATTATGATGGGACTGGAATCAGTGACACTCAGGTTTTCTTCTTAGGAATAATGATTTATCTAGTTCTGTCATCCCTGTTTACATAGTTGATTATTCAATTTATATGTACAATCTTCCATTTGTCTTATGGCAGACTTAATCCATGGCTCTTATAAACTTATGAAACTCTACTGAGAATCCTAGTTTGTTTGAGGATCTGGATCTAAAAGTGAATCTGTAATAAATTAATGAGATTTTTTTATTTTCTAATTTGTATCTGGTATGTGTGAGATTTCCAGGAAGCCTTTTTGCTGATATATTGCAGAACTGTTTATTTCAGAAAAAATTGGAATGTGGGTTAACATCTTTCATGTGAATGTACAGTAGAAAATTGTTATAACTATAACAAAATATATATAGGTAAAGTATTTCTCATTTATTAATTTAAATATGGAAAACTATACATTTAAAATATGGGGAACATTTAGAGGACTAATATATTGGCTCGAAATGTGCATATTAAGAAATCTATTGAACTATTTAATGTATTTCTGTGAGAGTAAACTCATTAAATGTATTCCTTTCATTGCAAAGTTCTGAGGCTTGCATGCAGTTGTTATCATTATTCTGATAGCATTAAAATATTCTGTGTATAAATGTAGTCTCAGGAAACAGCACATTGTACTCAATGAAAAATCCATTCTATCAGGCAAGGCAGATTTCTTAAACTGCTGAAAGAAGATGGGAGAGAAAAGTCTTTATTTTATCTTATGATTACTTTGCCTTAACTCTCTGCCCTAAAGAAAAAATAAAATTCAGAAAAAGGTAAGGAAAAATAACAGTGAGAATGAATCACCAAATGAGTTATGGCATAATCACTGATGGAAGAACAGAGACTGATAAAGGTAATAACATTTCACTGTCTTCTTAAAAGAACCTGAAATTAACTGGTAAATACGAAACTAAACCCAAAAGATAAATCTATGATTAGAATTATAGCTACTGTTCCATAGAGAAATTTTAGTTTCTTCAGACAAGCGTTATATATCGTTGAAAGAAATATTACAGAATATTTTACACAGGAATGCAGAAATAGCAAAATACCACTCAAAACAAATATGACTGTCTCTGATTAGGTAGCACCACAGTGTACAAGTTTGGCCTCACTGAAGTCAAAGGAATAACTTCTATTCATACTATCTATTCAAAATCCTTATGGGTGCTTTGACACCATGACTCAAATTATGGTTAATCAGTCGCTCACTCTTCCTTGAAGGCTTGTCATTCCTGTTAGCTGGGGATTCCTGATGTCCGTAAACACAAACTCAGATTAATACCAAATCCATCTGTGAGCCTTCCTACCTGTCCTGAGGCAGTTTAGCAGGCAGCAAGGCGGAGTAAAGAGACATTTCTCAACAAACAGTAAATACTGCCTGTCCAATTTCTGGGCTGCAATGATCCTAGGTACAGCTTCCTGGACACAGAATACTGCTTTCTGACAAACATATCTCCACATGGTTGCTAATTGTCTACAGAAAAAATGTTAATTATTTGTCACCTATCAAAATCATATATTTTGCTTCATGGATTCTTGGCTTGTTTACAACTGCAAATGGGGAGGATTGACCATTTGCTCTTGGTCTGTGACACTCTAAGTTCCAGCATAGTTCAACTGAATGTTGAGTCATAGTCATCAATATCTTTTCAACATTAATATTTCCTAGAATAAGAATACTGAGGTAGCTAAGAACTTCCCTGTAAATGATCATGTACACTTTTTATGATCAGTCATGCATGTTTAGACTAGTCAGTTAATGACCCACACGAGTATCTGTCTATAGCTGAAAACAGCTACTTGAGTTTGTAAATACATTCTACTTTCCAATACAGGTATGAATTTCAATTTTTGCTCTGCAAATAATGCATCAAATGTATAAGGATCACAAGCTTAACATTTCCAGCAGTCTCTGGAGGCAAATTGCTCATCCAACATGCACCATAATCTAGCAGTGTAAGCACCATGGAGTAAAGTACTGTTGTGCCCTAATTATTGAGAAAGAAAATCTGATACAAAAATAATCAATAAGTGAAAATGCTGCATAAATATATTTTTGTTTGATTATCTATATCAAAGAGCAAAATAAGTGTTAAGCCGCAGTTAATTTTACTCCCAAAGTTTCTGAGGTTTTGAAATTTGGCTTTCCTCATTTAAAAAAAAAAATCCCTTTTTTTTTTTTTCCCAAAAACAGACTCTGCAGTGGGGCCTCCTGTTTGTAATGGTTCCTCATTGAGATTAAAACATTATCTGATGGAATATACTATTTTCATTCTTTTTGGGATACATAATAAGATCCAAAATGTCTAAAACTCATTATTTTTCTTCTGATGTGTCTTTATTTGTTCATTACTGGCACCCTAGTCACTGTTTGATTCATTTACCACCAAAATCATCACCTTTTAGATTCTCAACCTATGTGTATATGTACATACTTAAAGTAATACTGTAACTACACCTAATGAAGGATCTGGTCTATCACAAACACAATGAGGAAATTATGCATCTTGTACTGTAACCCAATCCTTTTAAAGGATTATACTATATTATGGATTCCAAAATTATGGAAGTATAGAATTCTTTTCATCCAGAAAGCAGTGTCTCAAATTTTTCAAATCTTTTTTGTCCCTATTTTTCAAACATTTTTTCCATTCTTTCCAGTCAGTTCCATGTACTCTGTAGAAAAAAATATATTTTTAAACCTAAACTGATCAACTCTTGGGTTTCAATCTGAGTTCATCTTTTCTGTAGTATTTCACCAAATTTATGGGTTTGAATTTGATAATCAAATGCAGTTTGAAGTTTAGCTTTTAGAAGCAAAACAGTATTTCACCTAACATACAGACAAAAATATCCTGTGCATACCATGGTCTGCTATGGGCAGAAGTGAATGGAAATTGCCAAAAAACTTTTTTTTGTTGCATTTCAGATGCACATCACTCTTGCTCTAACTTTCTCAGCCTCAATTACTCATTTAGCTTCAGTGAGTCTCCCTTAGAATCACACCCACTTACTGACACATAGTTATATTTCATTTCACAATACCACTGATATGACTCCTGGAATCCATCTGTGTCAGAAGGTCTAACTCACAGGCCAATGGTAAGAAATAATTAGGTTGAAAAAAGGTAAATGTATGTAAATTATAGCTGAAAAAGGTTCTTAGAGTCCTCTTTTCTGGATCACCTATGATTCATCTATGAGTGACTAACCCTCACAGCTGATCTCACACAAATTTGTGCCCTGAAAAATTTAACAGGTTATTTATTTGCCTTCTCATATGTCTTTTCTCCTTCCTCTTCATTGTCTTTTGCATTCCAACTTATAACATGTGGCAAGATATAGAGTAAATACCATTTCAAGTGAAATAAATCAAACATTTTTGAGATTTAAGAGCATTTCCTACCGAAATGCTGAAACCATAAGCATCATGAAGCAGTTTTGTGCATCATGGAGCAGGTGTGCCAAGGTACACATGGAGGTGTTACATGGGATAAGGGAAATATGCAGCTCACTCATGCAACAGGGTGATATTACTTACATGTCACTGTGGGGCCAAGGCAGACTGTGACTTGTGATGGTAAGTATGGCCATTATTTAATGGACTGCATGGTTCAGTACAACCTATGCTTCATCTAAACTTGGTCTAAAGTCACAATAATGCTTTTTTTTGTTCATATGAATATTTTATGTTCATTAAATTTAATGTTAAGTTTCATTGCTATGTTAGTATGTTACATTATAACAGTATCATTTACATAAGAACCCAAGAAAGCATGAACGAATTTGATATTTCAGACATCCCAAGTGAATATCCTTTCCCCACTAGGGTAATTGTGTTGTCAGTTCTCTGTTCTTTACAAAGAAGCACAATAAATTTTGGATGAAACTCAGATATCAGAAATGTGATCCAAAATTTTCAAAACATTCTTGACAGCTTCAGATTCATGATAAAAGGGGGTTTTTTGGGGCTTTGTTTTGGTTTTGGGTTTTTTTGTTTGTTTGGGGTTTGGTTTGGTTTGGTTTGGGTTTTTTAAAATTATTTTTCCCTGCAGTGAGCTCATAGCATTATTTGGAATCCAGGTTCATGTAGGATCAGCCTCCAGCTTCCTGGTGAGAAGTCTCTGTAGGTTTGAGGCAGGCAGGAGCTCTGAGCCTCCCAGGCTGACAGGAAATAAAATTGTACTGCAGCATGGTCTAGAAATCAAGGAATAACTTTATCATGACTTTTTGTCCTTAGGACAATCAACTTTGATATGCTTAATTTGAGAAGGTTTGGAACTACGGCTTATTGCAAATGGTAGGTAGTGCAATAGATTCCAGTACTTCCCTGCTTATTCCAAGAGTAGAAAAGGAAAACAATGAGATAATTTAACAGGTAGCTATGATAGAAGATACATGCTAATATTGATCCTAATACATGAAAATAAGGCATAAAAATAGTTTTGATAAATACAATTCTAGTGCCACAGTGACTAGAGCAGTGTACCGAGTTTGCAACTAGAAATAAAAAATAAAAGACTATCCTGAGGATGGTCTGAGACTTTTCAAATATCTTATGAGTGCTAAAATCCCATTTCTGGAAGGTAGGTAAAGTACGTGCAGCTGATCAATGTAACAGCTAAATGGGACTTTATTGTATGTCCAGATGGCTATAGTAGGTTATGGTTTCCTTCTTGTCCACACACTTACTCATGAAAAAGAAGATGTGAAGAAGGGATGATTTTTGCCCAGATATCACTCTGAGATAAAGTAGGGTGTGGCTAAAACATTCAGCTGCACTTGGGACAAGAAAGGCACTCGTGGGTCCCCTGGTTTGGTTTACTATTTATAGAAAGAGAGGAACAGGAATAGTTTAATGTGAGGAATATGACATAAATGGACATAACAAGGAGAGATATAAAATAGTCAGAACTTCTAAAAATGTCCTTTTTACTGGCTTGTAGGACAATTTCCAAAGGCAAGTGGAGAAAATGTTAAATTACGTAATAGCTATCATCTGTACTTTGTGCCTTACAATCATGAGGGCAAAATTATTTTTCTTCCTAAAAATCGTACTCATTCATCCAGTAAGAGTTACATGATACTAGGAATTCATGTAAGAGTTAGTCTCTATATTTTAAAACAATTCTGAAATTAATTGGTTTTGTTCCTACATCTGCACAAAATACAGTCTTTAAACTAAAATTAATTCTTCTTGACTGCCAATGTTTGATGCTTTTCTGTATATAAAGTCTGATGCAAATATTACGATAGGCATTTTTTTTAAAATCAGATCTATTTTTCAACCATGTGATTTACTAGGTACATTAAGGGTGTATAGTCTTTGGGACATTAAGAAAAATTGGGCAGTCCTTATGCTCATTTTAGGTTTGTTTTTAATGCATGTGCATTTATTCAAAAAGACTGATAAAAATAATAAGAACTTGGAACTATGGTTAAACTACATTCTTTATTTTCACATCTGTAAAGAATATCTGAAAGTATCGATTAAATATTCTTTCAGAAGCATGTGAAATTACATTTTTTGACTTTGAATTAAAAAGAAACTTTCTATTTTTTCAGAGAGAGAAAAACAATAATAAGAAAGAAAATTTATACTTAAGACATAAATAGAGTCAAAATTAAATCTTTGGTGAAAAAAAATTAGAAATAATTTCAAGATAAAATTTGTTTAAATAACTCACCAATTAAAAACTAATTAGAAGTGTTGCACCAGCATTTCTGGGAAAGAAAAAGCAACCCCTAGCACAATACTTTCATTTAAGTGGAAAATACATCAAAGGATTTGTGTTGAAAGGAAGAAAAGATAGCTAGTTGAATGGAAAGAGTCAAAAAGAAGTGGTGCTCAGTAAAAATCCAGATTTTTCACAGTGATCTTTCTTTTAATAACCTCATTTTCAACAAAGTTCACTTCTAACTGCTTTACGTGACTTTCCATTTATATTTACACTGAAGGTCAGACACCTCAAGGTGGTAGTATTTTCAGAGTCATATCCTGAGACCAGAGCAGACGTATACTTTTATCTCTACAGAGACATAATCCATCTGAAACCACAGTATGTAGTCCTGAGAGCTGACATGCAGTTGTGAGCTCAGTAAGGCAGACATAGATGAAGAAAATGAAAAAATTAATTTTAAAATGAGACAGAATGACTAAGAGAATAATTGACATAAAGAATATTAAATAAATGAAAACCTGAAAAGTGACAACAGTAGAGAAATAGATCAACCTACAGAGACCAACAGATTAATATGCAACTAAAACAAAGTAAGAAAATCTTTAACAAGTACCAACAGTAAGTAGAATAATTGTCATATTTAATAAGGGTCTTCAGTAACCTGTATAGACTAGAAATGTAGTAGCTGGGATATGCCTAAGTACAAGGTTCTCATTCAGTTTAGTTATCTCATCAATGTTGCTAAATGAATGCTATTTTTTTTACAAATATCTGCATAATTATTTAGTTGGGGTATTTTTTTTTTTTTCATTAGCAGTGTTTGTGGAATGGGAGGAAAGAATGGTGAAAAAAGAAAGAAAGTGGGAAATATGACTCAATAAGAAAGGTAAAGTTAGTTTTACCGGTTAAGAAAAGGTAAAACAACAATTTTCAATAGCAAAATATTTCAAGCATAGGCAAGGAATATTTGTGTTTAGAGTCACAAAATAATTTAAACTGGAAGAACGAACTAGGGAACCATCTACTCAAAATAAGATCAGCTCTGCAGTACTTTTCCTTAGAAGAGAGCAAATAGGCTAGGTGATTCTAGGGAGGGAATGTCATTTGATCTAAACCAAATTAAAGTAATGACAAAAAACTAAGGTGGTGCTGTGGAGACAAGATTAATAATTCCTGTTCATGGGAATGAGCTGTTGATACATGCTCAGCAGAAGAGCTTCAAAAAAAGGATGATCCCATTTTAATTTCTTGGGTAAAAAGTGAAAGACACTCTTTGTCTTGCAACTTCAAATTTCCAGCAGTTCAGGTTTCCTAAATTAAATTCAACTACAGAAATTCTACACTAGTTTATTTAAATAAATGCAAAACCAAAGTGAGTTTCCAGTAGTATTACATCAAAGTTTATTGTTAGGGAATGTTGAGATAAGTACTTGTAAAAGCATAGGCAACCCACTTATTTGCATTAAGATATTTTTCTTTGCTTCCTTCACATCTTTCCCTCTGCAGAAGAAAATTAAACACTTTTTACATTAGACTCCATTTTTATTATCAGATGTTATTTTTAAATTTGTTGTCTGAACTCTTTTTGCAACTGCACAAGGAACTGGAAAAACATTTTTGCCATTGTATAAAATTTGATATAAATAAATCATGGCATAATCAAGGGACCATTCTGAGCATAAACGTGACAGTCACCCAGGGACTGCATGATGATTCATGATCACTGAAGCTGCAGAGATACACAGCTCAGGGTTATTTAAAGTTAATATAGTTTCCCTGTCATTTTCATCAGACCTGGCTGACAACTCCAAAAATAGTCCTTGGGAAAGCATATACAAACTTAGAAGAGAAAAGGGAAAACACTGAAAATGGCCAACATTACACATTTGTGATGTAGTAACCAGGACATGGTAAACTAAAACTGTCACGTAGGAGAGGTCCCATTCAGAATGAGTGCTATCTATGAGTCAGATATTCCATTGTCATTGGCAAAGCCTAAAGCTTTCCTTAACTCGGTTGCACAAGCTTGTTAGCAGTGTATCATGGCTATCCACAAGGAATAGCTAGGATAATAGCTTTATGTATAAGTCTCCAAAGCCTTTATGGGACTTATGCTTTTCCTCTACAACTGAACTACAAGAAAAGCTGAGAAATTATAATTGTGATGTAGCTATACACAAGCAGGCTGCCAGTCATGTTCTAGTATTGGACTCCACCTTTTTTCTTATTTGTTTTTGTAGGGTTTTTTAAAAATACTTTTGAAAAAAATCCACAAACACTGGAATTTTTGTCTTTATTCATAAAAAACATGAAAATTTTCAATAGTTTTGTAGTGATAAGCATGGTTCTTCTGAAATGTGAAACCTATTTATAATGCCATTCATTTTTACTGTTCAGCTAGGATACTTTGGTGTGCTTAGGAAAGAGTAGAGAAAGTTGAAAAAGTTTAAAAAGAAAAAAAATACTATTGGAGTGCATCAGAGCATCTTGGCCAATTTTTGGCTATTAAATTACCTTGAAAGCTGTGATAAACAAATAACATCTTAACATGAGCTATTTACTACGTGTTTAATGTCAATTTAAAGAAAAATATAAGGAGTCATCTGTGAATTTTAAAATTTAAAAGTGAAGATTACTAAGAATTTAATGTAATATAAATGGTTGTATTGCACATTTGCCTGTTTTCACTAGAAATCTTACACCTGAATTAAAGTGTTAGCACATGTTATACCCCCAAAATTATGAGCAATATTTTGTGAAGTAACTCCTGAAGTACAAATGCACAAAAATTCTGAGAATTCATGCTCAGGACAAGGTCTTATTTTCAACATGCAGGAACACTGGTTGTTCAAAATTATCTCAGAAAATTGATCCAGAAGCAATAGAAACACAGGTCTCTAAGGGACTGTTCAATACTACTTATCACAGCTCATATGTGAACTTGTTTTCCTTCAAAAATGGTTTCTTTCACACAATACATATAAAAATCAGCCTTATTACTTTGCTGGGAAAACTGCAGGAGATAAAATTCAAACAAAATATAGCACAACTTTGGCAAAATATTTATTAGAAATGGAAAAAAAAAATGTGGTACATACTGTGGAGATAGCCTGTTCTATTTCTAGATTTGAGCAATACTAAGTACTATATTGCTTTGTTTATCTTGACAGGTTTTGCAGTTCTTGGCTGTTGATGTGTGATACAACCAGATTTAATTAAGCATCAAGAATTGTATTAGCTAGATACTCGAGACATTTCTAGAATAAAAGTGCTTTTTCTGTGAAAAAGAGATTATTAATAAAATTACATTATTACAACTCAGTGAAATTATATTGTTTCACATAAAGTTGAAGCATAACATGCCTTTCATCTACACTTATTACATTTTTTTCACTCATTTACACTTTTAATATGCAAGTGCAAAATGCTTTAAGTAGACAAAGTTTTATTTGAAACTCTTGTCAAATTGTTAAAACTGAAAGAAAACCAAGCAGAGTTGGGAGCTTACTGATAATTACATATTCTTGAATTTGAATCTAAACTGTGCTTTCACTATGAGCTGATCCTGAGAAATCATTGACACTGAACACCGGAAAAAAAGATGAAAGCATCTAAGAAGGAAGACAAAGTATACTAATTTACCAAGGACAAATATGATCATTAAAACTATTATGGGATATGCTGTTTAACAACTACTGCAGTTGCCTTTCTTCATAGATTTGCTTTCAGACTAATGATACAGTAACTTAACAACAAGTCTTTGATAGCAGCTTGATGGATTACAAAGCATTTTTCATACCACTAAATCCATGCAAAAAGGCTTTAAATTATCTATTTCAGCAGCTCGACATAATTTTCAGCCTTTTGAGAGTGCTTTTTTTGCTGAACATAGTTTGCAGCTTGATGAGAGTGATCTAGACCTTCTGTTTCTGCCAGAATTCTCCATTTATCACAAAGCCACGACGAAATCTGATACAATGTGTTTTAAATTTGGCATCACTCAATAATCTAAAATAGACTCTGACTCTTTCTGGATGTGACAAGCTGATCTGTCCTCAGCTCTTGTCAAGAAGATTGCTAAATTTTGTTCCATAAGTCCATCTGCTATCATCATTCTTTTGACAGAAATGATAGCTGAAAATGTGGTGTCCATTTTCTCATCATACTCTGCAGGCTTTTTATTTGAAAATTGTCATTAATTGCTTTGCTTTGTTATCATTATAAATATGTGCTTTATTTTACTTTTTAGTGTGACAGCCAGGAGTCAGACAATTGTCACTGATGAGAGCACTTGCAGATGGAAATGAGACCTTTAAGAGAAAATGAGTTACTATCAGAAAGGGTGACAGTACAAACAGGAAGTTCTCTTCCAGAATAATAATGTACACATTATTACAAGCAGCATATATAGAATCAAAACAAAACAAAAAACTATGGCTCATAGTAAAACATAGAGGGATTTTAAGGAGATAATAGTCCATTCCAAATGCAAAAAATAGTTTGGTACCAACACAAAAAGACAAAACAGGTTTTTTCTGTAGTAAGTAGTCATCTAGATTTCAGTAATGGAACTTATAAATGCTTGTCTTTAGTACAGAAACCAGAGTACACAATTTGTAAGACAAGAAAAGGAATACTTACTCTAAGCCGTGTTGTAGTCTATAAACTCTTCCAGTATGTTCATTAAGATGGTTTCATTGCAAAATTGTAGCTTAAGAGACACTGTGAGGCACATGCAACTGCATTTCAAGGAACACAAGAAAAGATTTCAGAGCAGGAACCTTGTTTCAAAACAAAAGTCAGTCAAACACAGCGGCATTGACTTCCACAGACATATACAATCATGCCACAAAGTTTTTATCAATAGACTATATTAATACCCATAGGAAAGTACAGTACAAATATTCAAAAGGTTTAGGAGTACTCCATTGAAGAAATGAGTATATTTTACTCTGCTCTCTGGAGATATACTTCAGGTTTACTCCTGTAAGGTATCTTAGTGCTCCTTGACTCTTTGTTGATTAAAATTGCCCAATTTAAAAAATGCTTTCCTGATTTCTGTCCAGCTAGTTGAAATCTTGGTTCTTATTTTTTGCAACCCTTTTGTGACGGTTTTATTTTATATGAATAGAGTTAATTCTCTTCACAGTAGCTAGGATGGGGCTGTGTTCTGGATTTGTGCTGGGAAGTATTGGTAACACAGGGATGTTTTTATTACTGCTGAGCAGCATTTACTGAGTCAAGGTCTGTTCTGCTTCTCACAATACCCCAGCAGAGAGGAGGCTGGCAGCACACATGGAGCTGGGAGAGGATACAGAGAGGACAGCTGAGGTCAACTGACCTAAGGAATCCCTCATAATATATGGCATCATGCTCAGCATATGCTGATGGAAGAAGGCTCTGTCCATGGGAGCTGCTGCTAGGGGACTGGCTGGGCATTGGAGGTTTCGTTGTGAGCAATTGTTTCTAAAAGCATCGTTTGCCTTTCTTTCAGTTTGATTTCTCTCCCTTTCCATTACAATTTATGACTATGTGTTTTGTTTCAATTATTAAGCTGTCTTTGACTCAATCCATGCATATTCTCACTTTTACCTTTCTGATTCCTACTATGTGGATCCAAAGTCTGGATAGTGTGTAGAAAGAATCTTGTTGAACCCATCTCAAAAAAGTACTTACTAAAATCAGGAAAGCTGTGGAGAAGGGCAGTAAGAATGGCAAAGGCTATAGGTCAATCTCCATGGCAGGAATGAATAAACACACTAGGTTTCACGTACAGGGAGAGAGACTACAAGAGACACATAACACAGCACCTACAAAATGATGAGTCACACGGCAAGGGCAAAGAGAGAGTATTTGATCAGAGGGTCTTCAAATAGATGAGTTAGAAGGCATCCAAAGAAGCTAACATACATGCAAAGAAAAGAGGAAGAAAGTTCAAAGAAAAGAGGAGATTCCTCATATAACAAGCAAGTAAACTGTGGATCTCCTTGTTGTAGAAGGTGGTGAATATTAAAACTTTACATGGTTCAGTTGGAAGCAAGA
The DNA here is from genome assembly GCA_013400175.1 of Phainopepla nitens. NCBI lineage: Eukaryota > Metazoa > Chordata > Aves > Passeriformes > Bombycillidae > Phainopepla > Phainopepla nitens. Next base: position 253,196 of record VXBQ01003992.1, on the reverse strand, counting down.
CAAACTTGTGGAAGGCAAATCTGCTGAGGATGTTCAAAAGCAGCTTCTAGCTCAGGCAGACCCTCAGAGGGCATTGCTGAAGTTTGAAAGAATATTTAGGATCATAATCCATATATTCAAAACCTGTTCTTATAACCTTTGTACCCACTTTGAAAGGCGATGCTGATCTTGCTCCAACTCATTATAGCTCATTAGAAGTTTGGCCACATCTCACCACATGTAGTAGCACCTCTAAACATGTGGTTTAATACAGCAGAACTTCAGATTATCCCAAAAATCAAAACGATACTTAGAGAGTTGAAATATAAAAGATGGATGTCAGAGAATTGTCCTCTGCCCTTTAACCAGCTGTGTGATATCCAATACAACTGGTCACAACAGCAGCTTTTCAGTGAGAAGAGAGGAAAGAACTTCTACAAAGTAATAACAGCCATCAATATGTTCTCTACAAGCAGTTCTCCAATGACAGTCCCTCATCAGAAACCTCATTAAATCAGGACCATGAAACTGGGGTGGCACTGAGTCCCTGAGGATATTTGCTTTCCACTGTGCCTCAATGGAGCTGAAAAGAATAGACTCCAAAAGCATCCAAAATAGACTGCATATGCCTGTTCACATGGGACAGCACAGATGAATTTCTAGACTAAATATTCTTTCTCAATAGTGCCTGTTGTGTGATGTGATCACTGAGTAGAAAGAAAGAATTATGTTGATGCAAACCAAAATTGTTGTTAAGGTGGGAGTACTGCAAGCTGGTCTTGCTACTGTCACAGAGGTGCATGTTGTCTCCTTCAATGAAATTATTTTTTACTATTTATCCATAACATTTGTAAAGCCCTGGTCCTTGCTTGACAAGTCTAGCTAAAAGGGCTTAAGGTACTATGTTTCCCTGAGGCGGTGCAAAGGAGAACCTAAAAAAAAGATCCCAGAAGGTTAAAACTAAATTTTACTTGCAAATTTTAGAAGATCAGGAACTTGGCAAAATTTAAAGTGGCATTCATTCAAAATAAAATGTTTCAAAAGGCATTGAATTAGCAAACTCTATCCATCCACCTCACATTATCCAAATTTCAGGAAGAGGAAATTAGGAAAAGAAAAGAGAAAAAGAGAGAAAAAAGAGAGAGAAAAGAAAGATATAGCTACCACCTTGGATCCAGCACGGACTCAGCTTCCCTAAAATCCAAGGACAATTGGGACATGACCACATGCGCTCATGGCAATGATGTTTATAAGGGCAATGATGTTTATCTGCCCCTGAGGCCTCCTATTTCCCCCCACACCTGCCCTAGGGGGCGCTTCTGGTCATCCAGCCACTCTGGCACTCCATTTGGGCTTCAGGGGTAGTGTATTGGGCATTGCTTCAGCTGTGCCAGTGACTGGCAGCCATCCTGGGCTGGACTAGAGGCTCCATGGAGGAGCAGAGCATCATTCCGCCTTGGCAGAAACTGCCTTGCCCCATCCAGCTCCAGTTGTTCAGTAATAATTCTCTCTAGCCTCCCACAGCATTAAGGGGTGTTCATTAGCTTATGTCAGAAAGTTTAAATATTTGCATAAATTTTTGACTTTCCACACTTTTTTAAAAGTAACTTGCTTACAAAAATCTTTAGGAGATAGCTAACACATTTGTATCAAGGGTCAGTTGTTACTTGTTCCTTTGGTTTTTTACTTTTAATTTTATTTCCTTTCATATATGTGACATTTATCAAGGCATTTTGAATTATAACAAGGCATTCAGTTGCTGTATTAGATCATCTGTAGCAGCATCAAACGTAATTTTTACAATCATGGAAACAATGAAAATGTAAAGGTTCAGAAGAAGGCAAAAGTAATGAACATCAATATAAATGAGACTTTCTCTAAGATTAAAATTGCAAACAGACATCCCTATGAGGTAAGTTTTTCCCTTTCTAATGTTTCAAAAGGATCTATGAATCTGACCTTTCATTTACCAAATAAAAGAGTGATGTTATTGATACTGCTGGGTAAAACAGGATTTCCTATTAGTCATCTACCTGGAAAAGATGTTGAGTCACCCAGTCAGTGGCTATAAAACTAAGCTTAATACAACAATCTCCACTTCCCTCAAGATTTGAATTTTTGTTTCTTTTTTTTTTCCATTTGGTTCGCTTTGGTTTGGATTTTTTTGTGACAGCTTGCTCATTGTTTCTATACTTATTTAAATAATAGAGACATTATAGAATATCTTTCAGGTTACATTGATTGAAATTTTTTAGAAATTTTAAACCTATATTGAGCTCAATTTCAGTTTCACACAAGTAAATCTGTAATGTATCCTTTTACGTGTAAATTGATTTTAAAAAAAATTGTTAAGAATAATCATGAAATAGTTTTTTGAGATACAGTTTCTATACCCCGAACTATCACTGTTTATGGTATATTTACAGAAGTTTCCTAATGGACTTCATAAAGCTGACTTCCAAAACTGTACCTCAAAACTAAAAAGGATTGTACAGACATCACATGCTTTAATACAACACCCAGAAGAGAGAAAAGCATCAGGACAATAATTAAAATTAATTAGGATGAAACCAGTTCAATGGTCTAAACAATAGCATTATCAATCAAGTTTACCCACAAGATGTTTTAGTCTGCTGGGAATAAACACATTTCAAAATCGTAAGACCTCACTGCAACATAGAGTGCAGGAATCCCGAGTACTAAAATTATTAAAAGACTAAACAGTCTCTGTTCTGTATATTCTGTGTCAGGGACAAGTACAATTATAGGTCACTGCTGGTTTCTTTTCATCAGAAGTGCAACCTGCTTTAAGGAAAGATGAAAAGTATCTCATCTTTCAGTATTACTGGTCAATATCTTAGCAGAGAAAAGGAATAAGGCATGTGTTGAACAAGGAAGAAATTTCATGGTAATAGAGAACTGACAAAGAAGTACTATATTCAGAATGGAAAAAAAAAAATGTTTAGTAGCATGTAGCCATTGAGTAAGGAATGGCTGGTATGGTGGCAGTAATGATTCCAATATATCAAAAGGCAAATGAAGCACTTTATTGATAAAAGCTTGTCCTTTTGTAGATGAGTCCATGGACTAGATTTGTATTGGTTAGCAAGTGACACCCCTCAGCTTACTGGTGTAAGAAGAATAACAACTTCTTGAAAACATCTTAAGACAAATAACATGTAGCTCATGCATAACATGTTACAAACATCAGGTGTAAGGTATTGTTTTAATTCTTTCTCTGCACTTTCTCACAACCTTCCTAGGACAGCCAGTGAAAGTTGTGAGCTTCTTTTTATAACCAGGCGAGCCATGCACTAAGAAATATTTTCTAGGTCTTTTCTGGGTCTTTCAGCCTTACTGTTTAGAGATGTTGGATCTTTGGAAATTACCGTTATTTCTAATGAAAAAGAAATTATCTCTCTAGCTGAGAAACAGGCAAAAGAAAAACATACTTTTCTTAACCAGCATGGAGAAGTGGTATTTCAGCAGTTATTTGGAAGAGTAATTTGATATCCAGTGAGGAAAGGCATTTTAGATTATAATTTCAAATTACCATTACCACTAAGAACAACTTTTCATGGAGAGAATGGTTTATTACACTGGAACTATATAACTCATGCATTAATATGTACACTGTGTTGACCAAAAAATTTTTCTTAGTGTCCACCTAAGGTTTTGTTCCTTCTCAGTGTTAAAAACAACCTTAATCCTAAAGCTTCAATAGGTAAGGCAAAAGACAGACTTCATTCTTATCTTTGTAAAAGTAAAGGCAGGTTGAATTGAGAGTTTGTGAAACTCCTAGATTGCTCCACTCCATTATGACAAGTAAAATAATCCTAGCAACAGACTCAATAAATAAAAATGTTATGTTTAGACTAGAAATACATTGGACTGAGAGACTCTCACCCTGATTATTAAACTCCTGTGATTTCCTATTTTTTACAGTCAGTATGTGAGCTACAGCTCTGTAATCCTAAAACAACTATAGCACAAGGCAGATGCTGTGTGGTAAGTCCAGAAATGAGTATCACAGAAATACATTGGCGGGAAAAAAAGCTACGTTGGACTAATGCACAAGAGAACCTCTTTTAGTGATACAGTTTGATTTTATTTGATTTTATTGTGAGCATATCTAAGGGTTCTTTGTCACCTATTTTTATTCATGACAGCACAGAGAGGGAACTGTGTAAGTGCAGCAGGTTTGGCAGAGCTACTACATGTGTGGCAGTGCCATGCCAAGCCTGTTCCAGAAGGGATCATTTGTACACAGTACTCCTTTCCACCAAAGGATGCATTTGGAGGGAAAAGGGGTTTCATGATTGCCATAGGTTTCCACATTCAATTAATTTATGCAGGAAATAGCTCTCCCTTTTTGTCCTAACTGAAAATTTAATGGCACATTCCAAGTCTTCTTCCTTCTTCCAGGTTCAACATTTCCAAACCTTGCATCAGTTCCAAGTACCATAGCACAAGGAACATCTTGTAGACCTACAGAAAAATGACACAGCATAAATAAACTACTCAGGAATATGTCAGCAATCATCTTCATAGAAATTATCATACAGGATATGATATCATCAAACTCAAATTGGTTTACTGCCATACATTTCAACATGGTGCATTATCCTAGAACATTTAAATCAAACACACAAGTCTCAACCAATGGAAAGGAAGGATTAAAAAAAAAAGACATAAAACTAAAGCATGCATTCTAAAAACCTGAAAAAAATAAAAATTACAAATCCAGATACAATTAAGCGGTAATTTTCAATTGTGTCTACATTACTCATTTCCTCTCATAAGTCTTACTTCTTTCAGTGGTAATTTGCTTTGGCTTAGGAGACAAATTATTAGATAGCAAATTATTTTGGGGCATATTCTGGATAACTGGATTATTATGGATTTGAAATCCACTGTCACAAAGGTACTTAAGCAACTTATACTGTAGCACAAATATTGGTACCTAAATAAGCAACTGTAATTAGTATTTCCATTACATTGTGTTCCCCGATTAATTACAGATTTAAAAAAAATTCCACGTTTCCTGAAAATGAAACATCAAGCTCTTGTGGGAGAAGGAAGGAGAGAATTTCCCACAGAGAGTAAGCATTAAGTTTTCAGACAAGTTTTCACATCCTGCCATGCCAAATTTTCCATAAATCCATGACCATTGGTTCAATTGTTTGTCTAATGCTTTCCTGTAACACACTCTCAAAACAACAAGTACAGAGAATACAATTTATGCTAGAAGTCTGATAGATATTATGTTAAAGGGTACCTATTATCTCCAGGTTCACTCAAATTTATTAAGTTGAAGTCTATAACCATAAGACTTCTTTATGGCAATAAAAAAAGACATTAGTGCTCTTTTACAAGAAATAAGAGAGATGGAGTCATTAGTATTTGTACAGCAACCTAGACAATACAGTGATTTAGTAACAAGTTTGCATACACTTTAATTATAAAGTTCACAGAAATAATGCATTACCTGAAAACTAAAAGACATATTCTCTTCTAATGTAGGTCTACTGAGAGCTATTTCCATGGATAATTTGATCCTAAATTCTCAGCTCCACTGACTATGACAAGCTGCCTAATTCACACAATTATTTTAAATTAATAGCTATCTGTTTCTAAAACAAAAAGAAAATGCTGAAAGAATTTCATGAGGACAGTTGCCATCCAGGAAAACCAGAACAGGCATTTAATCCCCACCCAACTGCCCAGATGTTCACGCAATTCCAGGAGGCATGTAGGGGCTGAAGGGATGCCTGAAGATGTACAGTGCACAGATCTTTGCTTCAGAAGGGAAAAGGGAAGAGATCAGTTGTGTGAGAGAGCTGAAAGAGAAGCTTAAGTAACGTCTTAAAGCTCAAGGGAGACAGAGGCAAACAAGGGAACATCTGAAGAACTAGGGCTCTTCCTAAGCTCAGGGCTCACAGTCTGAGACCAAGCCTTGAATAGGAGACCTCCTTTTATTTGATTAGTGTTTGAAAAAGTTTTTGCTCTTTTAAATGTATTTTTATTATGTTTTTATAGCCTGTTCCAACCACAAGGCCTGCAGACAGGTAGTAGTTCAGCTTTTACCTGATAGATGAGAAAATCCACGCTGAGAACAGTTCAGATAAGGGCAGAACAAGGTACCAACTGCAAGGTCACATACTAAAATACTGAACAAAGTAATTCAATCCAATATCACTGGATTTTACAACACTGATTGACAAAAAATCAGATTTTTAATTTGATGTGAGTTATCAAACAGAGATACATAATTGCATTGCCATAAAAACAAAGGAGACAATGAAAATTGAGTGTTACTTATATTTTTCAAACATTAAAAGTATTATTATTTATGAAAAATAAAATGTCCTGGCTACTCTGGGCACTTACATGACAAGTAGATAATAGAGTAAGAATACATATATTTAAGTACTGATACATCCATAAAACTGGAAAAAGTGCTTGAAATTCTTCGTTCTTGAGGAAGCTGAAGCTCGATCCTCCTTCTGGTTGGCTTTTTATTCAAAATGCCTGCCTAGGACTCCAACAACCATCAGTTTGTACAAACTTTGACAACTCTACATTTGCTAATTCCAACAACTGCAAAAGCATATCTGTTCAGAAAAGAAATTAATGCAGAATAACACTGCAAAATAATTGAAAAATTATAGATACCGAGATTGAAGCAGTGCTCAGTGTATTTCATGTGTTGCCTTACATTTAAACTGCATTTAAACTAAAATTGTTTCAAACATACTTACTTTGTCTTTATATTTCTGTAATAATGTACACATTTAAAATTTTGGGTTTTTTTTCTTTTTGTTTTTGGTTTTTTTTATGCAAAACAAGCAAAACCTCATTAAAGAAACAAGAGCTGACACTTAAGATCTGAGTATGTTATAGTGTACTTATTTCATGCTGGATGCAAAATTAAGGCAAATATTTGCACTGCTATATTCTATTGTCATTTTCAGAGTTCTGCAAATCCACACACAACTACAGAACGAAAGATAAGAAAGAAAGTTAGCACTTGCAAAGAATTTACATCGTAAAGTACCAGATCCTCTAACCTCAACATACCTATACTTTAAAAAGACTGTGTCTTGTTGGTCTGACCCTGATAAGATTTCTACCAAGGCTTTTGAGGGACATGGAAGAAGGCATGCCATGGCACAGCAATCCTTCACAGCACCAAATTTCCTGTACTCAGCCCCTCCTCTGCCTCCTTTCATGGGAATCAACTTCACCATGGACACCCACCATTTGACCGGCAACATTCAGCTCTGCATGTGTCATTTAAGACTCTGAGCAAGTTTTGGTTGTTACCTTCACAGTGTGGTGGTGCAGGATGAAGTCAATTTTCTGCTGGGATTAAAGTCAATTAGATGCTGTGAATGGGGAGTTGCACGAATTAGGGCTTTATTGAGGGCAAAGCCTACACAGGCTGCTGCGACAGACCATTTTTTTCATGTATTTTAAGGAAGATGAGAAGGGCATTTAGCTCATTATTCACACCTAAAGCATAAATCTAGTCTTGTGCTATTAAGTTTCAGCACTTATTTACAGCTTCAAGTTGTGGCATCAGAGAATTGGCTATATTTAGACAAGACAATCCATACAATGTGCTGAAGTGTTGGCAAAATTTGATTTTTTTATGCTGTACCATGGTCATGGAAAGTTTTCTAGCATGGATAACTATATGACTGCTGAATTTCTCCTACACTGTGTGGATTTGTGTACTCTAAAATAACAAAGAAGGAGGAAAGTAGTACTGCCATAACACTATCTATGCAGCCAAAATCTAATTTCCTATATTTCTTTTTCAAATGAAAGCACACAGAAATTCACCACAGTAAAATCCAGCATGAGGAATTTTCAAAGATATTCTGACCATCAGAAGAATCCCTTTATGCGACTACTTTTGTTTATACCTATGTTTTCTTGGAAAAAGTCTCTTTCTACTTCCTGCCAACTTCATTCCAAGCACTCATCTGGGACCTGGTAAAAGCAAGCACTATCGGTTCTAAATTAAACTTGCTCTATAGCTGTTCATGAATATGTAAAATTACTTGCATGCATATTTAGTGTTGTCACGTCTTCCAATTCACTATGTCATACTTATATCTCTCAGTGATAAGGTGTCTTATAAACATTTTTTAGTTCAGTAACATAAATAAAGCTTAAATTATTCACAGATGAACAGACTCTGAAGTGAGCCCAGCGTAGAAACCATTTCAACGAAATTTCTGAAGGAGTCCCGTGTATTCTCCTGTGCTGGAGTTATGTGGCAGAATAAAATTATTTTGTAAAGGGTTTCTGCTATCTAGGTTGAACTATACTCAACACTTCAAAGCACCTAAAATACCTGAAGACTATAGATAAACAATTTTGCTGATTATATGTTTGTTCTGCAGTACCTGCAAGATATAAATAAGGGCTGTTCAAAATACCTGTCTAAATTATTGGATGTAAAATTGATTTCAGGTAAGAAATTTCCCCCTTTTGTTCTGTCAAGGTTGCTATTATTTCTTTGTGAGAGTTTTTCTTTTGAAGCTGAAGGAAAACTGAGGAGTGTCAGCACAAATACCAAATATTTCCACTAGGTTTGATTTCTCTAGCACTTCATCATAATAACTGTTTTCTTTCTGCCCTTATTTACACCCCTTGATATGAATGACCTCCCCTACTGCTTTGCTTCTCCAGAGAGCATTGTATGGTTGCTGTGATTTAGCTGCTCTCTTCTATACCCACTGGAGAGGTGATCACAGCAGATCAACTGAAATGCTTTTGGTAACTATCACAAGCAAAACAAGGGAGCAGGCAGTCATCCCAAATCTCACATATCTTGTGTTTGCCTGGTTTCAAACTTCTGCACAAATATAAAAGTTCTCTTGTGGACAACATATACATTTTGAGCCAGCCCCCAAACTGAGGCTGTTAGAGCAATAGAGGTGTCAAGCCTCCATAACACAGAGGTGAAGGCTGCCAGTGCATTCCTACATTCATCGTCAATGGGGGCTGCTTGCTGAGTTGGCTGCTTTCCTTTCCAGGGAAGAAATGGATTATGGAATAATCTCTCTTATTTCTTAAAAAAAAAACAAAAACAAGTGGTGTGCAACAACACTGCAAAATTATGCAAATTACCTTGTCACATATATCAGACTGACAGCCCCAGAGGGACTGAAAATTGCCAAAAGATTTCTAGCTCTAGGCAGACAATGCCATTACGGTATGGCTTAGAGTCATAAGGCCCTGATAAAAACTCACTTTCTTTAGACTACCACTTTCACAAACTGTTATTTCAAATATATGTGCTCAACTTTGAGGGCTTTATGGGTTTTGGTCTGGATTTTTTTTTCCTTTTGCCTACATATGGTGTGCAGTGTTTAGATTCATAGGCAATGGCATGAAAACCAATCTAAATCAACTAGAAGCAATGTACCCCTTAAAATTTTCAGACTGAGCTGCAGGTCATGGCACAGGTGGGCTGTCAAGTATTTGTCACATGTGGCCAATCACCAGAATGTATTTCAGGCAGAATTGTTAGTGAATCAAAATAACCAGACAAACTACTTCAGAGAGCTGAATTAAATAATATTACTTCCTTTCAGAGAGGGGATATAAGCTCAGGCTAATCTCATTCTTACGTTGTACACAAAAAATCCTATGTTATTCAGCTTAAACTGATCCCTTGTTATTTCAAAGTCTCTTCATGTTTTCCAAAGAGTGGAGGTATGTGTATTTCATAGCTTTATGGAAAACGAGACATATTGAAATATTAGATAATAGAATCAATCGCATCATCGTTACAATTCTACAGAGACCTGATTTTGACAATTTTACAAAGTTACAAAATTGTGCTCATAATTAAATTTACTGAAGACATGAGTATTTCTCATACAATCCCAGTTTGAAAGTTTTTGTGGACTGAATAAATCTATATATCTATGACCTAGAACTACATCTATATCATCTTTACCTATCTCTACCTGAATAAAAGCAATCACTCTGATACTGAGATTTAGCATCTCAGGTAAGATTCAGCTTTCAGGCTGGGTCAATGGGCCAAGGACAGTGGCATGGTGCTGTGGCGCATATTTATTTTTGATCTCATTGTTTGTAATATAATTCTTTATTTCTATGTGTTCCCCCTTGGTTCCTACCCCAATGGTTCCTCCCTTGAATGTATACCCTCCCCTAGTTCCAACCCCTTCCCTGACAATCAATGTATCCCCTCCCTTTGTTCTAGCCCTTTCCTTGTCAATCCCCACATGCGCCAATCCCTGATGTCACCACCCCTTTGGAAATCCCCTAATCCTCGAGGCAGCATTGGCCCATGTGACCCCTTTCCTCCTCCCCTTGTCCCTGTTGGCTCCCACCCAATTATGTAACCCCTTTACTCGTCCCTTATCCCTCCCCTTGAGATTCCCCATTGCATATGTGTTTGTACCCTCCCACCAATCTCTGACAGTTTATAAACCTGTGCATAGAGGTGCTTGGGCCTTGGTGCTCCTATGCCCTTCAATCTAATAAACCCCTGTTGGAACCCCAGGACAAAAGGCCTCCTCTCTACTCCTTTATCCCCTCCTTGATGGCAGGACACTCCATAGAGCAATCAGCTCTTCAGGTTCAATGTATGGCACCAACATTGCTGGTGCTGTTCCCCACACTTGGCGCAGCACCGGAGTGTGCAAAGAGCTAGCCGGGGCTCCGGAGAGCTGCGCCAGCATGAGGTTCATCAAGGCCAAGTGCCAGGTTTTGCACATGGGTCACAACAATAACATTACAGGCTGAGGGTGGAATCTTTGGAAAGTGCCCAGCAGAAAAGGACCTGGGGGTGCTGGCAACTGTGATTGAACATGAGCCAGCTGTGCCCAGGTGGCCAAGAAGGCAAATGGCATCCTGGCTTGTGTCAACAATAATGTGGCCCGGGCCAGGGTAGTGACTGTCCCCCTGTGCTCAGCACTGCTGAGGCCACACCTCAAATCCTGTGTCTAGTTCTGGGCCCCTCACAGTGAGAAAGGCATTGAAAGGCTGGAGCATGGGAAGGATCTAGAGAGTAAACCTTTTAAGGAACAGCTGAGGGAGCTGGGGTTGTTTAGCCTGGAGAAGAGGAAACTCAGGGGAGACCTTATCATTCCTCACAACTGCCTGAAAGGAGGTAGGAGGCTGGTGGGGATTGGTCTTCCAGATAACTAGTGACAGAATGACAGGACATGGCCTCAAACTGTGGCAAGAGATGTTCAGATAGGATATTATGAGGAATTTCTTCACAGAGAGGGTTGTTAAGCATTGGAATGGGCTGCCCAAGGAGCTGGTGGAGTCACCATCCTTGGAGGTGTTCAAGGAAAGATTGGGTGTGGCACTTAGTGCAGTGGTCATGGGTCAAAGCTTGGGGATTCAATGATCTTGGAAGTATTTTACAGCCTAAATGATTTTGTGAAATCAGACTTGCATTCAATATGACAAAATAAAACAAATATAGCAAAGCAAAAATGATGATTTCATTAAGGCCTGCAGCAGGATAGTTAACTTACTGCATGAAAGTATGCAGAAAACCCATTTGTCAATTTGAAGGCAGCAGTATTACATTAAACACAAAAATGTGCCTGAATGAAAATCTAAGCTGTGATCTATAGGCAGAAGTAATGAAAAGAAAGCAAAATAATGAAGCAATTGAACCTGATATTCTAAATCACATTTTCATCATGGTGAAATGTTATTTTCTTCACTGAAACAGGTATATCTCTATCGATGATTGAGACAGAGTTTTGCAGAAGCTACATTTTTAGACTATTTTCAGCTGATAAGGCTCTATTATTGCTATCATCTTTGTTTAATCATTAGGTAGGATGAAAAAATGTAAGTTTCAGTAAGAGATAATGCATAGGTTCTTCTGCTGACAAAGCTGAAGTGTTTCTGGTTTTCAGCTGTATCTTCCTGTGACAGGCAGTTTAAGGTGAGGTGATTTGCTCTGCTGGCTCTGCTTTTTATATCATATTTCTTTTACAACAAAAAAAAACATACCTGGATAGCCTGACTTAAATATTTCCTAGAGTGTCTTCAGCCAGAGAACTGATAAACAGCTGGGAAACTAAATTCAACTCATCACTCAAGTTTTCATTATAAATAGTAAAACCTAACTGAACTTGGGTTTACTTGCACAAAACTTTCAAAAGGTGAAAGTCTTCCCAGTTTTCTACTGCAATGACAAATTTACAGCCACTGGTGGGACAGTGCCTGTGACAACAAAGGGCTGTAGGGCCGACCTGTGAGAAGGGATGAGCTGCAGCGCTTGCTGACAGACAGAATCTCTCTCTGATCCCACAGGAGAGTGACACTTGGCAGCTACACCAGGATGAAGAAGACTCCATTTACCTATTTAAACCAAACGTTGTTTCACAAGCTTTTCCTTTCCACATCTGATTTATTTTATTGCTTTCTCCTCCTCTGCACCCCCCCCCCCCCCCCCCCACTTCACACTGCTGCCTATGGCTCTGCTACGCTTTGGCATGAACAGAATCATGGGCTGCTGGTGGAGCAGCTTCAGAATGATGCCATGGTATCTATCACAGCACTGATGAGCAAATCTGTCTGCAAAGGAAAGGGGGTGCCCTTGCAGGGACTGAAGGATGCACCCCACCAAAAGCAAGATCAGGGCTAAGAGAGCTGTTTTTCTGGCTGGCAGAACAGGGAGCAGCTGGCAGAAGCATGCACAGGAGACATCCTTACCCGCACTTGCCTTGATTTGACTTGCTGTTACTTAGCTCAGTTTCATTCCTCCATGCCCCCTGCTGTTGTCCTCACTGCTCTCCCCAAAACTGGCCCGATATGATATAATCGATAATAACAGTGAGAGTGTGGATTTCACTGTCACAGCTTATGGCACTACATTGTTTTGCTCGCTTTACTACTGTAAGAAAAACTGGGAATCAGGTAGTAACTGGTAGCATTTAAGATTCAGATTCAGCCTGTGATTTGGACATGACTCAGGCCATGAAAACTAAGGCATTAGATAAAAATAAGCAAAATCTTGCTGCAAAATATAGATGCTCCACTGCAATTGAGCTTTTCTAGTTAGGACATTCTAAAAAAAAGAGATAAAGAAGCTATAAATCTCAGGGGCCCTGTGCTTCCCTGAACTGTTGCAGTACATTTATCGTTACGTAACCCTAAAAGGTTTCATTGGCTCTGTTTTCACGAACAAGAACATTTTAAATGAAAATTAATACATACATATGTAGATCAGTCCACTGTATGTAGCTACCTGGTGGGTAATTCCCAAATGGGGATTTCTTTTTCTCTACATTGGCTTTTTTCTTTTCTTTTTTTTTTTTTAATAGTTCAAAAATAGCATATGAGTTATATAACTAATAAATGAAACCAGAGAAAAATTCTGGCCTTAGGCACCACATAAAAGAGATGGTAACTGTCAGCCTTGACTCCCTGGTTGTCACATCCTGAATGGGATGTTAACTCCTCAACAACACACAAACTTGAAAATGTCACTAGTATGGATGAGTCAGGGCTATTATCCTGATCCACAATAAAAATATCTCTGTGGTAGCCAAGTATTTTATCTGTACAAATTAATGTATACATTTAAACATGCCACTATAAATCACTGCTAAAGTGCTCTGTAGCAATTAGCCAAGGGCTGCTGTTCTGTAATTTTGTTCTAACTGTGCAGAAACTTCAGAAAGAAAGATTTTTTGGCCTTGAGGAGACCTCCTACTGCCACTGCCAGTTTAGGAGGTAAACTCAAGGTTATTTCTCTGCTACAGAATAGTTTCTTTCTACTGTCCTCATTTGCATTTATTTTAGATCTCTAGGTTGCTCATCTCAGGGTGAAATTTAGAAAGAGTAGTCTGTATATCGTAATAATAATAATAATACATTCAGGATAGAAAACTTCGGGCTTTTTGGCGGATGAGCTCTGAATATCATCAGCCTTGGAAAATAAGGGAAAATTTAAGATTTTTTTCTGAAGAAAAATATGATTGAGTCAAAAAACTACTGAGGATCACCGAGTCACAGAATAAGCTAGGCTGGAAAAGAACTTTGAGGTCATCAGCCTGTGATCTAACTCCACCTTGTCAATTAGACCATGGCATCAAGTGCCATATACAGTCATTTCTTAAACACCTCCAGGGATGGTGACTCTCCCACCTTCTTTGGCAGCCCACTCCAATGCTCAGTCACTCTTTCTCTGAAGAGCTTCTTCCTAATGGCCAACATAAACCTCTCCTGGTGCAGCTTAAGACTGTGTCCTCTTGTCCTATTGCTAGTCACCTGGGAGAAGAGACCGATCCTGACTGTGGCTTACTTACCCCATGGCTCATCTCTGAAGAGCCTGATTTCATCCCCTCCCCACTCTGAACCTGGTTTAAAGCCCTCTCAGTCAGCCCTGCCAACTCATGGGCTAGAATCCTTCTGCCCTTGCTCAATAAATGAAGCCCATCTGACTCCAGCAGATCTGGCACCAAAAAGTTGTGCCATGATCAAAAACCCCAAAATTCTGCTCTCAGCACCAGTCCTTAAGCCACTTACTGATAACATGAGTTTTCCTGTTCCTTTCATCAGTCATCATTGCTACTGAAAGAATTGAGCAGACCACCACCTGCACTCCCGTTTTCTAACCTGTCATGGAGAAAATAATACACTATTGCAACATCAGCTTTTTTTTGAGTACCACATCTGATTTATTCTTGGAGGATCCCATACAATTTCCAGCTGCTTACAGGCTGCTTGAAATTTAAAGATCCAATAGAAAACTATGAGATATTTTGGCTGAAGGCCAGTGTATTTATGCCAAAGATAAATTTGCACATGAAAGGTGCAAAAGCAGTAAGGAAGACAGAAAACAAAGGCAATGAAGATCAATTAGCTAATTAAACTTGAAGTAATCTTTGTCAGCCTCACAGTCTTATTATGCAAAAGAACAAATATTTCTAGCTTGCTGTAACTCGAAAAATATATCTGCAAGATTTTTCTTGGTACACCAAATGAATCTCTGATGCTTTAACTGGGTACCTAAGATAGTAAATCTAAAAATACCAGCAAAATTTTTTAAAACACAATTGATTACTCCTTGTTTGGTTTTTTTTAACGAAGTCCCAGCTCTTAAACTGAGTTTACATATTAAAAAAACTACCAATACAACAACATGCTTATAAGTGACTATGTTATATTTCATTGCTGACATCTATTACTGAGTATGTATTTCACAGTGACAGATATCACAGTATGTATATTTTTATAATGACAACTATCACAGCACGTATATTTATTGAATGTTCTTTAACTGCAGTTAATGGTGGCTGTATTGACAGAAAAAAAAATTAACTGCTTCGCTACTAAGGCCAATGAATTAATGGAGGACTTGACTGTATTTGCATTCATGTCTCCTCTATAAAGTAAAACCTGATGGCAAAACTTAGAAATCGGTACTTGCCAATATTTTCTTTCCTGTGTCATTGTTGTTAATGGCAGGAATTTGACCCAATTCTCAGATCTAACAGACTGTAAATCTGGGAGATATATTTTTAAGAGGAACATAGAGAAAACTGAACGAAAAAACAACAAAACAAGATGGCATCCTAACAAATGTCATTTCATACGTCTCAATACTGGATTTCATCTTGCCTAGAGAAAGAAGTTCAGTGTTTGCAGAAAACCTGTGGCTCGATAAAAACATACCTCAGTAGAAGCTAAGTGTTCCCTGCATTCTTCTTGATCATTGTTGTATGAACACTTTTCTTTTACATGTTAGGATGAGGCATGGACTTCTGCAATAAGCAAAGAAATATTTTGAGCCAGGGGCAATTAAATTTCAAAGTTGTCTTACTGTTTCCCAGTAATCACCCACTTTTCATAAATTATCAGCTTAGACTTAAGAGGCCACATCGTGACATTGAGGAGAAGAAAGAGAAGGCAACACATTTTGATCAATACAAAAGTCATATGTTCATATGGTCTCTTTCAAACATGGGTGCTCACAAGCAGTTATAAAATTGAATCCTCTGTTCATTTTTGAAGCAAAGGATGGTGATATGTTTCAGTATGCTGAATTTGTAGATTTTAATTAATTTGGGGAGGATATTTGGAATAAACATCTGAAAATTTCACAGTAAGAAATTTACTTCTTAAAGCATGAGTCATAAAGGTAGCATAAAAGGGACATTTGTAGCCCCCTTTAGCAGGTTGGCCTTTCTTGTGTTTGAGCTCTCCACACAGAGCAGCCTGCATTTTGCTGGATTACCCAGTGGTATCTATAGAAACTGTGCACTTGCATTTACAGATCTAAAAATAAACAAGTAGGGCTACTGTTTTTTACCTGTCCCTTTTAAGAACAGGCAATAAATAGCTCTCTTCTTCCCCTAAAAAACATCCAAAGCACTCCTGAACATTCCCAAATGTTCAGTAAGATTAAAATAGGACAATTCCAGGTCCTTATAGAGCACTTAAGAAAGTGTCCCTCATGATTTACATGCCAGAAAGAGCTAGTTCAATTTTTCAGAATTCAAAATTTACTTCTTCATTAAATTTACTATAATTTTACACCGAAGTAAAAAATATTTTCCTAAGTCAATAATGATTTAATCAGAAATTTTTAGTTTTGAAAATGAGCAAATGTGAGTGTCTTTTAATTCTTTCTCTTATATTCATGCCACCATTAAGTCACTAGAATAAAAATATTAAAACACTTAAGGAACAGTTTGTACTCCTGTGGACATTGGAATGAGACTCAAGTTTCTAAAAGACTTTGGACAAATCAAAATAAGAATCATATACTTATTTATTCATAATCATTTGAAAAGACTGGGCTAGGGAAAAAAAACCCAAACCAAACCAAAACAAATAAACCAATCCGAGCTTGATTCTAAAAGCTTCACCTTTTCTTTAATAGTTTGGAGTTTTGCTTGATGGCAGAGGAAGAGCTCCTATCTGTACAATAATAGAAGACAGTACAGGTCCTTACTCTTGCAGTCAAACCATTCTCTCAAAAAAGCGTTTTCTCCTGCCTGCAGGAATCAATTTCAATAGCTACTATCACCTTAATACAATAGACTGCCATCTTTTATTACAACACACAGGAAAGGCTGGAATCAAGATTTTAATTTCTATTTGCCCTGCATCCCCCACACACAGTTGTGTGTCCTTATTTTAATCTTCTCTCCCACTTGCTTTCACAGAGAAAGCCTTGCTGTAATGCAGTGTGAATTGTGGTGTGCAGATACTTAAATGATCTAATGCTATGTGACCAAAGAATGGGAGATCACACAGGAAAAAAATCCTGCCAGAAGGCGTTTGATGCGTGATAGACAACACCTATTTCATCTGCAATATACAACAAAGACTTCTGTAGAAGATGTCATAGTTACTGAAAGCGGGCCTTTGGCAAGAATGACAGCACAAGCTGCTCACTCCTGGGAAGCATCGGCACTTCTGCATCTGTGCAGAAACAAATCCTTGGGTGCATGGCAAACTTTAAATGCACAGGTAGGGCTCTTTTGGCTCTTGCAAGACCCTGGCATTAGACAGCCACAGCCCAGGTCATTGGTCTGCACTGCCACCAGGCTTAGATGTTTAATTCTGTCTGAAGTCTTTGGTTCTTCATGGAAGAACAGAAGTCCTTAGCACCTTCAGACGTGCTCATCGTTAGTACCCATCAGGGACCTCTCTGTGCCCTTCATGACTCCTTTCAGGACCAAGTCCTTGAGTTGTCCTATGGAAACCAAGATCCTGGGGTTGGAGGAAAGAACATACGTGGATCTCATTCTGTTGCTGCATTAGGATGTAGCTGAATGGGGTCAACATCCAGATTCAGGACCTGAAAAATGCTGCCAGCTCCCACTCAACTTTTAGTTCCTTAAAAGATACTTTTAGTTCCTTAAGTCATCTGGACATAACCCATATAGTTTCTAAAAATCCTGCTTGATGCCTATAAATAAATGTTCTCTTATTAGTATTCTGGAAGTCAGTGTTCAGATTAACTGATTGTCTTATTGGAACGATAAATGAGTCCACTTTTAGCATCTATTGAGAAGGCAGAGACTTAGGGAAAAAAAATGAATACAGAGACTGAGCCATAATGCAGGAGAACACAGAATGGCTGTGGGATCTGAAACAATATAGGAGCACAACAAAATAAAGTAAGTTTTTCTTTTTCAGGAAAGGAAATTTGCAATCTTAGGATTTTCGTGCAGAAATATGACCATGACAAGAAAGGGGAAGGCTATTCTGGTGGTTTGTTTGTTTGTTTCTTGGGAGTGGAGGTTTGGTTGTTTGGTTGGCTTGTTCGTTGATTTGTGTGGGGTTTTTTAAATGGAAACAAAAAATCACAGCCCAGTATTTTAGCAAAAATTTCACTTCTTTTTCTGGAAATGTCTGGAAATCCAGCATGCATATTTAATTATGTGACTGCTCATGTAGGAGTGGCTACTCTTTCAGGATCATCTAAAAGCCAAACTTTGAACAAATATGTCAGTTTGTGAAAGAGGAGGGTCTGCTCTGGGACAAGAGCTATCTCAAATGATGACAACTCAAGCCCCAGCATTTGAAACAATGGGCCATTTTTAAGCTTTCAAAATAGAGCCATAAAACAGAAGGAAATAAAAATTAATGCTGGAAATCAGTAAGAAAGCACCAAGCTTCTGAGAAGAGGGGAGGAAGTCGAAGGGATCCAGTGGTAAGGCTGCCACCAAAGACTGCTACCCTGTTTCAGGGAAAGGAGCAACATCTAAGTCTGGACTTGTTCATAACCTTTTCTGACAATCAGAAGAGTGATTAAGTCCTCTCCTCTCCATAGATTCTGCTTTCTGTCATGTCCCACTCCAATCTCACCCTGATCTAATTTCTAATTTATCAGTAGAATACTGATATCTGCAAAGATTTTAAACTACAGTTTTTAAAGTGTCCAAGACTAAATCTGTGTAAAAGCTTTCCCTGTTTTATCAATACTCACTACGATGACTCATCACTGCTTTGGCAAGTAAAGTGCTGAAATATTTCTCTAGGTTTTCCAGGCTTTTAAAATATGCACACAAGAATTAGAAGGATGTCAACAAACATCTCGGAATAATTTCAGGTAGAAATTAGACACTTTGAGATATACCTGATATTGATGTTGACATTTTTTGCTGTTGATTCACTCACCTTTTGGGTTCTATCCAAGTGGGAGTAGAGAATAACTTTTGCAAAGTAAACACCTAAACTCCTTTCCAGGAGAAGAGAAAGAGTTGGTGACCTCTTAAAGAAGTCAAGACAAGCTGACTCTTCTTGCCTGTCCTGGGCTGATAGGGAATTCCAAAAACCTACATCCACAGGAAATCCAGTGCTCCAAACCACAACGTGAGGACAAATATTTCAAAAATATGCAAGAGTCTCAAAAAAAAGCCCTTTCCTTGAAACAGGTCTCAAAATGTTATGTGTGTGTACTGTCTGGGCAACTCTAAGAATAGTTTGCACTGTTAAATGAAAGGACTGAGTCACACAAGGATTTAGGAGAACTGCCAGGATTCCTGTCTTCAATATAGCTAGACAGATATGCTTTATCAAGCATTCCTGCTCACCTGCAGCCCCAGTTATTGAATGAATATTAAAAGTAATGGATGTTTAGAAAACTAGGTAAGATTTTACAGAGCCTGTTGTCACTCAAATTTCTTCTACTCTGAAATACTGTATTTGTTTTCCTATCCGACACACGTATAAAAAAGATGTTAGTAGAATATTTATGTTTTTTACTTGATTTACTCAGTAGAATTCCATAGCTTTACATTTATCGGCAGGCACGTTTGAATACAAAGAAATTTTTCTTTCACAATGCTGTTTGGTATGTCTTATCTCTGATCTTTTTGTACAGGAGATAAAAAAACCAATGGAAGATGAAAGAAATTGCTCACACTGTATTATTAAGACTTCTCTGAAACCAAGCAAGTCAGAAAACTCTGAAAAAGCTTATATTTGAGAGAATATCTGACATAGAAATATAGCCACATGAGCAGCAGTTGGCATATTTTCAATTCTAACATGATTTTGAATGTTAAATGTTTGTATTTGCCTAAACTGTGGCAGAACAGAAATTCAAAAACTTCTGAGTGTTTTGATTTGATCCCTTTGAAGATGTTTGATTCCCTGCCAGAAGAAATAGCCATGCTGTTCATGTTTGAAAACATCTAACTTGAAAAGATAGAAATACTTCTAAACTGTTATTTGTTTACATAGGGGAACAGAGGTTCCAACAATTAAAAGACTTAGTTTAGGCTTTGATAAATTTAATTCCCTTTGTCAAGCAACTTGGAAACTCTCTATTGTTTCAGTGGAAAGAAGAATTTGACAAAAATATGTCTATAAAAGCTTAATGGGTTTGGATAGCTTTAGTTTATTTAACATGTAAGTGACATTCTAGATATCTTTAAAGAAGAATCAACAAACTGTAATGTAACACTGTGGAAATCTAAAGTAAAAAACTAAACAGATTAGATTCTGGTCTGATATGTAACAAAAGAAGACAGCTATATCATCCTTTTGGAGCAAAAACCACAATAGTTTGAACAGAAATATCCACAAAAGTACATTCCTCTTACCTCATGGATGAATCTGTTAATTAATGAAATATGCTTTCTATTCAAAGATGTTCCTTGATCATGTATCATATTGTTTCTTCTGCTCAAATTAGCAGAAAGACAAGCAGAACTCAGTGGGGAATCTGACCAAAGAATGCAAAAAGTCACGATAAATAGTTTTGCAGAATTGCATTATCTTTTATTAGCTCTAAGGAGAAATGAGGTTTTGCAATCAAATTCTTAAAAATTTCATTCTCCTTGTGAGAGTACCAATTCAGGCAGGAGTGATAGGGCCAGAAAAGACAGTGAATAAGAAAGTTTGTTTCTCTGTCAAGGTAGATAATTGTCTGCATAACTCCTGAAAGATCACTATTTTACAATGCAAAACTATGAGAAGACCTAAGGCCACCATATTTTTTATTACAGATGCCATGCTACAGACCTCTGTAGGATAATTAATCAATTGGCCATTCCTGCCTCCCTGGCAAATTCTCTCTGTGGTGCATATCTCTGAAAGCATCATGATCCACTGACAGTCCCAAGCCAGAAAATGCATCAGGAGATGCTGCAGTTCCCTTCTTCCACCGGCTGTGCACCACATCTCCATCCCAGTGTAGACTGCAGAGGTGGCTCATGTTCCTGTGTAACTAGTTGTTTACCACAGAAACAAGTCACCAAAGTTAATCTCAAAAAGTTAAAGAAGAGGTTTATTTCACAGAGAATTCAGCTTTCTACAGCAGGTTACATGGGCAGCAGCTGGCCTTTCAAACAAAGCCTGCAACTTCTTGATTAGCTGATGGAGTCTAGTGGGGCTAGACAGTATAGTCATCAAGGAGCAACACGGCTGTGATGGCTGCAAGCAGTTACAGTTTCTCATTAATACAGTACCCAGAGCAGACAAATATGATCGTCCCCTCCTGCTCCACCGAATGGTTTATTATTCTGAAAGCTGTCTTGAATATAAATTGTGCTTTGCTGATACTTCAATACAGAGTATAACCTTTTTTTATTGATTTCAGAAGTGCATCAATTGCTTTGCACATCTGTACCCAAGCTCACGCACAGATTCCCATTAATAATAGCAGCGTTCTTTAGAGGTAGCCATATATTATGCACATAAATATTTATTGGTTTTTGTTCATCCAAACCTAAGAATTGTTTAAATTCAATGTTTCAGGGAAATAGTATTCTGTATAATTTCTTTTAAAAGTAAATTTTATAAATTTTAGGTATGGAATTTCACAATAAAACAACTCCCCCTCTTCTTCTTTTTAAAATGTACTTACAGACTATTACATAGTAGGATAATAGAGGAATTAAAAGAGTTTCAATGAATTTTGGATGCCAGCATAAATATAGTTATTTGTAAAGGTTGAATTCACATATATTTGTCCCTCAGCTCTGATATTCAGGTTCAGGCATGACTAGCCAAGCAGACAATTTGTATGTACAGCCAAGCATTTCTGTTAGCAATGTCAGCAAGAGTGATATAGAATGAATTTTTACATAACATTGTCCTATTTTGTCTTAATGGGCATTTTCCATTCAGGTTGGTTACATGATTTTACAAAATGAATTAAAAATAAGTCCTTCACATTGCTTTGCTTAGGCTTCTACCAAGACTTTTCTTTTTTTTTTTTCCTACATGAAGAATATTTTTTCATGGAAGAAAATAGATGAAGTAATAGAAGGTTGATAAAATCAAAGTACAGCCAGTTCCATGGAGAACATATTTTCTGTTGAGAATTCATTTTGCTTGAAGATTTCTGATCAAATTCTGCTATTTTTCATTGGACAGAAACTAATCTAATTTTTGGATGTTTTCTTCCCATACTTTATATAGATTTGAAGATGTCAAATCAGTTTCAAAGCAAAGAGTTGGCCACAGTTTATAATCTTGAGTGTACTGGGAAAAAATTCTCACTGACTTATCTTTCCTTAAATGTTCATTGTGAGTGCACTATAAGCCTGGTGATTTTGACATCAACACTGGTAGAGAATGTTTCCATGAAATAAAGTGAAAACTAGAAATCTAAAGCTTCTTTTTGTTTTTGTTCCATGAACCATGATTTTCATTCCAAACTTCCCAATAAAAGGGACCATTTGCAAAGGCATTCATGAAAAGTTTTACCAACAACAGAACTGAAAGTCTTTACAAGACTTTTTTCCATTTAATCTTTATTGAGGTCTTGCCAACAGCCCTACACACTGACCATTTCAGGCTTATGCTCTGTGCTCTAGGGCAGATCCAGCAGAGGAACAAGAAGGCTGGTACAGGATTCAGGAGCTAAGTGGGAAAGAGTTAGTGAAAACCACATTTGTCTGAATTAGTCTTGCCAACATCTACAAACACATTTGAGTTCTGTAGAATGTTCATTAACACATATCATTATAAGATGTAGGTGAAAAAGAAACCCAAACTAAACCAAATTCTTTCTATTTCCCAGTTTATCCTTCCTACACAACTCCCAAGTCAAGAAAACTCTAAATTTTGATTTTTTTTGTTGCAAAACTATTTCTTTCTCATTTAATAGGTAATAAATTACTAGGTCAGAATGTTGACATTTTCACGAAGAAATATTAAAAAGTTGTGTTCAAAAAGGTCAAAGAATTACAATGGTTTGGGATGAAAGGGACCTCAAAGATCATCTTGTTTCAACTCCCTGCCATGGGCAGGGATACCTTCCAGTAGACCTGGTTGCTCAGAGCACCATCTAGTCTGACCTTGAGTGTCTCCAAGACTTACAGGAAAATACCCTAGTTCAGAGCAGAAAGCTGGCAACTAGGATAGCCTGAAATACAAGCTAATTTTATCAGCCACATTGCCTAGCAGAGTTTCTCTGCCTGTAACAGGCACTGTGCTTTTTACATATACTGAGATCTGGTTTCCTCTCAGCTGCATTTTGAAGGGAGTTTCCTAAAAACTTTTTTCTTCTGATTAGTCCATAAAGGTAAATTGGACTTCAGTACAAGTGTTTTGAAAACCAGCATGGAGCATGCAGGAGTGATCTATTTTTCATCCAATTAAGAAAAACAAGTTGTGTGCCAGACTTCCTACTGTGCCTAGAAACTACCTCACACTCATACTTGCATTCTTTATTAATTCAGCTTTGCTTCCTCCTTTAACTCCATTGTCTTTGCAGTTCCATGTAATTTGGTGTCATTCATAGCACACTGACTAAAGGACAAGTATGGAAAAATCTGTCTTTTCAAAATTCTAACATTATAAAGGATCATTAAATGTGTGTAGAGTTTTGCAATAATTCATTGTCAGCCAAGCCATGATGGCCTACCACTCTACCTAGTCTTCAGGTTTCTCAGAGGTTTGAGACCTTTCTTTCCTGCTTCAGCTTCCTTTTTATATTTGAAGAGAGCAATGCGTTATAGTATTAGTATGTTCTCATACTCTCAAGCTGCTCTGCTGATACACATTGATGAGGGGGAAGTTTACATGGAATAAAATTTACAGATCTGTAGTCCCTGGTGTTTTCCCCATTAGACACATTTCTGTAATTCTGGACTCTGCCATACAACTGACTAAAAGAAAGTGCTGATTTTTCCCTAGTAAAATCCTTTATGTAGGTTGCAGAGGCCAAGAACTTCACAGTGTTTCTTTTTTATTTCTGTAGTAAGTGTGAACATTGAAACCCATGTTCAAAATAGGAGTTTGCCATGCCACCTTCCCTCTCCTGTAACACCAAAATTCATTAACTACTTCTGTTCAGTTAGTATTTTTTTTCAGCTGGTACCTCAACATTCAGCTTGGTATCAAAGATAATTTTTGAGTCTTCAGAATAACACTTGTATTTCCGACAGATTTTACATCCTGACATTTGCAGGCAGTGTAATATAACCTACACAATGTAATCTATCTAATGACAAATACCAAAGATAAATATACAGGATTTAAAAAATTGTGTGAGATCTATAGTTAGGAAAAATAAACCTTTTTTTTTTTTTTTTTTTGCTTTTTTTTTTTTTGGTGAAGAGTCTTTTCCTGATTTCACTTTGGATGTTGATTTTTTTTCCTAAACTAAATAAACAAAATTTTGTACGTTATTTGGGGGATAAAAAAAAAAATACCCATCATGTTTAACTTTGCTTATCTTTCATTTTACCAAAACTAATGAAGAAAATTCCATGATGTTGGCTTGCATTGGCTTTGTCTGAAAAAAGTTTTTCCTAGCTTTACCTGAACTGCAGATGACACTTCGTGAAATTAAAAATTATATGCTATATTTTCCCCTGTTTCATACAGTTTTTAATTCCTATTGGAATAAAAACCAGATTTTCATCAACTTCCTCTGGTTTGATTCCGTAAAATACTATAAGCACAGTGGGAATCAACCAGAAAGCCAGAAAATATCATCAGAGAAAAAAATTACAATCTATCAATTACCAGTTTAGTTCTGAAACATTTCCTCTCTTCTTTTTGATAGTCCTGGTGTGATGATAATATATTTTATCAAGTAAAAATCAAGTTCAATCATCTTCAGATGCTGTGGATGTTCACATAAAAAAAAAATGCTGCTGAAAGAAAAATAGGCATTCTAGAATGGTACAATAAGTTAGGAGATATTTGTACAATTTCCTAGGTTGCACATAACAAAACTCACACTACTTTCTTTTTCACACTACTTTTCATTTTCCATATGCACACACAAGCTGTCCTGAGTTTTATAGAATTTTGGATAATAGAATTTATTTTGAAAGGATTGAAAGGTTCCAAAGAAACCCTTTCAGGTCTAGTCATTGGCTGATAGACTTTTGGAACTGCATTTCTCAACCTTTATTTCAATACTTCAGGATAATATGGTTAGTCTTTTCTGGAACTAAGTCTTGGCCAAGCTCCAAGCATTATTTGTTTTATCAAAATACTTAAACCAGCAGTCTAATATAAATAAAAAAAGTATAAGTGAAAAAAGCTGCAGCATTTTTTCTAAACTGATATGCACTATAAGAAAATAACAACAAAATAGTTTTATGAACATAATGAAAAAAGACAAAGAGATTTTAGGTCTTTAAAGTTGAAACTCACCAAAGTATACTAGAGTCAAGTAAGTTACTGTTTCTTCATTTGCACGTTGGTCCACAGTGCAGACTTCCCACATACCCCTTCTTTTTGCTGTAAATGGGGAGTATTCCAGGTTTTCTTGTTTCAAGCAATGTGATGCTATTTTTCAAGATCTGGTCTGCAGACATACTGATTCTTTCTGTGTAATGGAAGCAGAACAGATAGAAACCTGAGTACAGAGGATGCTTCGTCCAGTTGGACTTGGTGATGAAAGAGAAAAGCTGATCCAGTTTAAGCCCAGCTGGCAGCTAAGTGCCATGCAGACACTGGCTCACTCTCACTGGTGGGGAGGAGAGTTACAAAGAAAAGGCAAACCTCCTGGGTTGAGATTGGAACAATTTAATTATTGAAACAAAATATAATAATAATTTTAGTAATAAGGAGAGGGAGAGAGAGTAACAGAATCCAAGAAAAGTAAGTTGCTTACCACCAACTGACCAATACCAGGCCTGTCCCAGAATTTTGATAGGCCCCAGTTCCAGGTAACTCCCCTAGTTTATATACTGGGTGTGGCATACTGTGGTATGGAATATCCTTT
Organism: Phainopepla nitens; assembly: GCA_013400175.1. Classification (NCBI taxonomy): domain Eukaryota; kingdom Metazoa; phylum Chordata; class Aves; order Passeriformes; family Bombycillidae; genus Phainopepla; species Phainopepla nitens. The sequence goes on along the minus strand of VXBQ01003992.1, from coordinate 227,038 downwards.
TGAACAGTTTGGATCACCTGTCTCGGCTATGTTTCCTCCCAGCTTTCTGTGCACCTCCTCACTAGTAGAGCAGGAGACACTGAAAAGTCCTTGACTTAGTGTAAGCAATACCCAGAACAGTCAGAACATCTGTGTGCTATCAATATGACCTTCATAGTAAATCTCAAACACTCCTCTGCACTAGCTACTAAGAAGAAAATACTGTCTTAAGCAAAACAATGACCAAAAGAAAAAAAAAAGACAAAAAAAAAAAAAAAAAAATCTTGGTCTCTTACCTCGAAACATAGGTATCAGAAACAGGCTGAGCTGGAAGTCAGTCTGGTGTTTTTCAGGCATATGACAGTAAGTGAACTTCTGAGGATTGTCTTACGTTAACCCAAGCTCTCTGTGTAAACATGGCTTTACATCACTGGTATCTGAATGCATGGGGAGAGTGCCAACTCACTCCAACAAATCAATGTGTTGTGAGTTCTTTACATATTTTATATCATTAATGTTCAAACACAAACTAATTTAAATGCCCAAGCACTATGAATTTCAAATGCTGCATAGTCAGAGACATGGAGAAAGTCAATAACAGTTTGCTACAAGAACTACTTCTCCTCTGGTAATTCTGCCAAATTTTAATGAATCTGATATAACACAAATGGATGCCAAGCAGGCTTCACTTCTCTTCATGCTTGTTTTTATGTACAAAAACCTGAGAGTCAAGTCAAAAGGTGAATTGTATCATGCCTGGGGATCTGTCAGTAGCATGTAGTATTGTGAAACAGGACACAAAATCTGTGCTTGCCTTCTGCCATGTCATGTATAACCAGTCTTGGAGTGAGAAAACTAGGAAGAGGATTTGGGGCTCACACAGCAATTCAGTTTTCCAAGCTCTCCTGAACTCAGTCAAGTCCAGTCAAACAAATCTTGTCTATTCTTTGAGATACTAATTTAGCCATTACAATGAAATTTCGGTGCTGGTTATCATGAGTTAAACAGCATAAATGAAGAATCACCCTTCCTTTGTGGTCAGTAAGGAAAAAAATGCAAATGCCACATGCAGCATTAACATGGAAAGACTGAAGTAGCACTTGGAACTATACAACAAATACCAGACTTTTTCCTCTTTCAAGAGAATTGCTTTTCATAACTCAGGGGTTTTTTCTGCTTTTCAGAACTATCAGTCATTGCATTTCTCCTCACCACAAAACTGTCAGTTATATCTTTCTTCTCGGATTCAAGCGGTTTATGACTCATTCCCTTATTGTTGTATGCTATACTATAATTGTTATTTCCATTATCTGGTACATGAGTCATTTTCTGTGCAGCTATTTATTACAAAGTAACATGATTCTCATGTCTCTTAACATCTGTTTGAGTTCCTTCTGCATTGATGATGATCATATTTTATATGCATTGGATTTTACTTCTTTCCATCTCAAGCATTTCGCTGCACTGTTTACTGTATATTGAGCAATGCAAGCATCACCTGTAGAGCAAAAGTCTTCCTCGAAATTTTATTCTGCACAGTCCTGTTCTATTCATTTTCCTGGGCCATTTTGTCACAGTCGTTAGGAAGAACCTTTGGAATTGTTTGATTTCCTAATATCATATATAAAGGTCAACAAGAAAATTTTGTGAGTTAATACTCTCTTTTGCGTATGATAAATTATATAGCAAAACAATGAGTGAAATTCTTGCCTATACTGAATCTAGGAGGATTTTTATACTGACATTGTGGAAAATCATTTAAAGTCCAAATGTCTTTATTTCACTGCAAACTGTGCCTAGATGTAAACTGCAGTTAGGAGCAGGATAATTGTATTTCCTAAATGTATCCATTACTCACGATTCTGTGCTATAGCATGCTACCAGGCTGTGCTAAATCTAAAACTGGAGCTGGCGGATAGGATGGATAAAAGCCAAGCTGTGGAAGAAGTCCAAGAAAAGGTCCGTGTTCAATTGCAGTCCCTTTTAATTATTAAAAATAGCAAGATAGAAGAATTGTGGAAGTTCTGTCAAGGTTTTGTCCACACAGAAAAAGTCTGTCTTCACGAATGTGTGTATAAGGCTGCTCATAGGACAAGAATATGCTTACCAGCACCATAATCCATCTCAGCAAAATAAGTAATCTTCATGTTTAGCTGAACTTCTGTCTTTCATTTATAGACTTTTTGCTCCTAATTTCCTATATTTCTATACACATTTCCATCTGAACAGTATACTTGTCCCTTTTTTCATGCCCATGGTTGATTCAGGCTGTCTCCTTCCAAAACAAGGGAAAACTGCCTGAATCTAACTTTGCTCCTTGTCATGACCTAAAGGCAGTACCATCTTATTCTACACTGCTGGTTTCATTGAATACCTACCACGGAAAGGAAAAAGGGATGCACTCAAAGTGTTCATATATGAAGATAAGGAAAATAAACTCCTATCCCCCAAAAGGCAAAATTGCTTAATGCAAAAGTTCACTAAATATTACAAGTTATGTTTAATATATCAAGAAAAGAGGAAAAATACACATGGACTGGAAGCATGTGTCTATGGATTTTACTTCTGTATGGCATGCAGTGGGAGCTAAAATTTCATCCCTTGCATTCCCTCATGAGGAGACCAGATACAACAACTGTGAAGGGTACATAATTTCATCTAAAAAACCACTTTCATTTTAAGATGTAAAAGAACACAGAATGCCAGAGTCTTCTTTATATTCCTCAGACAATACTTATAATGGTAAGCACATTTTCTATATTCCTTTTAACAAATGCATTTTTGAAGTGCAAATCTATAATTACCAAATTAGAGTAATAGATAATTACTTTTAAATGGTGCAGTTTCATAAATATGGCTGTGTGCTGGCAATGGGGACATGTGGCCACAATGGCCCTGGCCTGATCTCACCTCAGATGGAGTTGGCGAGCCAAGCCGGGTGCGTTCTGATGGAACATTTGATGGCTCAGTTTTGCCTGTTGGAAAAGATCAGGAGGCCTGGTCAATTCCAAGGGTACGGCCACTAAGGAATCAGCTCTCACATTTCCCTCAGCAATCAGGCCAGGCAAATCAGTATGTGACCTTACATGCATAATGTAAAAGGGTTGCTCTCGACGGGAGACAAGATATACTAGTTTTGAGAGCAATTCAAAGAGAGATTTATGTGATACCTCCTTCAAGGTGGACTGCTCTGCTCGTGCCACCACTCCTGCTACGTAAGCCAAATCTGTTACCAAATTGAATGGTTCCGGGAATTTCTCAAAGGCCCTAATGACTGCGGCCAGCTCAGCAACTTGAGGGGAACCCTCAACGTATTCAACATCTGTCTCCCATTGCTGAGTTTGAGCATTCTTCCAGGTCATCACAGACCTGTGGGATGCTCCAGATGCGTCTGTAAAAATGTTTAGGGCTTTGAGTGGAGTCCTGCTCCTTACATCCCTTGGGATCAGATTAAAATTTGCATGGAATAATTTATGGGCAGGAGCATGCACCGAGATCTGACCTGTGTAGTTGCAGAGTGCCACCTGCAGACCCCAGTACTCACTGTGGAAGTGATCAAATATCTCTCTTGTCAATTTCCCCGAGGAGACCTCTTCTCCGGAAAGATTGACGGGCAAACGTATGCATGCAAAGTCCCAACCGGCCAGTTCCCGAAGCCGTGTCTGGGCTCTCCTGATGAGCTGAGCCATCAGCTCATGTGGCCGTGTAATAGTTTTGGACCGCTGATGACAGAGGAAGACCCACTCTATTATCAAGAGAGGGCCCCTCTGGTCCTGGTCCCACTGGAAGGTAACTCCGTGGAGGTGCGGCAGCTTCCCTAGGACGATAAATTCAAAGGGCAGGGTTAGTTTGCATCGATGAGCCTGTCACTCTTCAATGGCCCTTTCCACCTTTTTCAGTGCAGTTCTCGCCTCTGGGGTTGGGGACCTTGAAGAACTCAGCTCATCCCCTCCCTTCAGTAAATTGAAGAGGTGGGCCAGGTCATCGGTTGTGATGCCTAGCCAAGGCCTAACCCAGTTCAAAGTCTCACACAGGGAGTGCAGGTCAGCCAAGGTTCGGGGATCAGTGTTTATCGCCAATTTTTGAGGAACAATGGTCCTCCCAGTGATCTCCAGCCCAAGATACTTCCAAGGGGGCATCCTTTGAACTTTCTACTCTTGTAGGATGAATCCTGCGGCTGTTAAAATATTAACTACTTGGTCAAGCACGTGTTGAAGTATGTCATCATGGGGGGCGCACACGAGCACATCATCCATATAGTGAAGGATGATGGCTTCCCCCGCCTTGGCACGGACTGGGGACAGCAATGAGGAGATGTACCACTGGCAGATAGTGGACATGTTCTTCATTCCTTGTGGAAGAACCCGTCAGTGGAACCTCCTCATTGGGGCTTCTTGGTTGATGGAAGGTACCGAGAAGGCAAACTGTGGGGCGTGTGCAGGGTCTAGGGGAATTTTGAAAAAACAATCCTTTATATCTATTATTGCCAATTTCCAGTTTCAGGGGAGCATTGATGGGGAAGGCATCCCTGTTTGAAGGGGTCCCATGTCTACAATGATCTTGTTTATTTCACGAAGGTCATGAAGAAGCCGCCACTTATCCCTCCCCGGCTTAAAGATAACAAACACCAGAGAGTTCCAGGGGCTGAAAGTGGGCTCGATGTTACCAAGAGCCAATTGCTCCTCCATGAATTCGTTGAGCACCTGTAATTTGACCTTGCTCAACGGCCACTGATCCACCCAGACAGATGAATCCATGGTCTAATCAAGCTTCTGGGTGGGGCACTCCACAGTGGCCGCTATTAAAAATCCCGAGGGGTTTTCGAGATCTCAATTTTCACCCCCCATTGAGACATGGCATCCCTCCCCCACAAACGAACCTTGTAATTTGCAACGAAGGGACGTAAGGTTTGTCCTTTCCGGCCCCTCAATTTGTACAAAGCTCTTAGACTGTCTCGCCAATTGAGCACCCCCTATACTCTGGATCGTTCTGGCCACGGGTTGCAGCTCCCAATGTGACGGCCATTTCCTTTCAGGAATGATCGTCACATCCACCCCAGTGTTGAACAAGCCCTTTAACCCTAGGGTTTCCCCCCCTCATCTGATGTAACACGGGATCATGGGCTTGTCCTGCCCCACCACCTCTGCCCAGNCACTAAGGAATCAGCTCTCACATTTCCCTCAGCAATCAGGCCAGGCAAATCAGTATGTGACCTTACATGCATAATGTAAAAGGGTTGCTCTCGACGGGAGACAAGATATACTAGTTTTGAGAGCAATTCAAAGAGAGATTTATGTGATACCTCCTTCAAGGTGGACTGCTCTGCTCGTGCCACCACTCCTGCTACGTAAGCCAAATCTGTTACCAAATTGAATGGTTCCGGGAATTTCTCAAAGGCCCTAATGACTGCGGCCAGCTCAGCAACTTGAGGGGAACCCTCAACGTATTCAACATCTGTCTCCCATTGCTGAGTTTGAGCATTCTTCCAGGTCATCACAGACCTGTGGGATGCTCCAGATGCGTCTGTAAAAATGTTTAGGGCTTTGAGTGGAGTCCTGCTCCTTACATCCCTTGGGATCAGATTAAAATTTGCATGGAATAATTTATGGGCAGGAGCATGCACCGAGATCTGACCTGTGTAGTTGCAGAGTGCCACCTGCAGACCCCAGTACTCACTGTGGAAGTGATCAAATATCTCTCTTGTCAATTTCCCCGAGGAGACCTCTTCTCCGGAAAGATTGACTGGCAAACGTATGCATGCAAAGTCACAACCGGCCAGTTCCCGAAGCCGTGTCTGGGCTCTCCTGATGAGCTGAGCCATCAGCTCATGTGGCCGTGTAATAGTTTTGGACCGCTGATGACAGAGGAAGACCCACTCTATTATCAAGAGAGGGCCCCTCTGGTCCTGGTCCCACTGGAAGGTAACTCCGTGGAGGTGCGGCAGCTTCCCTAGGACGATAAATTCAAAGGGCAGGGTTAGTTTGCATCGATGAGCCTGTCACTCTTCAATGGCCCTTTCCACCTTTTTCAGTGCAGTTCTCGCCTCTGGGGTTGGGGACCTTGAAGAACTCAGCTCATCCCCTCCCTTCAGTAAATTGAAGAGGTGGGCCAGGTCATCGGTTGTGATGCCTAGCCAAGGCCTAACCCAGTTCAAAGTCTCACACAGGGAGTGCAGGTCAGCCAAGGTTCGGGGATCAGTGTTTATCGCCAATTTTTGAGGAACAATGGTCCTCCCAGTGATCTCCAGCCCAAGATACTTCCAAGGGGGCATCCTTTGAACTTTCTACTCTTGTAGGATGAATCCTGCGGCTGTTAAAATATTAACTACTTGGTCAAGCACGTGTTGAAGTATGTCATCATGGGGGGCGCACACGAGCACATCATCCATATAGTGAAGGATGATGGCTTCCCCCGCCTTGGCACGGACTGGGGACAGCAATGAGGAGATGTACCACTGGCAGATAGTGGACATGTTCTTCATTCCTTGTGGAAGAACCCGTCAGTGGAACCTCCTCATTGGGGCTTCTTGGTTGATGGAAGGTACCGAGAAGGCAAACTGTGGGGCGTGTGCAGGGTCTAGGGGAATTTTGAAAAAACAATCCTTTATATCTATTATTGCCAATTTCCAGTTTCAGGGGAGCATTGATGGGGAAGGCATCCCTGTTTGAAGGGGTCCCATGTCTACAATGATCTTGTTTATTTCACGAAGGTCATGAAGAAGCCGCCACTTATCCCTCCCCGGCTTAAAGATAACAAACACCAGAGAGTTCCAGGGGCTGAAAGTGGGCTCGATGTTACCAAGAGCCAATTGCTCCTCCATGAATTCGTTGAGCACCTGTAATTTGACCTTGCTCAACGGCCACTGATCCACCCAGACAGATGAATCCATGGTCTAATCAAGCTTCTGGGTGGGGCACTCCACAGTGGCCGCTATTAAAAATCCCGAGGGGTTTTCGAGATCTCAATTTTCACCCCCCATTGAGACATGGCATCCCTCCCCCACAAACGAACCTTGTAATTTGCAACGAAGGGACGTAAGGTTTGTCCTTTCCGGCCCCTCAATTTGTACAAAGCTCTTAGACTGTCTCGCCAATTGAGCACCCCCTATACTCTGGATCGTTCTGGCCACGGGTTGCAGCTCCCAATGTGACGGCCATTTCCTTTCAGGAATGATCGTCACATCCACCCCAGTGTTGAACAAGCCCTTTAACCCTAGGGTTTCCCCCCCTCATCTGATGTAACACGGGATCATGGGCTTGTCCTGCCCCACCACCTCTGCCCAGTATACCTCCGGCGCATGTTCGTCTTCAGTGATCACTGATGGAATTGGGATTGCCTGGGCAACTATTTGGGTCTTTCTCAAAGAAAAAGGTGGTTGTGGGCACCGTGCCATGAGAATGAATCCCCTCGCATCATGTAGCAGTGTGACTGGGGACATCTCAGTCTCTGGGGGTGTGTGCTTTTGTGTCCCTGATGACGAAATACTTACAAGTGGGTTCCGAAGGCATCACAGTCCCTCCGATGGGTCAACCCCCAGAACAGTCCACCGGTTGTCCCTGAAAAAGAAATTCCTCGTTGACACAAGGTAAATGGGCAGTCGGGGACGCCACACATTTTTCTCAGGGTCTTCCTCTGGCCAGGGTCTGTGGCAGTGTCCAGAGCAGATGTTACTTCTGGAACAGTGATCAAGTTTGGTAAGTGAAATGTCACAATCGGTAAGTGTCGTATCCGGTAGTGAAACATCATAATCGGTAAGTGTCATGTCCGATAGAAACACATGTCCTCCCCCATCTCTTCCCACGCCTACCCCATTTATTTTAACATACGGGGTAGGACTGCACTAGTTATTTAGTTTTTTGATTGTGGGGGCATTCCCCCTCCTCCCCCTGCTGAGAGTTCCTTAACCCTAGGAGTCAGTTGTGGTACTGGGCAGTCCTGACATAGGTGTCCTCTCTTCCCGCAACGGAAGCAGACGGAGAGTCCTGCTTGGAAGTTCCTCCATGTGGGAAGCGGCGGGACTGCTGGGGCTTCAGGACCTGTTGCTGCCACCGTTGGTTGCTTCTCCTCCAGCTGCTGCACCAGGCTGGCCTTCCGCGTGCATGCTCGGATGAGCGTTGTCAGGGTGGGTGGAGGATCCAAAGGGAGACCTAGAATGATCTTCTTACAGGATGTATTAGCATTCTCCATAGCCACACTTAACAAGATGGAATCGTGTGCCTTAGGATCCTCCACTTGTTTCTCCACCTGTTCTTTCAATCTATTTATGAATTTGATGAAAGGCTCATCCGGCAGCTGATAGATGCGGGAGTAGCCAATTCTGGGCTCATCGGATGGAAGTAGATTGTACGCTTTCTTTGCAGCTTCCTTGAATTGCTCTATAACAGGCGTTTGAAGGACCCTGGCCTGGTCCACAGCCCAAGCCCACTCTCCCTCGCCGCACAAGTGGTCCATAGTTATGACCCTGTCAATGGCATCAAAGGCGCCTTTGGAGCTTTCCAGCAGCTCAGAGTGGATGTCCCGCAATGACCTCTTCCACTCTGTCTCCAACAGCAGATAATCCGCTGGGGAGAGGAGACATGAAAACAAATCTTTGAGGTCATGCGGGACTAGATCGTGGGAGGAGAGAGTAGCCTGCAACAGATTTTTAACGTACTAGCTCTCCTTCCCGAATTCCCTCTGAGCCCTGGAAAGCTCCTTCTTGTTTTGGAAAGAGAAGGGCTCCCATTCAATGAAGTCTCTTCCCTGGCCACTAACAGAAACAGGCGCGGCAGTGAGAGGGGCTTCCTGTTCCGGGTTCTGGTTCCCGGGCCTGTCACATCCAGTCCCCAGAGCGTGGGAACTGGAAGGAGGGGTGTGGGAACCGGAAGCCGGAAGGGAAGGGGAGGAGCAACTCAAGGCAGGAGGAGGAGCATGAGTGGAGCAGTAACTAGAGTGGCAGGAGGGCAGTTCCATGGGAGTGGCCACAGATGGAGGTGTGGCAGCACAAAGCTCCATCTTCGTAGGAGGTGACAGGGGCGGAGCAGAGGTAGGGCAACCAGGAGCAGGAAGAGGAGGGTCTAAGGGAAGGAGGGACAGGAAAAGGGATTGTGGGAAGGAGAAGCACAAGGGAGGGGGCCAGCCATTTGGTCTCCACCATCTTGTGCTTTCCAGGAGCCATTTTGAGGGGATCGGGAGCAGTGGGCATGAACATTGATCATAAAGGCTTTCTTGGGACAGACAAGGCACAAAGAAGGAATTCAGGCCTGGGGATGAGGGACAGGATCGGGGACATAAAATAGATGGGTAAGAACCAGGGGAAATATTAAAACAAACAACCTTATGGGCTTTAACTGGCGTTGAGGGATGCAGGGAAGGGGTCCTGACAGTTGCTACCTCGCTGTCAGGACTAGGGTGCCAGGGGGGACGTGAAGAGCCAGGGAGACTAAGGTCAGGCAGACTGGTCTGGCTATCCTGTACAGGACTTTCCACCGCTCTGCATGTCCTCCTTGGTGCAGGGGAAGAGAGTCTGGGAGACGGGGTAGGAATAACTTTGGTAGCACAAGAGCTTTGGATCGANAGGGGAAATATTAAAACAAACAACCTTATGGGCTTTAACTGGCGTTGAGGGATGCAGGGAAGGGGTCCTGACAGTTGCTACCTCGCTGTCAGGACTAGGGTGCCAGGGGGGACGTGAAGAGCCAGGGAGACTAAGGTCAGGCAGACTGGTCTGGCTATCCTGTACAGGACTTTCCACCGCTCTGCATGTCCTCCTTGGTGCAGGGGAAGAGAGTCTGGGAGACGGGGTAGGAATAACTTTGGTAGCACAAGAGCTTTGGATCGACTGGCTTTCCACTTCCATCTTTTTTAGCAAACACATTTGGATCATCATGACCAAAGGGATAAATCTGGCAGCCACAGGGTCCTCTTGGTCCATCAACGCTGCCAATTTCCTCCCGACTTTGTCCCAAAAAGGGACATGGGCCAGATCTTGCAGAGACACCCGTGGGAAGTGAAAGGCCAGCCACCATATTAATCTTTTCAACAATCCCCGTGAAAATCATTTCCCCCCACCCTCTAGNTTCCACTTCCATCTTTTTTAGCAAACACATTTGGATCATCATGACCAAAGGGATAAATCTGGCAGCCACAGGGTCCTCTTGGTCCATCAACGCTGCCAATTTCCTCCCGACTTTGTCCCAAAAAGGGACATGGACCAGATCTTGCGGGGACACCCAGGGGAAGTGAAAAGCCAGCCACCGTATCAATCTCTTCAACAATCCCTGTGAAAAACATTTTCCCTCACCCTCTAGAATACCCACAACTTGGAAAAACAATCCCATGTGGTGTGTGGACAGGCCAGGATGGATGCATTTCCCGGCTTTGGCCCCCATGGTAAATCAAATCCACACACACACACTCACCGACGACTAACAGCAAAGGTCAACTTAAAGAAATAAAAGTAAGGGTCCAAGGGAGAACCACAGCACACTGACACCCACACATGGCCAGCCCCCCTCACCACTTGGGAGGACACTGACCTTTTCTCCACTTGGATAGAGGGCTGTAGTCATGGTCCTTCTCCCAGAGACCGCCCTTGGTGCTTGTGAAGGGTTCTGGTCTCTGTCCCCAGGAGTGCCACCCACTAAAACTGGGTCTGCTCCCACCGGGGTAGCTGACGGCCAAATGACGTGAAATCCAGCTTCTCGTGGGTCGGTGCCCTGCCGCACATTGGGCGCCAGCTGACACGGCCTCCGGAGCCCAGCTAGCTCCACGAGTTCTTCACGAACTCTACACACTCCGGGTCAGCCGAGCCGAGTGTGGGAAACCACCGCAGCAGGATGTTGTGCTGGCGGCGGAATCTAGAGCCGCTGCTCTGCTGGGAAGCACGCTGTCAGGGAGGAGATAAAGAGGAAAGGAGAGGCTCCAATGCTCTTTATGATCCAGGGAAGCTTTATTCCAGGGAGGGAATAAACAGAAGAGCCCTGAGCACTGCTGTGCACAGGTTTATATACACCAAAATTTTGAGGGGAGGGGTTGACAAACAAACCAATGGGGTATTCTCGGGGTGGAACAAGGGATAAGTAAAGGGCTTACATCAAGGGTTTATGACCAATGGGAATAAGGGGAGGAGACATAGGGTCACATGAGCCAATGGGGCTTCGTGGTTTAGGGGAATTCCAAAGGGGAGGACACTTCAGGGATTGGCTCACGTGTGGATTGGCAGGGAAGGGTCTGGAAATAGGGCCAGGGTTTAGGTGATGGATAGGGAAAAAGGGGATTGGAACAACTGCGGGAGAAACCATTTTGGGAACATATATAGGGGAATACTTGGGGTAAAACTAATTAATAAAATCGTTGGCTGCAACATGATCTAGCTTACCTAAGCATGCTTAAGCCATTTGAGGAAGGATAGATGGAGAATTCCAGTTCTTTCTCCATTAATGAAAGAATACATCTTTTTCAAAAAAGAACATACAGGTTTATAGATGCTTGACGTGGCCCTCTGGAGCCCGGCAAGCTCTGACCACACACTCTGGTCTGGCGGGGCCACACCAAGTGTGGGCAACTGTTCCGATAGGTGCAGTGCTGGAACAGAACCTCAGAGCTTTGGCTCCACGGAGGAGCTGTCAGTCAAGGGAAAGGCGAAGGGAAGAGAGGAGGATCAAATGTTCTTGAGTTCCAACCACATTTATTGAGGTGAAGGGAGAAGACCAAAAGAAGCCCTGAGCACTGGTGTGCAGGGGGCATTATACAACTCAAAATCAGTGGGAGGGTACAAACAACAAACCAATAGGGAATCCTTGGGGGAGGGATGAGGGAGGTGCCAAGGGATTACATAATAGGTCAGGAACCAACAGGGACAAGGGGAGGAGAAAGGGGGTCACATGGGCCAATGGGGCATCATGGATTAGGGGATTTCCAAAGGGGAGTATACTTCAGGGATTGGCCCATGTGGGCATTGGCAGGGAAAGAGAACAAGGGGCAGGGTTGAGGGGATGGACAGGGAAGGGACTGGAATAAAGGGAGGAGATACTTTTGAGGGACAGGTTCTTGGGGTTGGGCATGTAAGTGGGACAAAGCATTTGGGTAGAGATCACAGGGGACAACAAACAAGGGCCACAACAGATGCTGAAAAATTATTTTCCTCTGGCTCTTCTATAGGCAGCAAAAGGTAGCTTATTTAGAGTGACAGAAGAGAAAAAGAAAATAAGAAATGACAACACTTAGTATTGAAAGAATAATCTAGATTCTCCTATACTCATGCTAGTGTGTGCAAGCTATGATATTAAAGCACACTCCTGCCCCAAAACATAATGTTGGTGTTTTGAAGATTGCCTAAATTTTGGCATCATGTTAATGGTAAATGGCAGACTGTAAATAAATCTCCTAAATGACTTGGAAAGACTACAATGAAAGTATTATTTTGTTGTCACAGATGCTGTACCACAAATAAATATAATTTAGGTGGTAAATTCTTAGTTTTACCAAGATAAACAACTGAAATCCACATCAGAGTAAAACAAAAACAACCACTCATTCTCTAGATGGTCCACAGGAGCTCAAGGTTCAGCTTATTAAATGTTTACAAAATCAGTTTTGTCAGTTTTGCTTTTATTTTTTTGTTTTTTTGCATTACTCAGTATGCCACTCTGAGTAATGAACGTACTGCAAAAGGGTACAATGTTCAGACACCTATGAAAAAAATATATAGAGGAAGTTATAGGAAATAAAATTATAAATCCTTGCCAATATACTATGGACCCACATGTCAACCTCTCTCTATAAATGAACACTAGTAGCAATGTTTGTTTTTCACCTGTGTGAATGCTAGGCCACTCCCCATGAGGGTAACACAATTACTAAAGAATGAACTCTGATATGAATTGCTCTGTAGCTTATGTGAGGTTGAGCCATGAATTGCTGTCACAGCATTATAGAAGTACACCTATTATGAAAAGCAGTTTGTAAAATTAAGAAAAGCTAGTCATAAAATGTCTGTATTTTACAAGGATTTCTGGCAGCACCCACAAAGTCATGCATAAGCATAAGAGTCCTACATAAATCCATAAGTCCTACAGCATAAGTAGAAAATTAAACAGAAAGTTGTCAAGACAAGAATCAAACTTGTATTTTAAATAAAATAATTAGCTGCTGCTCACTTCCAGCACCATTGAAGTCTTGAGGATATGAGATATACAAGAGAAGCAAGTATGAATACAGATGCCTTGAACGTTTCAAATAAAGCAGCTCTGAAGTACTTCACTGTTGATATCCTGGACAACAGCGAATATTTCTCTGCCTGTCCTGAGGGGTTCTGATGCCCAGGAAAACACTGCTTTTAACCTCCGTCCATGGAGAAAGCTTCCAAAGCTTTGAGATGAGCTTGAATCAACAAGTGTGTAAAATAGGTAGTATTCTAGTTGTAGTTTGTCACAGGGTGAAAAATTTAGATTTTGGGTTTAATTTAGTATGGATGTAGGTGAGAGACCAAGATGGAGGATTTTGGGTGTTGTCCCTGCCTCCTTCTTCCTTCTTCACCTACTCCATTTTTTGCTGTGTGGGGAGCACAATTTTATTGGACAAAAGTGTCCGCAATGCAGATACTACATTATTGAGAATTGGTTACAAGAACAAGGACATCGGTCTATGAGACTATTGTCTGGGTCTATGGATCCGTTGTCTCAGGACTCACCAGTGTAACAGACCATACTTGATGGGAAACATTAAGCGACAGTCAGCAAGGACACAGCATCTTTGGAGCTTTGTGTAAAAAAATTCATAAGCTGTGAGACAGGATCTGAGTTAGCAAGAATATGAGGAACTAAGCTATAAATGTAACTATTACTGTAACTGCAAGCAGGAATATGTAACTTTTAGATGAACAATAGCAGCCTGTAAGAAAAGGGATATAAGCCTCATGAAAATCCTAATAAAGTTGGAGCTTGCTTATCAATCACATTGGTTGCTGCTTGTCTCCCCTCACCACACATCAAATCTACATGAATAAATAGAAAGTTAGGAATAGGTGGAAAAAGAATAATAAACTACATGTTAGGTACATTGTTGTAGTTAATTGGATAGCATATCTTGTATATAAGACCTTGGAACGGGCATTTTGGGGTCTTGCTGCCGCATGGCCTCGAGGTGCTGAGAAACTATTGTCATGCAGAGCTCTGAACTGATAAAGATAATAAACTATCCAGAAGACCAAAACATCAGCAAGTCCCGTCTGCTTCATTCCTGAGCACGGCACAACACCCCGACGCCTTCCCAGGTGATCCCCGAGTCAGGGGAACCCCATGTTGGCGACTCCGACACTTCAGATTATCTCAGCAGTTCTAAGAAAGAAGTTCAGGTTCCAGATGGGTTATTTTTAGATTCCTTCTAGGCTGCCATAGAACCACAAACACTGGACAGCCTTTGCCCTGATTAGTTTCAAGGCAAACAGGAAAGCCAGAGGCCTCTTGAGGTTATTCAGCAAAAATGGTGTTTCTCTGAAATGAGTTTTTCAGCTTTTTGCTACAAAAAAGAGGATGACTTGTAATGTAAATTAATCACACTTCAGGAATAAGAATTAAAAGTGTTCTATTAACCCCTGCCAAGTCTCTGTCAAAACATTTACTTTAATAAAAATTAAATTTTTTAATTTTGTAAAATCCTGTTGTGGTTCAAACTGAACCAGATCCATTCACCATGCAAACTAATACACAGGTGACAAAGGGCTGTAACATGACTGATATGAGAGGAAAAGAAACAGCAGAACACTGTCAAGGAGCTGTTTGGATGACAAAAGAGGGATTAGAGAGAGAAACAATTTGAGAGGAAGATCACAGCTGCTTCTGGGTCATTAACTTCCATCAGTAACATGTATTGCTTAAAACCTTTTTCTGCTTTGTTTGCAAACACCATATAGCTTTATTGCTCCATAATTCTTCTTTTTTTTTCACCTTCTCTCCCCCAAGAGTTTATAGCTTTCTGGAACTTAGAATCAATTTTTGTTATAATGAAATTTCTTTTACATTTATTAAAACACTCAGAGCAGCACTGTGAGGAGAGTGAGTGGAAGTTCAACAGTGGAGAAATGGAATTAGTCTACAGAAGCAAACCCAGCACAGGTAGTACTCTGATGTTGTAAAATCAAAGTGGGAGGCTCTGCACTTCCAGGTGGCCTTTATCTTCATGTTTCACAGCTTAAGGACAGCTGGAAATGTTTTGTCGAGGCCCAACCCCCCCATGAACAAGGAATAATTTAATTACCACAGGAAGAAAGAGCAAAAAGAAAAAGCTGGCTGAAGTTATATCAGTAAGAAACTACATTCCAACCATCTTCTTGTTTTACACCAGTAGTTTACTTGTGCTGCTTATCTCATAAAAGTTAACTGGTTATTCCCTCTTTCCCTGTTACATCTTTGTGATAACAACAGATAAAATGATTTGTTAATAACTGAAGGTCCAATAATATTATGGGTAATATAGGGCTTCTTGGGAAATGTGGACTCAATTTTCCTGGTTCAGGGCAAATTTGGGAGGAAACCTCTGAATGGGGTCCCTCTAGAAAGCAAATTCAAGTGGCCCCTCCTTCCACCAGTTTGGGAGACATAAACCTCCTTCGAGAGAAGTGGAAAAAACTGTTTATTTAACAAGCAAAGTACTTCAAAAACATGAAGAAATGAATAATATTAAACAATGGAACCTCTCAATGTTCTGAAGAGATGGCAAATTCAGAGAGAGTCCTTTTCGTGGGGTGTAGCTTGGCTCATTTGGTCTCTTATCAGTCCCTCCAGCACTGGAAATTCCACGTCCTGAGCCTTGGTGGGCCACAGGTTCAAGCTCCCAGCATTCTTCTGGGTTTTTAATCCAGAGCAGGTTTGAACAGTTCCCAGAAAAAAAAGGACACAACCTTGGGAAAACTTTCCTTGCCATAGCTAACTAGGAAAACCAGCCTAAAAGCAAAGAAATAACTCCCTGTCTCTCTCTCTCGCTGCCCGTGCTGCAGACAACACAGAGAGAGAGCTCTTATCTATTTTTGAATAGAGCAGGGAAAAAATTCTACCACTTTTCCTTTTTCTCCCCTATCACTCTCGAATCTAGTAGTAAAGTCCCAAAACTTATTTCTGGGCTAAAGAGACAAATGAGGATACAATTCAGCATCATAAAGTCACTCCAGAACGCAGAGTTTGTGGAATACTCCTTCAGGAAAGGAGTATCCAAATAAGTGTGCTTGATCTGTTGATTGCTTTTTTCATACGTATATGACTTTTCATAAATATACAACTAGGTTCTGGCCTCTTTATCTTTTGTTTTGCTGTGGTTTCCTATTACCACTTTAAAGTGAAAACAGACTAAATACAAAGATCCCATGTAAGGATATGTGGGGAGTTAGATCTTGTAAAGGAGGCAAGAAGACAGACTTTTAGGATTTATGACATCTAAATTAATAAGGGAAGTTAACCAGGAGGGAATGGTGCTCTTTACAACTGGCTTTATGTTGTATTCTGACTTCGATAAAGTCTTGCTTGTCACTGACAATATCTCTGTTTGCACCAATTCTTTTTTTACTGTGAAAATGAGATTAGAACATTCTTAAAAATAGACACTACTCTGTAATTTCAAACTCCTGAAGAGGTTACCCAAGTTGTAAAAAAACCTTTAAAATAAATTCTTACCAAGAATGGAAAAAATTTACGATCTCAAATATTTGTGCTTCAGGAAATTAGGAGAAACCAGAATTATATTATAAATAACAGAATTTATCCTAAAATATAAATGACATAAAACCTTCTCCACTCTTACTTAACTATTTTATTTCGAAGACTTATGATCTACTTTAACTCTATTTAAAGACAGTGATGTTCTTTAGAAGAGTACACATGGACAAACAAGGGTATATTCATATTGATTGTATTCTACAGTCAAGACAGGTTCTTATCCATCCATGTATTCATCAACAGTCTTATTAAAAAGCCTCATAAAACAAAATTTCAATCGCCACTTGTGAAAATCCACGCAGCTGTTACAGAAAATATTAATACTGTTTTGGAGTCTGATTGAATATAATTGACTTTTTTTTTAGTTTAAAAAGCAATTGATTTTTTTCTTGTAGCAGTATGCCTGGGATATCGCAGAGGATTACAGCATTCTTAAGCACACCAAGAAGTGTCTTCCCATTAATCAAACCACACCTAATTGGAGATATTTTCCCAGCCATCCTCAAAAGTCCATGAGGCTGCTGTGGCTTTCTGTCAGCACAAAACACATAGACCTCAATATTCACTCCAGTCACCATTGTCATCATTACTATAACACAACCATCATGCATATGTGTCCCTTACATCTCCAAAATCTTCATGAAGAGAATAAATGGCACTCACATATACAATTAAAAACATTCACAGATTGAGCCAGAACACAATGCATATATTGTCACCACTTTCTCTGGATGATAACAAACTGTTCCTTCCAAAACCACATACTTAGTCACTGAAGACTGAAACCCTGTTCTGAAATCACACCCAATAAACTTATTCATGTACCCTGCAGGCTCACTCTGCCTGACTATAAGAATATAGTTATTCAAGTGTATACATTCCTGAAACTGTCTATAAGGCAGCAGATATTCATGTCTGAACAGAAAGATCTGTAACTTATGGGCTTTTTCAAGGGTTTTTGAGCTGATGAGTTCTGGGGTAACCATGAATACTTCTCAGACTTTTTCAAAAAGTTCCAAAATAATCATATAACAGCTCATGCACAACCACTGCATACAAAAGTGAATTCATTGTCATTGTATATAGTAGAATTCTTGAGAAAAATCAAGCTGGCTGCAGCTGCTGACAACTCCTGAATATTCATGTTGTTCAGTGGGTGGTTTAGAGCCTGGCAAAAGCAAACAATGAATCTGTCACAAACAAAATAAAAGCTAATTCTTGCACATAGTTCTCTTCTGTGAATCTTTGAATTCAGATAAAGGAGAATAGTACAGTCTTTTAAATATGATGGGGTTTTTAAAAATCAAAAATACAAGGCATAATGAAACACTGGGTGCACTTTCAAATTTATTTATGTCATTGATTTTTTTTTAAATTATATGCATTTCTTACTTTTCTTAGACAATGAAACATATTTTGCGCAGAGTGCTGGACGTATGAAAGAATAATAACAACTGCAGTGAGAATTTTGGTTCTACAGAAAGCATCCTATCTGGAAAGCTTAGAAGTTTGGGAAGCCTCTGGAGCTAGAGGCATTTGTCCTGTGTTTGTACAGCAGAATCTCAATTAATGACCGCTGTGATGTACTACCATATGTGCTCACAAATCACAGCAGCAGTTAAATGAAAGACTATATAGTATTCATATTTCTGCTTTAGAAGCACCTATGTGATGTGACAACAAGGTACAAATCATTTACCTTTCAGTACTCTGGAATATTTTACAGGAACCAAACAAGAAATAAATAAGATCTTTAAAATAAAAAACAACAACCCACAAAAAAAAACAAACTCAAAAAACCCAACCAAATGAAAAACAACAACAACAACAACAACAACATCAACAACAACAACAAAAATCCAAGCCCAACACCACACAAATAAACTAAAAGAAGCCAAACCAAAGAAAATCCAACCTAATATTTTGACTTTTCCAGTCTGAACTGAGTGGTATGATTGGCACCGTACCGCTTTGTCCTGGATACTTTATTAAGAAGTATCCTTTTACTCATAACTGGGGTGACTCTGGCAGTTCTCAGCCCATCTAATTAAAAAACCACTAGCTCTTTTTCATGAGCTACTGTTCTTCATGAATTGTTGCTCAGCAGACTGAATTGACTCTCTCTCTCTGGACTTGAAAAATGGGTACTCTAACATAGACTTACATAGGAACTGTTTAGTCCCATCCAACTATCAAACAAAAATATCCGTAGGAAGATGTTTTCCTTTGCTGCAGGTATACACCTCTATTAACATCTGAATCCCCTCAGTAAAGTTCTCTACCCTGACTATTGACCCTGGGGATACAGAAGCAGACTTGGCATCTCAAGCCCAGCTGTGATGGGGAATGTTTGGTTCCCTGGGGAACCATGGCAGCCACCATGTGTGTGCATCTAACCACAGCATAGCTGCATGAGAACATCTGTGGACATGAAAAGCTGTCAGCTGTAGAGATCCCTTGGGGGATATGTGCTATTCCCACCATACTTGACGGGACAGGCAGCAAGTGTGGCAAGGGGAACACAGGGTCTAGAGCCTGAATATTTCATTTATTGATGTCCTTTGCACAGGTGAAACACACACTTGTGACTTAGAGACCCGCCTGGTGCCCAGGCAGCCTCTGAGGAGTAGGTGAACTAAACCAACATTAAAAATAAGGTCATCTAAAACAGCACTGCACACCTATATGTGCACAACAGGACAGAGATGTAAGTGGCAATGAGATGACACAGGAATTTCCCCTCTGTATGACACCTCATTTGCATTTTCTTAGGGTGCAGGTAATTAATAAAATAGCCCAAGTTAAAAACAGTTTTCACATAAAGGCCTCCTTTAGTAATTTGGACACGTGTTAAATGATGACATAGACATCAGGAATATGAAATAAGTTTTTAACAAAATCCTTGCATGAACAGCTTCTATAGATCTACTAGTGAAGCAAACGTGAGGAAGAATATTTACTTTAAGTTGTCTTTTTTTAAATTAAAATTATCTCTTCCCTTTCACTTAATCCTCCCAGTTAAATGTACCAACAAATATTTGCACTGTTTTTCATTAAATCTTTATTCAGTCTAATTCATCATATTATTTTGTTTTCAAACTGTCCATGTTTATTTTTACCTGAGTAATTTAGTACAAAAGCTAGCACTGTACAAGTTAAGCACTCATTAGAAAATTATTTGCTTGAAGATAATTAGTATTTCTTATTAATAGGAAAGGAAAGGAAAGGAAAGGAAAGGAAAGGAAAGGAAAGGAAAGGAAAGGAAAGGAAAGGAACAGCTTGAAAGACAGGGAAATTATAAAGAAAAAGAAGAAAAGGAGAAAAGTCTGATTTATTATGATGCAGTTCTTATATATTCTGCATAAAAATAACAAGTGGATTTCTTAGGTAAAACTGCATCTTGCTATAGTGAAATGTAGAACTACTCTTGATTCTAGAACAGAGAAAATCTTCTAAGACAGCAAATGGAATATGAATTTAGTGGAGTGAATACTGAATGCTTCGACTACATCAGAAAAGGAATTTTAGCTTCCAGTCTATACAGACATCTGCTACAACCTTAAAGGTGGAATTGAATTTGAGTTGAACAGGTCAGCCAGGACTAAAATCCTTTATTTGCTACGTTTAGATGGTTGAGTTAAAATTTTTTAATGTTACAGTAAGTAACCATAAAACAAACAAAAGATTTTTCTAACTATCCAGATTTGTTTTTAAAAGTTTACTAACTTTCAAAGATTTTTCTTTTACTTGGTCCCAGACATCTGCATTTTCTCACTTTCCAATAATAAGTGCTTATGCATTCACTCAAACCCGAAGACTGAGCAGTAGATGCCTCAAGAGTTTCTGAGATCTATTTGTTCTGCACTGCAACTCTAAGCTCCTGAATTCTGAAGCTTTTGGCTCTTTAGAGCTCAGTCCACCTCTTATGTTATGGTGCCTTCATAGCACCTGTTTGTAAGAGAAATCATCACAAGACTGAAAATGTGTTTCTACTGCTTAAGCAGTAAAATACTTTGAACTTTAACCTACTTGCAAAAGTTATCAGTGGTGGATGGACAAGGGAGGTTATGCGGCTTTTGGAGTTAAGAATGCCAAGACCAGCCTAACTCATCAACCAAAAAGTTAAACATTCTGAGCATGTAAAGAACAATTTCTGACACAGTATGTCACCGATGAGCATGTGGCAGACAAAATTCCTGATTAAAGAGCTAACAAGAGATGGTACTGATAACTTATCTAAAGTTGATGAGCTAAAGGCTGCATGGTTCACCTAGAAACATGACTTACAATCACCTTGTACTGTGAAAGGCCAGTCCTTCTTTTTAAAGACAGGGTCTTCTAACACACTGCTTCTTGGACGGTGTGTGAAGCTTCCTCCGTTGAGATGGTATGCTTTTCAAGTTTAATCCTTCAGGCACAGAAAAAGAGATTTGCCAACAGTCATTGGTATGGGTGAGTAACATCAATCTTTACTTAATTATTTTGCTAGATTTAACGTCATTGTTTCAATATTGCTTCAATAAATAATGCACTTTACTAGTAGTTTAAATAATCTATGCTGTGTAGTAAATAATTCTGATTAAAGTCTTTTAGTCTAATCATCATCAATTTAAATAAATAATTTATTGCATAAATAGAAATATATTTAGATTGTCATCCTTAACCCTGCACAGCGATGTTGTATAAAAGCTCAGTTGCACATATATAACCTTTTAGACACAAATTGTTGACCAATCTGGGAATGGAATTGGATCCCGCCACACCTAGACTCCTCTCTGTGAAGGAGTTTAGAAATCAAGGGAGGTCTTTCTGAACCTTGTGACTCAGCAGGAAGGTATCCCTGATAAACTTTGTCTGAAATTTCCATTCTGCCTGGGACACTACGTGAACCATCCATAAGCAACAAAAGCAGTAGCTCCATCAGGATCACATCCAGAATGTCTTTCCTGTTTCTCCAGCTGCCTCCCCAGCAGTCACAAAGAGTCAGGGGGTAAAACTTCACAGTGAAATGTTTTCTTTATGCTGAAAATTTTTTATGCTGTGAATTCCCAGGAGGTGCCAGACTGAACACAACCAATGTAATTTCTTAAGGTTTTGATTTTGCTAGGGAAAAAAGCATTTGACCACTTCTCATAGTAAACAAAACAAAACAAAACAAGCTGTGAAATCTTACATAAATTCTGTAGCAACATAACAGGGATAAAAGAAGGGCTGCATGCTATAAAAACAAAAGCATTAGACTTTTTTATTAAGTATGGGATTATTCTTCCCACCTAGCCGTTGTGGTATGTTACATGTGTTAGTGGTAGAAACGTGAAAGAATCATCCCACAGTTAAGAAAAAAAAAACAAAAACTAGTAGACTTTTTGGTTTTTTTCTCTAAATGGGGAATTTTTTTCATCATGTTTCTCTTCAATTGTATATACATCAGTTTCCAATAAATTAAATAATACACTGGTAATTAGAAGCAAAGATTCCACGTTCCTATAAATGTCAACGTGACTCTGTGGTCAAACAATCAGCTGATGAAGTTTTATTTGTAAAGGATGGGGAAAAAATTCCACCACTCTATAACATCACAGAAAAATACATGATGCCTTAAGCAAAATAGAATCTTCATTACATGCCAATTGCATGAATTTTTGCAATTTAAAACTAGTGGCAATTCAAAGGCTTAACTGTTAACAAAACAAGATGATATGGTAAAGCATAGAATTAAACTCTGGTGGAAATTCATGTCTATACTCACATTCACTTTGAAATAACATTAAAAATCATGCATTGTATAATACACTTTGGAGCACCATTTTGAAAAATTTGCCCTATATAAACTGAGAAGCAAATCACCATGTCTCCTAGGGTCAGGTTTTTTACTCCTAGTCACTTCCTGCAACTCTTTGTGCATGTTGCAAATAAATATTTCATTATTTTTTGTTGCGGCCTTTAATTTTGTTTTCCCTCTCATGTTGTGGTTCACTCCTATTCCCCCTATGATCCTACCCAGTTGGCACCCTCCACCTGTCCCTCAAATGTATCTCCTCCCTTTTTTCTAGTCCCTTCTCTGTCAATCCCCGCATGGGCTAATCCCTGAAGTATCCACCCCTTTGGAAATCCCCTAACCCTTGACGCCCCATTGGCCCATGTGACCCCTTGTCTCCTCCCCTTGTCCCCATTGGTGCCTGGTTGATTATGTAAACCCTTTACTCCTCCTTCACTCCACCTCTCCAGATCCCCTATTGGTCCATTGTTTGTACCCTCGCCTTGATTTGTTCCTGTACATAATCCCATGCACAGCAGTGCTCGGGGCCTTTTGGTCTTGCTCCCCTTCGTTGGGCGATAAATCCTATCGGATTATACTAAGACTTGAAGGCCTCCTCTCTCCTCTTTACTCCTCCCATGACTGCAGCCGCTTCCGTAGAGCTGAGCTCTAAAGGTTCTGTCCCTGGTGCAACATCTGCTGGGACAGTTCCCCACACTCGACACGGTCCTGCTGGAGTGTGTGTGGGAGCAATCGCAGAGCTAGCCGGGCTCCCAGAGGGCTGCATCAATTTTCAGCTCTAGATTACATTTTAATGTGTACACAGAAGCTCCTCAATGTGAGATATAAATACAAGAAAGTCCAGATTCTGGGCTACTGGATCAAGCTCTGAATTCAAGCTGTTTGCAAATAAGAAACAGGGAAGTAAAGAGGAAATTTAGGTGGACTTTATGTAAAGCATCCTATGCAAACGGACTACAACAGAGCTAAAGCTGAAAATGAACACCAGATCTTTGCATCAGTTTAGTCTCCACAGTCCAAACTCTATCATGGCAGTAAAAATTTTCAGTGTTTAAATGCACAGGGGCTAGCCTTCCTCTTCTTCCATTTGGCCTAAGCTATACCAAAAGCTGGTTGCCACAGTGGCTCCATGCCACCTTATGATTTTAACTTGTCAAAAAAAGTGAACTCTGGCAGCAGAAAGCAACAGTATTACAAAAAGGATCTACTCAAAAGTTGTCCAAGTTTTAGTGGTCCAAGATTCTTGGAAAGGATGCACATGTGCTAAACTGGTTAAATTCAGTAATTTGTGTTGGAACTTCAGCTATAGTGAATGTTAACAGCTTTTCAGTGTATGTGGGTGCTTAGTGTTTCAATCAGTTATTGTTTTCATTTTGTTTTTTAAACCATGTTCTGCCAGTCAAATTTCATCACAATTTCCATTTGGATTTATCTTTGATATTGTCATAGGCTGTCACTTGTGGGTAGTGATAAGACTACTGTAAAACAATAGACACTGTTGCTGCCATAAAGATCATATGTAACTTTCAGATTAGAATGGAAAGAATTCCCCTTCATTTGAAAAAAAGAATGCTTCTCGTAGATAGATTTATAAATCAAAGTAACACAAGTGCCCCAAAAAAACCTCAAAATTGATCAACCAAACAAAATTCCTGGCCAATAAAGTCACAAAAATATTATTTATGATGACAGAAACCTAGAGTTCACTTTGTATGGTCTTATCTGTATCTGACATGCCCATATTTTGAAAATGAAAACAAAAAATCCTACCTGTATTTACAGGTGGTGACTCTGTGACACGACAAAAAATGCTTGGTTTTAAGGTGTGCAGTTTTTCGGGCTTCTGTCATGGTTATCACCACTGCCAATACCTTCACTTGCTTGCTTTGGGATGAGAGTGAGTTTGGAGGAACATTACCTGAACATTGCAAGGTCACCATCCTGGGGAGTGATAAACTAATGTTGCGTAACAGGATTTTAAATTCTTAACCTATTTTATTATTATTGGTAAGATTCCCAAGAAGTTTTTCTAGTGTACCCATCAGAAATTCTTATGAGAAGCATCAACACGGCAGAGGGCTTTACACTTTTTGTTTGAGTCTGCCACCAGGTAGGCTTTGTAGCTGAGAAAAAAGTTTTCTGTTTATTTTTTTTAACTCTAACCTTCTGAAACTTACACAGCAGATATCCAGTACAAAATTCACCATATATTTATCCTGAGGCATACTTTCTTCTTAATATTTTGATTAATTTTGGTTTTGCACATCACTGCAGTTTCAGAAAAATATTTAGGTCATATACAGTCAAGGAAGGTAGCAATTCCAGTTTGCCTATACCACGAGGGAAAAGATGAAATTTACAAAATTAAGTGCAAGTTTTCATTTCTTCTCAGTTCCTTGATTGTATCTCCTGTTCCCATAAGGACTGGAAGAAACAGACGAAAAATCTAAACATCACCTCTGCCATCTTTTGCATATATACAGCTCAGGCAACAGTGACATTTTTAAAGTATCTGCCTATTAGTATCTCTCATAACTTTCTTCTGTGGATGCCAACAAATTATGCAGTTGTCAGCTAGACATGCAACTGATGTAGAAAGACTGTAAAGAAGAGAGTGAAGTACTAAATATGAAGAGGAACATCAGGAAGGAACTCTTTCATTCATTTAATGTTTTTGACAGGAGTGTACTCCTATTTACTAAAGCAAAAAAAAAAAAAGAGAGAGAGGTTTTTCATGAGCTCTAACCAAACAGCATAACAAAAGTGTGTACTTGCTCCTATTCTTCTTTGTAGTCTTTGTGGATTTACATTGGTCAGGGTCAGCAGAGATAAACTAATGCAAGCATTTCTATGACTAGAGTCAGAGAACTAGAGACCAAACAATGTATTTCTCCCTTATTGCCTGCGTGTTCCTTACTCCAACCTTAAACTGCTGCGCAGTAGCATTTATCAAGTAACCTAGAAACAGAATATTGCCTGATTTATCATGCTTAGTTGCTCTACTTTTTATTTTACAGGAACCAGTATTCTAAAGCAGGTTACCATAGAAATAAAGAGAGTGACTTTGGAGTGTCGACTTTCCTTGGCTGATGTTGGAAGACAACCATGTATTATATAGACTATCTTTATTACAGTTCATATCAGACTGAAATAGCTATTCATTTTCAAGGATAGTAATATTTCCCTTTTGTAGCAAGGCAGCAATATCAACTACCAAAACTTCTAAGTGTGGTGTTTCTCTATATGCAATAATTATGATATCTTCCTGTCATTGCTTTTTTTTTTTTTTCCTTTAAATAGGAATAAATCTTCTTGTAATCAGTTCTTGCAAATTTGGAGTCTAACAAAACAGAGATTTACAACTACATAAAAAAACCAATCCGCAGTGGAAATGTGAAATCTTTAACAGGTATTTTCAATAAATCTAATTCAATAATGTGTGGGTGTTTCTATGCCTTGGATAGACTCTTGATATAAAGATATCTAATATGCTAGTGCTGTGAAACAAAATATCACATAGGTTGTGTAAGAACAGTTTCTTACGCTTGAAAAGAAAATCTCATTTCAAAAAAAAGTCAAAAGGAGAACACTGACAATAGAGAAACTGTGCTTGGGAAGTTAATGATATGAGATGAGCATCGTCAGGCTTCCGCTAGACATTACATCTATCATTAATGATTTTTTTAAAAGAAAAAATCAAGCCTTTGCTGGTTTTCCTTACAAAATGAATGCATCTTAATTGAAGTAGTGTATGATGAATCTGGGATGGAGTTATGTTGGTATTAACATTCTAGTAGAAAAATCAAGGTTCTTACAGGACATACTACATAACATGTCTAAATCAAAATCACTACTAAAACAGTTGTAGGAGTATAAGAGAATTTAAATTCCTCTATTAAAGCAAGATGTAATTCAGTCATTAAACTAAAACCTGAACATTGTTACTTCCCTCTAAAGAGTTAAATGCGAACTGCAGAAGGTCCTCATCTTCCAGCAGCATCTGGCTGCTTGGCAGGGTCTGTAGGTGGCTGTGTTGGCAGTATGAGAGAGGATCTTGGGACCATCACGTGGTTAAACTGCTGAGGGCTCTGCTGCCTCGTTGACCTGGATGTCATTTTCATTTGATTCATTTCTGCTTGTGCAATTGTATTTGTCTAGGAAAAAGGTTTCTAGATAAGATTAGAGCAATAATGTTAAATATTCTCATCTCACATCATTGCTATACTTATCTTTTGTTCATTCTGCACATTTTTCTTCATACATTTTTGCCTTCATTTCATTAGCAATCAACTCTGAATGTCAGTATTTCTTGCCCTGTCACTTCTATTAATACATGACAACTCCTTTTTCATCTTTTAGACTTTCTTTCTCCATTCTCTTTCCTGTCGTTCAGTTTCAGTAAATAAATATGAAGAGTTTATCAGAAAAGAAAATCTAAATATGTTTGATATTATTGTTCTTTTTTTATTTTTTCTTTCTTTTTCTTCCTAATCTACTTCCTAAACACATCTTCTTGTGTTCTCAGGTCCGTCTGGGGCCCAAATAATTCAAACATGGATATCTGAACATATTTAAATATTTCTTTTAAATATTTCCATTAAATTAGGCATGAGATTTGCACTGAAGTCTAGAATAAATTTTTATATATGGCATACTTTTAAATATGCTGAGATGAAAGCATCTTTCTCCTACTCGCTCAGATATTCTCTTTCCAGCATGTTAGTAAAGATTTGTTATGCCCATTTACTACATGGGTTCCAGGAGAGCACTAAGGTACCTTCAAGGACCATGCCCCTTACATGACAGGGCTTTTTATGAAACTCAGAAACCTCAAGGAGAGCTAGACAGCACTAAGTTACTTTATCGCTACCAAAGTCCAAAGTCCATACCTGGTTTCCTGAGGGCACACACTTTCCTATGTGCCTACATTTTTGATTTTACTTTAAGATGAAGACCTTTACCTCTAATACTGTAAAACACACAATAAGGGAAAAAAGAGAGTAATTTAGATCATACAGGAGTTGACTTAATTGTGTATTTGAATTCTAAAAACAAGGAAGCACACATGCACTGGTCCAAGTTATGATTTCTGAAATAGGAGGAGGTATAGATACTCTTAGTCCTACTCTAATACATACTGAAAGAGTGTAGTTCTGAGAAGTCCCAAGGATGATGAGCACAATTCTTAAGTGAGGTGTTCTGTTTTATCCTGATCCAAACCTTCTCTTAAGAAACCCATGGAAGAAAAAGAACTAAGGTGATCCTCATTTATTACTTGCTGCATATATTTATAGAGAAACTCCTTATAATGCCATAATTTCATATTAATTAAACAAGACTAAAAAAGATATAAAAACTAATCCAGAAGTATTCACTTGCAATAGCCCTCAAATATTTTTAAGTGCCAAACATTAGGCAATTTCTTTCCACATGACATTTAAACTAATGACTATCAAAATGTCATGTTATCCTCAGAAATGTGAGGCATTCTCAGTTAGCCAGTCAGAAAATTGCTATGTCAGTTTGAATGACCAGTTTCTGTGGAAAAGGAAAGAATTATCTACCAAGCAGAAACAGCAAATCCCCAGCAAGTAGATTTCACACCTTTTTCGTTTAACACTGTGCATCTTGTACTCTTTTGACTAGAATATCTGTCTTAGTAGCAAATTTTATGTTAATGCTTCAATAAACCAAAGTTTTTAATATATATAATATTTAAAGAATAATGTAGGTATTATTCTAATCAACTTTATATAAGTAAAATACAGTTAATATAGTATAAAGTTATATTAATGTTATTCCACATTTGGAAATATTAAAGATCTTTCTTGTTTCTTTGTCTTACTATTAATTTACAAGTTGCTGATAATATAAATTCTGCTTAATTTTTTTTATGTTCTAGAAAACTCTGAATATTATATAAAACTTGGAGTTCTTATCTTACCCTCTGTGAAATCAAATGGGAAAACTAGCTATTACAGTATAAAAGTATCATTACAAAGCACTTCTCAGATTCTACAGCACCAGTTCTAAAAAGAATTAATTTCCCATGAGAACAGAACTTGACTACTATAAGAAGAATTTACTATTGGTCTCCTCTACCTTTTGATAATCATTAATGACAACTTCAGACAGAAAAGTGCAGATAAAGTAAAAAGGTGAGTATTGTGGCTTTTAAAACTGCTGTTGCTAGAGGCTACATTTTCTTTTATAAAAGCCTCTGCAAATATGAAACTCAATGTTTCCAATGGCTGTATTATTTTCCATACCCAGATAAAAATTCTTCAAGTTAGTATTCTAGACAAATAAAATTTCAAGCATTTCTTCAATGCTTAAATAAATAATTAACCCTTAACTCCTTCTCTACAGATTTTAGCAAAACCTTTAACAAAACTACTTTTATCGTGCAGTGCCTAGTATGAGTTTATTAAATTCTTGCCAATACTTCTGATCACCAAGATACACTATTATCATGTAACGTGGATATAAATGCATAGATTCCACTTTTGATTACTCCAGCAAGTACTTCAGGGAATTAATTTTTCATGTTGTGTTCAAGCCGTTGCATTGAAATTCTTGAAGAGAGTAACTGGGGTAGACCAACTAAGGGAATAAAGCAGTAATTTTCACCACCAGTAAATTCCATCAAAAGAGTAGCCTTGCTTATTGATTCACTGACTGCCTAAGTATGCAAGAAAAGACTGTACGGTAACATTAACATCCAAAGAAAGGAACATTTTTGAGGATTAGGCTGAAATAATCCTCAAAAGATTAGAACTTTGACAGATAAGAAACTGTACAACAGATGACGCTGTATTATTTACTTATTTGCACACATTGAATAGCAATCTCATGTACAGAAAAATTACAAAAAGAGTCATGTTGGTTTGGTTTGTTCGGAGTGGTGGGAAGGTAGCCCCTAGTCAGGAAATTCCAACATTAAATGTAGGCAGAATATATGCTTGAAGAGCATTGCCTGTCCAAGGACCTTTCCATATGACTAAAATTGTATGCCATGCCAAGCAATAAAAGCAGGTCTCTACTTTTTTCACATCAGGTACACACATGGTGAATTTCCTTCCCCCTTTTAGTCTGCTCAAACACATCAGCCAAGCTCAAGATTTTGGCTTAGTAGAGACAGGAAATTATTAACCTCCATAGGAGGTTTACTACAGGATGTATCATATTTGCTTGAAAGTTACATGAAAACTCCTCTCACAGGTGGAGCCACATACTAATTATATGTGTCACAAGAGATCAATATGAAAAAATTTAGTTCACAATTCAAGGGCAACTTCACGCCCCTGCTGAAGACTCCAGTCTGTCTCAGAAAATGTCATCCCTGACTCACTGCTGTAAAGATCCCTAAAAGCAGTGACTTGTTTGATAGTTCAGTCCCCACAGGACACATGGAAACAATGTAATTCTGTCACTAATTCAGGTGTATCTTTTAGGATAAGCAGAGAACAAATACAAAGGAGGAAATCTTGGTTGGGGGACTCAGGCACTAGATTGAAACTGTTCTGAGTTGGAGAATGAAAATTGACTCCAAATATTTTGCTATGGAACATTCATTCTTTTAGAACAACGCTTTTGCAATAGATAATGGTCTTATGCTTTTTGGGAAGAATTCAAAATTGAATACTGGCAGTTTGCAAGCAACATAAATTGCTAATTATTGTAAGAGACAAGTCTTACCATAACTTTGCTAACTTAAATCTGCTGTGTTCTTATTAAGAAACTTAACCTTATAACACCATGGTAAGATCACTGCAAACAAGAAACTATCAGCACCTGACTGTTTGAAGTTATTGGTAGGTTTCCCAAAACCATGAAATTTAGGCCACTTAGACATATATGGAATTCCCACTTGTCTAAATTAAAAGGGCTTGCCTGCATCTGTCTCTCCATCTGTGAAATCAGGAATGAGCCAGACCTCTACCTGCTTCATCCAAACTAGGCAGAGTTGGAAGGAACCAAAATTGATATAGCAGAAGTTCCAGCTTACATTATCATTCTTCACTAACACCATTACCTGCACAACATTTAAGTTCAAATAAAGTGTGTAACATTATCTGACGTGGCGCTCCGGAGCCCGGCTGGCTCTGGGTTCACCCACACACTTTTCCGGACGGACCGTGCCGAGTGTGGGGAACTGTCATGGCTGTTAGTGTGCTGGAGACAGAACCTTAGAGCCAATGCTCTACAGAGGCAAACTGCCATCGAGGAAGAGACAAAGAGGTGAGGGGAGGCTCGAGAATCCTGTAGGTCCAAAGGAGTTTATTGTCCTTGAAGGGGACAGGATGCAAGACCTCCAAGCACCACTGTGCACCAGGGGGGTGTGTGGGGGGGTGGTTTATACAGTAGCAAATCAAGGGACGAGTACAAACAATAAAGCAATGGGGTGTCTTGAGGGGTGGAGTGAGGGAGGAGTAAAGGGTTGACGTAACTGGGACCAATGGAGACAAGGGGAGGAGAAAAGGGGTCACATGGGCCAATGGGGCGTCGAGGATTAGGGCAGTTCCAAGGGAGTGGTGACATCAGGGATTGGCCTATGGGGGGATTGACAAAGAAGGGTCTGGAACAAGGGGTAGGGCTAGGGTGATGGATAGGGAAAGGGTTGGAGTAAAGGGGAGGGGATACGCTGAGTGACAGGCTCTTGGGGGAGGATACCACTGAGGGAGGAACCATTTAAGTGAAACCATGGGGAGAACAAGGGCGAACAATCACAAAAGGAATGGGAATAAAACAAAGGGCTGCAACAATTATCCACATTTTATTTATGTAGAGTATAATAAGGGTCTCACAATCTCAGTCTCTTTGGCTCAGGGTCACCTTTAGAAATACCTAGATAGGTACAGTCCAAGACATTAATTCAAGAGAAAAACATAGGCAAAAAAATGATCATGCACACCTCAATGAAGAAATCTCCCTGCTTTTCTGCAACCAATCTTTTGGAGGAGATTTGTGAACTCAACAAGTAGATCCTTATCTTTCAGGATAACTCCTTTGGGAAGACTCATCCAGCCCTATATTAGTGTATACTACTTTCTAAGTTACCCTTGAGCATCAGACTTTCACTTCTGCATCTCTACAATTTTGCACAAATTGGTTGTTAATTATTCATGCATATTACAGCCTCACTTCCACCAAGCTTAACTCTATTTAGATGCCTCTTCTGCTCCTCCAAACTACAGAGTCTAAAACCAGCTGATGGTATTCCCAGTTCTATATTGAAAAATATCCAGGCACACCCGTTAAGGCATGGGTGCATCCACACCTGCTCCTCTTAAAGACCCCAGGTCTCTCAGAGCATCAGGGCAACTTACCAGGCAGTTCTGATTGTCCAGCTAGAACATGCTTCATTCCAGATTAAAATAAATCTGTAAAATAGACTACTACTGAATCAAGGATTAAAAGATTTAAAAGTTAGAAATTAAGTTAGCAAGATAAAAGTAAAGTATTTTGATTAAGGGACTTAACAAGGGAACTAGAAGAGGAAGCTAGAGGTTTAATTATTAGCAGATGAGTAGAATTGGTGTAGCTAGAGTGAAGACAGTATATCGTGCATTTGATCCAGTTATGTTTTTTAGAAGCAATAGGGAGTACACATAGTATTGTGAAGAAGCAAGAACCGAAAACCCACCTGGCCTCTGAGAAAATTGGAACCATGAGGGGGAGCCTGGCCCATGACTTAGAGGGTCAAAGAGCCCTGGCAACGGGACAAGGTAAAGAGGAAGACGACTGACTTCATCTTCAGAGGACCACTGGCCATTTCAAGAGACCACTGACCCAATTAAGAAGAGGCACTTCGCAACCATAATGGACATTCAGTTCATTTTAATAGGAAGTGAGGACAGGCGAGGCCAAGCAATGAATGTGTGGGCGTTTCGGGGAACTTTTATGGATATGTAAGGCTTTTAAGGATATAAGGGTGAGCCAATGCTTTGGGAATTTGCACATGCTCTTGGGAGGGTTACCTCACGTGTGCCCAGTGCTGCAATAAGCATACCACTTTTCAACTTCAATGAGTTGAAGAGTTCATTTGTCTTGGCACTTTTGTGCATCACTACTGTTCCACATTAGTGTAAGTAGTCCTGTCAAAAGGAAATCAAGAAAAGTAAATGTGCTTTAAAAAGATTCTGGCAATAGAATACTTTCTTTTGCTTAAATACTTATGGAAGTGCTATCAAACCAAAAGTTGAAGCTGTAAGCAGCCTGCAACCAGTGAGGCACTTACCAAAGCTGGAATTACACAATATTAAAAAAAAGAGAAGGAAGTAGAGTGAGAATTTCAGGAAGGCCTTAGAACAAGCATTTGTTTAGTGCTGCAATAAAACATGCATTAGACAAAGCTGAGATAAAATTGCTACACAAATAAACTGTTTCTAAAATTGTATTACTTTGGCATGGCAGCAAAGTGTAATTACATTTGGTGCAGGGCTAGAGGCCTGGTTTTGATTGCCTGGTGAATGTTCCCACCTGTAGCTGTGCACCAGTCCAACCCTCTTCAGCCCCAGGCTCCAAGGAAGAGAAAGTGACCATGTCCCTCCTTTGGTGAAGTCAGCAGTGAGGGCTCTGCAAACTACTCCCATTTGCTACCTTGTTTAGGAAAGCTTTTGACCCATATTTTTTGATTGAATTCTCATACAGAATTTAGTAGTTATTTAGCAGCCAGGACATTGGGAAGAGCATGGGTTTTCCTGCAGTCATTGTCAGGATCAGTGAACACAAATGGCCCAGAGATGCATTTAGATGATCCACAGCTCTTAAGATTATACTGTCTTCACCTTTCTTTTTTCTTCTCTCTACATTTTCTCAGATGATATGTTTCTTCAATTGAGATTGTTAATCCCATTTTCTGAAAGGGATGGGAAAAAGCAAGAGGGTGTCTGTTCTCTGTATAGCAGTGGAAAGTCCCTGAGCTGAAATTGAGCAAGCTGCATGGCACGTTTCATCTGAGACAGGAGTAATGTGCCCTAGGGAAACCCAGCTCTAAACTAAGAAATAATAAGAAAGAAATAAAAACTAAAGAACCTGTGAGCAACCTGTGCTGGCAACTCTAGGGAAGCTGTCTTTTCTGTTTCTTGGATTTACCTTGCTGTGCCGCAGTATGCAGTCCTGACTAATGTGAAATTGCAAATACCTGGAGTGGGGGATCCCCAGACTCCTCGTTCGGTCTAATACTCAATAAAAATGGTCACCAATGCAGCTATTAGCAAAAGTAAGTAACATGCTGCCTGTGGATTTTTCCAATTGCTCTCTAGTAACTGTCAGAGCAATGAATGTGTTCAGTGCCAGGAACACTTCCCCTGAAGAATTTCTTTCAAGGAACAAGTTTTTTGTATTGCCAGAATAACTTGTCTTGTTTTATCCTTATAGTCTGAGCTGCAGTTTAGCCAAAAATGTCTGGCGCAGGAAAAAATAAAAGACTCAGGCATTCAGTGTAAGTAGGACATAACATTCCTTCTATGTCAGTGTTCTTTAAATTTAGATTGAGGAATATGTGCTCTAAATACCTAAATGCATTATAGCATCACCAGTAAAAATTTTATTGCAGTTATAAATCCATTATAGCTCATTTCTTACATTTCCCACTCTGTCCTTTTTGGGAGACACATGGTAGTTTTCCCCAGGTTTCTGCAGCAATTTCATAACAAACATGCAGGCTGCTGAAACTGAACCTCCAGAACACTGGACTCACTATTCTTAAATTGAGACATAGACAAATGTGCAATGATGCAGGATCATCAGCTTCTCTCTCAAATATTCCATCTTTCAGTAGAGCACCAAGAAGTGGGATAGAATTAAATATCAAAGTTTTCCAATCCCCAGGTTCAAAAATATTTCCAAGTTTTGAAAATCTTTTTAAAGTGCAATTAAGTTCACAGGCATTTGGAGGAAGTAAATGAAGTTAACTGGAAATCCTCAGTATGTGTCAGCTCTAGTTATACCTCCTCTTGACAATGTTAACCTCTTCACATTTAAAAATTCATGCTGCACTTTCAACAGCATATCTCATGGGGATTTTAAGCTCCAAACTATCAAGAGAATAGTCAAAAGACTTTAAAAAATGCAAGTAAATTTCAAATTTTTTAAAAATATTTATTTCATATAAAAATATTCCCTTAAGAAATCAGAGTCTTTATATGAAAATGAGACTAGTTGAAAAATGCCTATTCCAAATGAGAATCAAAACTCACCAGAAAAAAATAAAAGTCGTGGAAGTTTATGCTTTATCATTAACCATTTCTTATTACAGAACAGGAAATCAGTGCAAGCTTGTTGGAGGAACTTTTCTGGAATAACTATGCTCAAGTTTTTGTGTAACAGAGGAAAAAAAAAAAAAAACAAAAAAACCAGCAGTATTCTTGTTCATTCTATGACAGGGAAAATTTTGTATTTTTACTGAAAACTTCACAATACAATTAGAAGTAAAAAAATAAAGGTAAAGACATAGAAGATGCAGCAGAAACTGCAGCACAGAGCACCAAAGAGCAGAGCATGTAGGTCTGCAAGCATTTCAAAGGAATGTTGAAAACCTTTTCTCAATAACTTAAATTGCTGAAAAGGCATACGTCTGCAAAAAGTATTTCTAAAACAAGCTCAAAATCTCATTCTGCAGAAGATAACTACTGTAATACAGGAAAGCAACAAAGTGTTATTTTGAAGTATATGTACTTACACACTAAAGCCTTTTCACCAGTGTCTAAAATAATGGTAAATCATAAAGAAAGGATACTGAGATATGACCCCAAATTTATTTCCTTTTCTCTGGCCAAAGTTGAGGCTTGTCAAGTCTATTTCCTTTCTATATGGCTAATGTAGTCCCCAGACAGATGACAAGCTTCCCAAAGTATTCCCTGCCTTATGTGTCTATCTTTGTGGCAACGTATCTCCTGTCTTTAAAGGATTGTCCACTACCTAAAAAATGTCAGTCTGTATTCTGACACCACATTTCCTGTGCTTTCTCAGCTAACTACCAACACAAAAATTAATATCCATGTTAAAAACTTGTATTCAGTCAAAGAGAACTATCTTAATCAGCCCTTATCTACTTGGTTTTTCAGGAAGAAAAGAAAAAGTGTCTGTAAACAGGGACTCTCATTCTTTTCCTCTGTTTTTTCAATGTCATGGTCACTGAGATAGATGCAAATATAGCTCCAGGTTTCAGGGATCTACTATGGGAACCAGGACCAGACTGTAGTGCTTGGCAGTAGGTGAAGCTCTCTTCCTGCCTCCCTCTCAAAACCTTTTATGCTTCTTAGAACATCAGGTCATGTGTTAGTAAGTTCCAGTTTCCATCTCTAATCTATGAGTGTTGTACATTAAATTATTTAACTTAGTGTCTAATATATGTTGTCTGTGAAGATATATAAGCATAAACAGTGTCTGAGAGCAATTCTTCCTATAAGAGCATGGGTCCAAAATGGACCTTAGCTTTAAACTAATGGGGTATGTGCTGGAGAAGTGGAGCACCATGGTAAAAAAACCAAACAAGATGACCTCTAACACATCAGTACCAAGATCCAGAGAAGAAAAAGGACACTGCTTATACTTCAGCTTGTGACCATGGAAAATACTATGGTTCCAAATATGTTCACTTGTGAAAGAATGGAAGAAATATGGTTCAAACACATGCACAGCAGAGTGTTAGTACCCAAGGTAGGCAATGAAATCTTAATCACCATTTTAT
This sequence comes from Phainopepla nitens, assembly GCA_013400175.1. NCBI lineage: Eukaryota > Metazoa > Chordata > Aves > Passeriformes > Bombycillidae > Phainopepla > Phainopepla nitens. The sequence goes on along the minus strand of VXBQ01003992.1, from coordinate 190,896 downwards.
GGCTTGGAAAAATGGAATTGCTGTAACTATGTGTTCTTTAAAAAGTGTGAATTCTTGATAAATATGTGAAGACAGCATCAGATCTAGGAATTTTTGTTCCTTTTATATTAATACTTAAATTATTTTAATCCATTTTCTGTGAGAACACACTAAATGCTGCTTTTTATTAAAAATATATAGAAATGGATAATTGCCCATGATAAATAGGTGATGTGTTAATAAATATAACTATTCATTGTAAATGAAACCGTACTTTTTTGTTACCATCAGAGCATTATAGAATCACAGACTCATTTAGACTGGAAAAAACCTTTAAGGTTATAGAGTCCAACCATTAACCCAGCACAGCCATGTCCACCACTATACCATGTTCCCCGATGCCCCACATCTACACATCTTTTAAATATCTCCCCAAATGCTGATTCCACCCCTTCCCTGGGTAGCCTGTTCCAATGCCTGACCACCCTTTCAGCAAAGACATTTTCCTAATATTCAGTATAAATTCCTGATGTGGTGCTTGAGGCCTTGTTGCCTTGTACATCTTGCACACATCATACACACACAGAACTGTCCCTACAATTTAGAGGTCATTCAATGCATTTAAAAATCATCAAATTTCTACAGAATAAAGTGACTGTTCTGTGTCTGTTTGGTTCTGGAACAACAAACAAAAAAGCTGAGTTAAAGCTCCCTTTGCTTCTATAATGCAATGTTCCTGAAAGAGATTCTCAATGGTGAGGCAAAAGAGAGAAAGATTTAATCCTAAGGAATATGCAGAGTATTTGACATAGATGTAAAACCTTACTTAGGAAGAGAGTGGATGCTGTGACTCTGCACAGTTTTACCTGTGGTGTACATATTTGCATCCACAGAAAAAAGTGTGGACAATGTTATTTAGAACAAAATTGTCAGCAATGGTATTTTACTTTTCTGCTGGTACCCCAACTTTATAATTAGTCTGCACACATTCAAACTAGTAAAGAATTGCTCATATAAAGAACATGGCATATTAAAGACAGAGAAATGCAGTCTTGGCAGAGTTCACAAATTGACAGGCTGAAACCCTTGCTGTTCTCAATGACAGCACTTTCACCACTTTGATTTGAGACAAGGTTTCTTTCACAGATATTGGGACTAGAATTGTTATTAAGATTGTCTCTTCTGTTGTAAGAGATGTAAAGCAGAAGAAGTGATAGGCTGCCATCCTGCAGCTCCTGAGCTGTAATGCTAGAGCAGACCATTTAAAAGAAATCTTATTTTCAGTTATTCAAATGATTGATTTATTGCCCTTTAAAATAAATAGTAGAGAAAAAAAATCCCATTTTGTGAAAAAAAATTGCTGTTTGAAGACCATGGATAAATTTTCAGGAGTATTTAGGAGTATAGTGGTCTAAATTTTTATTAACTTTGGCATGGAAGTCACACAGGAGCATTTTAAGTTATCATTTAATAGCAAATTAGGACATAATATGGAGTCTTTTCTCCCTGCTGCTGACTGAAGGGTGTTGATGTTCTCATGTGCATAATTTAATATATAGAATCAATTCAAATAAGATGAATCATTGTATTCATTATGGTTTTCAACTTTATGTATCCTTTGACTCTTACAAAACAAACATATACACATGACATAAATAGTTACAATCTTCTGGAACTATGCAAGTCTGTTTTCTAATTACTCACATTACAGTGTGGTGACAGTGTCAAGTTCTATCAAAGAATGTCAAATTGCTTCAATCATGACTGACCCATGCAGGCTTAAGCAGCCTGGGTGAGGTAATACAACATGACATGAAACCTCATGCAGTGTCAGAAAGGTCATTGTTTTTCTCTACACATTACTTGATGACTCCAATGTTGAAGTTCTCACTGGTGAAAACATAAAACATTGCAACTTCATTGATGTTTATTAGGAATTCTGTGTAAGCAAATGAAAGACATAAGGTGCCTGGATTTACACTAGCACAAGTGAGGTAACTGATCCTTGACGGAGAAAACTCCTACTGTTTGTTGCATGCTTAAAACTTTTAAATCCATATAGGTGAAGAAACCACCATGTAATTTTCCACTATATTTCTGCAATACTTTTAACAGTTTAAATTGCATCAACAAAAGAAAAAACAAAAAAATTTAAAATATTTGTTGCTTTGTTTTTAAAGAAAAAGACTTCATAAAAATAAAATCATGAAAATGTAGTGATTTACAGTAATAGTTTGATGAACGAAATTAAAAGATTGCTTTCACTGGTATGTATTTATCATAAGGTTTTTGCAAAAACTTTCTTGAAACCACTTACAAGATCAGGTCTGTATTCTAATTACAACACACAAATTAGAAAAATCTATGATACAGTTTGTAACTTGTAGGAATAACAAACCTCTCTCCCCCCTTATTTTATTGCCTTACAGCACATCCTCCATCTCATTTCTTTTAAAATAGAAAATGTTCAGCACAATACTGGGAAGTTAGACAGTGCTTTATATCTCTTTTTTAATTTCTACAGAAGCACATGTCTGTTGCACATCCCACTCATCATTTTTATCTTCATTAGCAATTCCCTTGTCAGTATTCTATAAAAAAAGTACAAAATGAATATTTTTTTAGAAATATAAACTCAGCTGTCTCAACTGTGTCTGTCAAACTGATATGTACCATCTTTATTTAGAAAACCAAGTCATCTTGTTGTTCTTTCAGTGAATATAAATATTGATATCTTATGTAAATAAGTGCATAATATTTTACATTGAAAAAATCTTTGTCATTTTTACTCCCAGACTCCCAGATAATAGTTGAATTATAGTTTAAAGATGTTTAGTAGAATATTCTAATTTTCCCTCTTTTATGGTCTTAGGTAGAGCTTTTTAAGGTAAATATAAAATATTATTTAAAGGAAGCTAGTCTAGTAAATTTCTAGAGAAATTTAGGACTCTGTGAAATACATATCAATATGTGACAAATGTATAAGACTATTTCTTCAAAAAAGTATTCAGTTTGAACTCAGGAGAAACAGGTTTTCTTGAGGAGCAATAATTTTTTAATATTATTTGAAGTACAGAAATTTACACAGTTCATTAATAACAAACATTTTAGTTTCTGACTCATGTAGACAAAATTCAGTTATCCCTCCTAATTTGAAAAGCAACTTATTCCCCTGAAGAGCTGGTTTGGGGATTTCATATCTTAAATGAGCAGGTAAGCATATTCTAGGTTATTAAAAAATGGGATTATAGAAGAGTGAGTTGACTCTCTCTCACATTCCATCAAATAATTCTAAACCTTCTGTTCCATTCCCATATTTTAAAAAATAAAGACCTGGAAAAAATGTTACAAGATGAGTTTCTAATTAGTTGTTGTTTCTGTTATTTTAGCTATAGAATCATAGAATATGCTGAGTTGGAAGGGACCCATCAGGATCATCAAGTCCAACTCCTGGCCCTGCACAGCTGACTGCTAACTACTTGCTTGTAATAGTTTTTAAGTCTGTGTTTTAGCTGAAAAGAAAAAGACTGATATAAAATGCAGTGTTTCCATCTCCTTAATGAAAAATTAATTATCCATTTCGTGGTTTGTAATGTGTAAGTGTCTCATATGACCGTGAAAGAACTATCCTAGTGCATTTCATATAGATTCATGTTGGTATTATTTCTTACAGCTAAAGTTTCTCTCTGTAACTTTCTACTTCTATTCCTGAATATCTTACAGATATTTATCTTCAACTAAATCTGTCTTAACAATGCTTATAGTGTAGCATAATACCAAGAAAATTTTCTCTTTGTTCTAAAAAGGAGCTGATGTATCCCAGCTCCAGAGGTCTCTGACTTAAATCTGCAAAGCAAATCTGAAAGCAATTTTATTTGTCATTTATCAGAGGGATTTTCAAGGGTTGCCTTTAGCAAAATCCCATGCCAATGCAAGTGAACTTGACAATAGAGAAATATGAAGCATCTCCACGTTAAATCTTCCTATAGAGCTTCCACTGACCAGAGGACTGATGGTAGGGCTCACAGCAGGAAAACTTTTATCAGTATGTGTTTGTAAACAGTTTACTCTCTGACTGTCCAGGTGTCCAAGGACAAATTTAACAAAGAAAATGAGAGGAAGCACTAAAAGTGTTAAACCAAACTAGAGATATTTGTGTGTGTGTGTGTGTGTGTGTGTGCAAGGCACTTGGATAGCCTCCTTGGAGTTCAGAAGAGATGCAGTTCTCCATGCAGGCATATCCTAGGCATGTCAGCAATATACAGAGTAATTAATAAAGCTTGATGTATAACAGGAATTCTTCAAGGAGCATTACATCACCAAATTTAGCAATTTTTTCATGAAGAATATAAAACATTTCATAAGTTTAAAGACCCAAGACTCAGCAAAGGACAATTGTTACAGTATCTTGAAATAAAATGGTTAGTCTTTTTATAAAATAATTATCAATATTTGAAATTTCTATTAGATAATTAGTATTTTTGATTCTTATTGAAAATCTTCAAAGTTGAACAAATTTTAACTTGTTGATTGTCCATCATTGACACTGCACTTTCTGTGCACACAGAAACTCATAATTCAGTTTTAAAGTGAGAGTCATTTTGTATTTGAAACCCTCACATCATTGCCTCTTTTAAAGTGGTGGAAGTGTTAAGGGGCGATTGCTAGAGTGTTTTTGATGCAGCACTTTTTGATAGCAGCAGATCACTAATATTAACACCTGGTTTAATATTAATGATAGAATTTACAATATGGTATTAAAATTGAAATGAACAGAGTACTATGCAAATACCAGTTGTGCACATGAATATAAAATAGAGTATCTCATACGGGAACTTACTCTTCACCCTGTGCAATTTTAAATGCATGTCACTTGGTTAACAATCTGCTAAGGAGAGATCTAACCAACAGAGTCAGCTCGCTCAACCCCCATCACAAATTCTTTGTTTAAATATTATTTTCTAGAGCTGAAACCTTGGAAAAGTACTTTGGTTTTACTGTTTACTAAGAAGAGGTATAGTATAAAGTCTTTACAAAGGCTCTGAAAATAGCCCTTTCATATTAAAAAACATTTAAAAACAAAAACCTCAAATAATACCTGTGTGCATTTTCGCAAACGTCATTTCTTGATGCACTTCTTCAAAACTAGGTGACATTTTTCCAGGATATGTGTTCCCAAAGGACACCACACCGACTTTGTCTTAGAAGCTGCTGCAAAGTTATGCATACATACTGTCCAAGAACGCATTGTTTCTTCCTGTATATGAGCAGGGCCAGAACAGCTACTCTTCCAGCAGTTCCCACTGGAACAACCAACAGGACAGCTGTATTCAGGATTGCTTCTCAACTCCTTCTAGAACCAGGTGCATTTTAGAGGTTCCACAGGATCTCATTGCTCTCATCTAAATGTTTCTTGAAGGGCCATTTACTCAACAGAGAATCCTTTTAATCACCATCTCTTACCTAAGCATGGTTAAACCACAGCAGTACCTGCCTCCAGGTGTGTATTGCACAGCTCTGCCTTAAACAACAGTTTCTGCTATGAGCTAATCTTCCTTAATTGGTAAAATCCCAGTCACTCCTGATTTTGCTGAACTGCCTGTATTTTCACTGGGTGAAAAATGTTCATGTACAACGTGATTCAGTTTCTGACTCTGTCAGAAGCAAAGCCTTTGCAATGGAAGCATTCAAGATATGTTGTTGCTTCTGTGTGAGCATTTACAAATCTAGAGACAAGACTTTGTCCATCCTTCTCTGAGTGTGAAACTTATGACATTTCACCTACTTCTTAATTTTTCTTTTAGCAGCAGTAGCAAGCAGAAGCAGTAGAGGTGTGAAACCATCAGGATTCTGAACTCAGTTGTAACAGAAACTGACATTCCTACACACCAAGCTGTATCTCAGGATAACAAAATTCTTTCAGAAGTAAACATAGAGGTCATGCCCTAGGGTAGTGGGCTCTGGCTATCTCTGGAAAACAATACAGAAGTCCTTTATTACATACAATGTAGCTTCAAACCACTATTTCAAGAAGAAAATTAAAAATGCCAGTTTTCACAGATAAAGGGAAGTTTATGGTTTCAACCTCATAGGTGGGCAGTATTGAAATCCCATTAGATGAAACCCTACTAAAATGAGAGAACAAATGGAAGTATCACTGTATCAAGTAATAGTCATTGGTCCTACTTTGGCTGAGCATTAATAGAATGTTCCATTATATATAGTTTTTTTTTTTTTTTTTTTCCTAGTCAGGCAATCATTTCTTGGCATGAGAACCTGTAATCTCTTTAGTCACTTAATACACATGCAGTTCAGGTTTCACTTTGCAAGCCCTAGCCATTCTTTCAAAAAGAAAAATGCCCCCTGCACCCCCCTAGAAAAAACACACAGTGAAATTGTTCAAGCAAAACCAAAAATTCACTATTTAATACTCAATATTCTCTCCAAGATGGCAATGTCAAGTGTCTAATAGTATTTAGGCATAAACATTAATTTGATAATATTTTTTTTTTGGTGGCCACAAATGGAAAGAGTGTAACCCCATCCTGTAATAAGAGAATCTTTCCCATCTTTCAGCTGTTCAGCTCAAACAGCAATAACTTCTTCTCCAAGTCATGAAGGTGGTTGCTCTGGCACAAGGAAAAGGTTCATCCCTCCTTGCATCTCTCAGGTATATCCCCCCTTTCAGTAGTTCCTATTATTTCAAATATCAGCAAAGGGTAAAAAAAGCCTGGACCAATTTTTTCACAGAGTTTTGGGAAGAAGAGATAAATTCTGGGAAGGTAGAGGTCCCCACCTGAAACCTCTGCCAGCCCATGATTATGCCCTCACTCCTGTCAGCTGTGCTGTTACCATCTAGGCACAGGCTGTAGCTCACATCAACTTCTCACCAGGATTTCTGCTTCTTCCTACAAATGCCTCTAAACTTCTGTTTTGACATAAGCTACAGTCATAATGAGTAATGGGAAGTAGCTATTACACTTTTTATAGAATTCATGAAGCATGTATTTGCTTTTGGCATGCAGTCCAGGAGAGAACTGCAAGATTAAGTAGTTACATCTTGCAAGCTGAGAGGCACATTTGCTGTATCGTTAATAAACATCAAGGCTTTGAGTGTATTTAAATTAATATAATTTGTTAAATCTTTCTAAAAAGGAAATCAATTTTACTAGGGTAGAGACAAAAAGTTAATCAAGCTTAGTCAGAAGAAAATTGGCCTTTTCCATTTTGTTTACAGTGAAATAACCCCATAGATTTTTAGCAAAAAAGAAAAATCAGCATTTGAAGTTATGAAGTAAAATCTGAGTTGCATAAGAGATTTCTGAAAAATCAGGAAAGTGATAGATTCTTTACAGTTTTTACTGAAGTTTCTGGAATTACCCAGGGAGTTACAAGTACAGCTTCTGTTGGCACTAATAGAATGTCAATGAAAACACAGCCCTTCAAGTGCTCTGTGCTCTGAGTAGTTTGTGCTGTGAAAGTATCCCTCCCAAATAATTTTGGTTTATGTCATATGCCCAAGGCAAATCAGTAGTTTTCTCTCATCACTACCAAAGTATTGATGTAAAAACATAGATATAAAACAGTCATCTATGGGGCAGAACTCTCCGTGAAAAAACAACCATTTGTTCTGATCTGTCAGCAGTCGTAGCTGAATGGCTGTGGTAGAGGAGAACTATCAAGATTTTCAAGTGTCTTCATTTTTGCCTTTTGAAGAATTTATGAACAAGAAATAGGTACTGACAAGGACCAAATCATAGAGAAAACAGAAGTAAGGAATAGACTTTCTGATTATCTGCTGTAGGTGGTCATGAGCAATTTGCCAGAAGATTTTTCCAGATGGTGGAACACATCCTTAGAATTTTTATTTAAATGGCAAAAATTATAATTATTTTTATTTGTATATTTCCCCTTTTTAAAGTTTCCCAAGGCAGTTTCTTCACAATCTGTGTCCACTTAAACTCATACCTGAAATAAAATAGGGCTGTAACAATCTCAGAATGGCTGGGGAGGACATCGATTACAGATCTGCCTTGTCTTCCTTCAGCACCTGGAGCAGTAGCAGCAGAAAGAATTTGGCCTTTTCTTTCTTTATTTCTTGCTCTCTCATACGATGCTGTCTCCCTGTTTACAACAATCACTTTCAGTTGTTGCATTAACATAATCTAAATCTAAGTAGTTGCCAAAGTCTTCTTCTGCAACAATGCCATTTCTTGATTAGTTAGAAATAAAGAAACAGACTCTTTATATATATATATATATATATATATATAAATATATAAAATCTTGATGATTTCTGGCCTGATACTCTAGATTCATAGCAGTGGTAAACCAAACTCCTCAAACTACCTGGGCTTGCAGATAACATGAGTTTTGTATTTTGTATGTGCAAAGCAGAGGAAGGGGTACTCAGAAAATTATGAGTTTTGTATTAAGCTACTGTGTTTTTCAACTTGACTTCTGTCATTGCTTTGACTTTAATCCAGATTGATATTATTGTCTCGCCTCAGATTACCTTTCTACCTTTTTCAAATCATTAAAATAGAAACTCTAAAATTGAACTTCAGAAGACATATCTTTATATATTTTTCAGTATTTTTCCTGCCTTTAATCAATCACTGAGACTAGACTGCAAAGTAAATATTGATTCTCATTTTTCATTTCCCCTCACATTCATGCTTTCACTTCCATCCTTACAAATTTACACATCTCTTACGAATCTAGTTCTTGCTTCACTTTACTTTTCTTTTCATTTTCCAAGCTGACCCGTCCTTCTTTCTCAGCATTTTATTTTGCATATTGGCCTACATATATCTAAGTCTTAATTGACTTTTGCAATATTTATGTAGAACAAAAATTTTCTTTTTTTCTTTCTTTTTTTTTTTT